>OY735213.1:17206337-17236337 GCA_963457665.1 Thysanoteuthis rhombus
ACACCACTTTTTGAACTGGTCTAGTTCCTTCAAGCCATCTCATATTTAGCCAGCCACATTTTTGCATGTGATCTCTAGGGAATCCATGTTGTGAATTTTGATGCCCATCGGTGATCTGACATTCTTCCAAAGTTACCAGCCCATTACTATTTGATATTTCTCGTGATTGCTATATCTCAGACTCCTGTTTTTTTTTCTATGATATATTATGCTATTTTGTGATCTGTCCATTTGATGTTGAGCATTATTACCTTTTGTGTACGGTTCTCTTGAGGTTCGCTTTTTCAGTTAGGTTCAATGTTTCAGTTCCATAAGTGACTATGGGGAGGAATCATTGATTGCAGTCCTTTTTAGCACCCTCAACTTTGAGTGAGTGACACTATGCAAATCTCATAACATAGAGCAATTTAAGACTCTATTCCAAGAAGACGTCTCAACTATCATTCATCATAATAATGATACGGTAGTTTGCTTTTTCAAAACTTAATATATCTCTTCGTGAATCTGACTTTTTTATTTTCTATTTCAAATATTAACAATGGAGAAAATATAATTTGACTAGCCGTCAGGGTTGCAAAGACACCTGTCTGCTATAATGAATAAAGGGAGTAAAGACAGGATTTAGACATGAGTAAGCGCCAGTTTTAAACTGTTGCAGTTAACATTTCGGAAGTTAGTCGCAGATGTAATGAAAGTGAATAGGTCCCAACACTATTAAGTAGTTAACCGTATAGTTTTGTGACGGGGAAAAAGAGGAATATTGCAGGAGGGAATTGTACAACCCAAGAAATAACGCTACATAATCCAAACCATAGGTTACGTAATCTTTTTTCACAAGAAGAGAAATCTGCAAATAGTATTCAAAAGCTGACCCTCTTTCAGACATATTCAAAGAGACAAGAAAAATGGCAGAAAATAAGTATGTAAATAGCTATTCTGATGAGAAGAGAAATGATTGACATATAAACACTCAAACAAACATATAAATGGATATGTAACTAAATGTGTGTGTATATGGAGCTAATAATGTAAAACAACGTACACGCACGCTCTCACTCTCTCTCTTTCTCTCTCTCTCTCTATCTATCTATCTATCTCTCACACACACGCACACACCCACAAATATATAGTTAATAATATGAGAATTATAATCTTTTCCAATAAAAGAACAAATAACTATGAAATCGAAAGGGTCAAATGAATATTATTCAGTCCCAATGCACGATAAAGAACCCAATAAATTCTATTTGACAAAGTATCTAGCGGAATAATTATTTCTTCGATCAACAACGGACGAGATAAAAAAAAAATTGTATGACTGAGAAAGAAAGAATCAAATTGTCATCGTATAGCACCGAGTTTAAAGAGAACGACTCGATGTCTTCAGGCCATCATTTCTTGTTTGTTTATGTCGACACATCTAATACCATTAGAATCATCTACTGGCACAGTTTTCAATTTTGCCCTTATATGGCAGAAAATATCATGTTATTTGAAATGAAATTGTAAAGAGAAAATGAATAACAATATTTCTTAACACGATGTTTAGACGTAATCCGTAACACTGAGAAAGGCTGTGGAATGATTCAGAAAAAAAAAACATCATGATGATAACCACAAAAAGGAGAGCAATAGTCCGAAAATTTATTGGAAAGAAAATAACTCATCTCATAATAGCCGATAGGATCACAAAATAATTGTCTCTTAACTTGAATAGTTTAAACTTCTTAATTCTGGAGCTCATTGGATAATTAGATCATAACCCTACAACTACAACGGCTAACGTAATTGTTTTTGCTACTTTACTATTACACAACCTAATATGTATGAAAACTTAAATCACGTGCATACTATGTGTCTCTTATGAGAAATACGAATACTACAATATAGGACGAGATCTGCAAATAAAAAACCCTCAGTCGTAACATTTACACTGAGTCAATATTGAGAATGAATGATGAACTCTGAAATTTAGTCTAAAAAAGTGTATCTGCCTCCCCCCCTAAAAAAAGGCACT
Organism: Thysanoteuthis rhombus; assembly: GCA_963457665.1. NCBI lineage: Eukaryota > Metazoa > Mollusca > Cephalopoda > Oegopsida > Thysanoteuthidae > Thysanoteuthis > Thysanoteuthis major. Next base: position 17,208,355 of record OY735213.1, read on the forward strand.
AACAAATAAAACTATCTGAGCGATTTAAGGTATTCGCAAAACATCCAAAGGACAGCATTAAAAAAAAACAAAAAAAAAAACACCAACATATCATCTTGTATAACCACTGACCATGGAGAAAATGGCATATTGCCACGGACCCATTTGTTGGACACACTCCTATTGTCAACAATAAATCAAAGGTCAGACTCAAGAATAGGCGACTAGGATTCAGTGACATGAGAATTTACAAGAATATACAAAATAATGAAATCCCCAAAACTAGAGAAGGAATATTATATCCATAAACATTTCCAGTTGTGAAATGGCTGCAAGAGAAAGACATGGGTTCAATTCATTGTATTGATAACTCAGGGATGGTTACCATCAGGAACTACATGCAAAAAAATAGAAAGTACATGAAATGAAAATATCGTGAATCGTAAAATCATAATTTCAGCGGACCTTTTTTTTCTCTTTAAAGCGAAAAAAAACAAAACAAGTTTATCCAAAAGTAAATCTGATAAGTTTAAAATGACCATCGTCATCTCATGGATGGCTTTGAAGTGTTTCTACATCTGTTTTGCTTCCCACAAATAACACAGCTGAATGATTTATCTTTCTTACGTTGAAATTCCTTTGATACCATCAATTTTTTGCTGCACGTTTCTTCTTTTTATTTCCGATTTCCGCTTCCACTTCAATTAGAACAATTTGCATATTGGAGATTCGAAGCATTGTGCTGTTGGGTGAATTAATTAATTAATCAATTAAATATCCATGTAACAGTACAAATTGATCCATCAGTTTATATGTGGCACATATGCAGTATGTTTTTCCTAATAGAAAGATTGAACAACATTGGAATACTGCCTCTTGCAGTAACCAGAAAAGAAGTTCAAAAGACACATTGGTCAAATAAAAACGGGATCACGATTCCAACTCCATCAACACAGAGTTACAAGATTACTATTTGAAATTTCAAAACTGTTGTTTTTGAAAGTTGCCTCATGGCCTACTTCATGACAACATGTTAACCATTAGGCACAGTTTGAATGAAAAGCAACATGAAAAATTACATAAATAGTGATTTTTCATTTTTTATTCTAAAATGCTGTCTCTTTTACTTCAGTACAGCTTCCTCCTAGCCTGATGTACTTTAATCCGATGAGATATGTCAAGACCCTTCCCCCAGAGATAATCCAATTCAACTGCATTTTGATTGCTTCTACTTATATGAAGCAGCAAGGTATTTTTTAATTGTTTATGTTGAATCATATGTTCATTCCTCAATAACTTTCTACTTTAAGAGACAAATGGAGCTGTGAATGAACAAAACGAGAATTTTGATGTTAATCTGTTTTGCGCAATGGTACGAGCGATGCAATACACACACACACACACACACACACACACACACACACACACACACACATATATATATATATATATATACATATATATATATATATATATATATATATATATATATATATATATATATATATATGGGGGGGTTCAGAAATAAAAATGTGTACGGATACTCTTATGCATCAGTACGAAAGGAATTTCCACTTATTTATTTACTTGTTCAACAAAATATCTGCTTCAACGTTAACAAAAATTTAAAGGTACATATATAAATCTAAAACAATATATATATATATATATATATATATATATATATATATATATATATATATATATATATATATGGGATTCAGAGATAATGATATATTTACGGCAACGCGTATGCATCAACACAAAAGGAATATCCACGAACTTATTTACTTGTCTTAAAAAATTTCTGCTCCAATGTAAACTAAAATCTAAAGGCACATACGTAAATTTAGATATATATATATATATATATATATATATATATATACATATATATATATATGTGTGTATATATATATTTATATATGTATATATATATATATATATATATGTATATATATGTATATATATATATGTATATACATATGTGTGTGTGTGTGTGTGCGTGTGAGAGTATGTGTGTGCATTTGATATTTTTTTCACAATCTCAAGTACGCGCATGAATAGATTTCCAATGAGTATGCCAATATATATAAGAATATATATATATATATATATATATATATATATATATATATATTTATGTATATATATTTATGTATATATATATATATATATATATATATATATATATATATATATATATATATATAATTAACCCTTATGCATATATGTTTGTAGGTAGACGTCTGTCCATTTGATACAGTCGTCTTTTTGAAAATAAATATTGACACTTACCATTATATCTGAACAATGTCGGACATAAACTCGTGGTTAGCGAGGTAATTGTTCCACTTTTCTCGTCTATAAAAATAGTGGACAGAAGGTTGGTTTATTACTTACCTGAAAAGAAGAAAGAAAAAAGGATAGTTACATTGAAGAAAGACATCAGAGCAACTATTTTCAATACATTCCAAGCAACAAAAAAAAGACATTGACATTACACGCAAACATCGAACATATTTGCAAGTAGCTATTTTATAGGTTTTCTTTTATTCATGTCCGTTAGTTTGGGTTTTTTTTTTGTTGTTTTTTTTTGAGTGCGGGTAGCCATAGTTTTGCTGATTCAAAATGCTGTGTATTTCAGTATTCACATTTGTCATGTGTAATCAAAAAGATGTCAAATTAAAAATTGATGTAATTCACATTAACAGTAACAGTGGTATTTATAAAGTTTATCGAATCTGGCCTAAGGTCAAATGTGGGAAAGGCTAAAATGTACCAATCATCCAACTTCGGGAATGCTCGGTTCGAAAACTAGTATTCTAGTATCAAGTGAAAGCAAACCATGAATGTAGGCTTTATTGGGAAATGGGGATCGAACTAAAACAAGAAAGTTTTTTAAACTGTTCCTCTAATGTCTTCAGGCCACCGTTTACTGTTTGTTTTTGTCGACACATCTCTTACCACTTCAACGCAGCATTGCACTTATCTATATCCCCCCTATCGTTTGTCTACCCAAATCTTGCATACATAAGGTGACTTTTTAAAATAATGATTTGTTAAAATGTATGTCATTATTTATTTACTCAACTTACTCTTGAAACGGTTAACGGTCAGTAAGACAAACTAGCCGATTAAATCTTACGGTGTAATTAAGTATTCAGGAAGTTTTTTCGCACAGGGTCCAAGCAAGAGCCACCGATGCCCTTGCTGAGGACTGCATTAATTTCAATGACCAACGCTATTGATAGTGTGCTTAGTTTGTAACTGAGACTAGATGGAGGTAGGAAAATTATGTTACCAGTATTCCAATGAGAAAAAAATTGCTTATCAAAGAAATCAAAGTTTGAACCCTTAGCTTTTACCCGGGATTGAACACAAACCGCTCCTATCGGTGCTAAATTCACATGCTCTATTTGAGATTGGCTCAGTCACAGCAATGTTCAATTTAACTCTACGTCACTCACCTTTGTAAACAACTCGGCATTACTTCACGCCTTTACTGATATTCTTCGTCAAGATAATCGACTTTTGATTTCAAAAGATGCTGGATGAGAGAAATAAACTACCTCAACACCTCTACCGGACAAACCACATCTCATCTCAACAAATGATGGAGAAGACCATATTTTTTTTTTTTTTTTTTTGCGATATCACAATCCTATCTAAAACTTACTACAAATAATACCAGATGCTCTCGTGATACTACTAAATTGTTTTGAAACTCTGAGAGTACGTATTGGCATCATTACATTAATAATATGATTATAACTAGTCCTGACTATCTTTTTCATTCTAATACATAGAAAATATCGTTTCATGTATGTTTTTGAGAGTTTATTTCTGTCATAAGGTAAATACTTAATTTTAAAATATCAAAGCACAACAACATACTTATCATTCCTCCTTTTTTACTTTTATTTTTACTGCTGCTGCTACTACTAGACTACAACACATAGTGAATTGAAGTTGATAAGTTTTTAATGAGGAAAACTAGAGATAAGAAACCTTCCAGGACCGTTCTGTTTGACCAATACCTGTAGGCAGCCCCCATGAAGGGCAAAATTCAGAGATATTTGATTGTTCACTGTCAAATTTGGTAAAAACATATCTTATCGATATCATCAGTTAACTTAATGAACGTAAAACCTCTCAGCTAAAATATTGTGTTGAAAAAGAAACAAGTAAAATGAATATTAGAAATATTCATTCTCAATAAAATACTTTTAAGATGAAGCCAGACATAAGTTACTTATTCTCAACACTTACTACCTCGTCGACTTTTTAAATATTTGGTTAGAAAATGTTGAAACCATAGCAGAGACGCCCGTCTTCACGTGCTACGAGGCAGTGTAGCAATCAGGGTGGTTCTCTTATATCAATAACACTGTACATCTTCAAGAAGGTCATCAGCATAAGATTATGATTATCATCATTATTTAGGAGGCGTCAGACGTATATGAGTGCAACAATCTAGAAGCTTCCATGCGACAAAAACCAATAAAGCGAAAAAAAAAAATTCACAGTTCTCATTAATTGGTTAGTAAGAACCTACTGTGTTTAGCCGGAAATATGCTAAAGCGGGACAGAATGGTCTTATCATTTTTCAATTTTATTCTTCTTGTTTTTTGTCCCTCGGTTTTCAGGAAGAAAACGTTAGAATTGTTCACATTAAGATAAACACTCGATTAATGCTATATTTGTGTAATGATTTTTTCAGCTAAGCTCGAAGTTTTTATAGACTACCATGAATAATCATTAATTTTGAATCTTGATGTTATAAGTCTTGTCCACTTGTACGCCTAAGTTAACGATATGTATGCGTATGTGAGTACATATATATTATATCCAGGGTTGAGCACTCTTTAAAGTGAGGTGACTCATCCACTGTAGGCTTACGCAATGCTCTTCCGTGGGAGTAGAGCACTCTGGTGGATGAGGGATTTCTATGTAAACGAATATATCGCTTAAACTCAACCAGCTCCGTAGTCCAGAGGTAGGATATCGGCCTGCAGGTCTGAAGTGAAGGTTTCAATTCTGCCTCGCCGATGGGATTATGGAAAGTCTATCACTGAAGAGATGTAATACATCGAAACAGCTGTTTGCGGATGACACTATATATATATATATATATATATATATATATATAATTGTGTGTGTCTGAGAGAGTGTGCATGTGTTCGCACCATATCATAGTATATCAAGTGTTCTCTTCTTGTCTTTAATTCTATCCATGTGTGACCAGTGTAGGTAAAGAAGTTACAATTTTTTTCTTAGGCCCCAAGTTTAGATTTGCACACATCTACACTAATGGAGGTCCAAGCGATGATCGAAGCCACTTATGAGCCAATACCTTTATAGCCTTTGCTTCAAAGTGAGTGCCCAGTAGTATTAACGAATCTTATGAATAATTGAATGCGTGAGAGTACTTATCTTCTTTGTTTTGCCATCATGTACAAAAACTGTTGAGTTTTGCAGATTTTTCAAGTAACATTTTATACATATAAAACCATTCGAAGCAAATAATTTCCTTGTTTGCTATGTTCCATGAACTACACTCAAATTCCATCATATTTACGAGGAATAAACAATCGCGTTCATTTCTACCGACCTACGTACGTACTTGAAGTCCAGACAGCCACATAAACATTGCCTAACTGGCTATATAAAAAAGATAATTACGATGAAGGCGAAGATAGCCTTAGAGGAAGGTCACAAAAGATGAAATGGAAAGCTGTACAATGGCGGCAAAGGAAGTACACTGTCTATTTCATTTCTTTCTCTCTTTGTAAGTGATTGCGATCTTTGGGTAACTAGCTTAATAAAAATTGATATTACGAGATATCAACCGACCGTACTTATTATTAGAGATCGCGTTTCAGGTTTTATTAATCGAAATTATGGCTCAGACGCTTTACTTCAATACAATCACTATGTGCAGTCAAGCCGTTACGATATAATCATTTAATTCTTGTAATATTGTTGAATAGAGAGAGTTCAAATTGAAATAACTAATTTACCCATGCCTTCGAAAAAATAACAGAAATATCAAATAATTTCTGACTTTATTTAACAGAATATCAAAAAAAAATGTCATGCCGCTTTGTTTATGTTCAACCAGAATGAACCCTATTGCGTAATGCATTAGCAAAATAGATAAATGAATAAATAAATAAATAGATAAAATGATAATATTAAAAAATATGGGATAAACTTACATGTGAAGACACAGTGTCATTGAGTTTCAAAGTGAATCAATTTATTAATCGTATTTCATGTTGTAGTACGAATGTTTTTGACCTTATTTTTCGACTGAAATGGCTATCAGATTTTGATTGTGACACTGGAGACACGTTAATTCGTTCATTTGTATTATAATACATAGAGTTCATAGTTCAACATTGGTTAAGATATTCTAACTGGTTCAATAATCTTTTTATTACGGTTTTCTTTCACCCAGTACCTAAATAACTTTTTCAATAGACCGTCATTAAATATGTTCAATCAAATAGAAATGACAAAATAATAATCAGTCGGGTAAGCAAACAGGAATACTGTAATGATTGAAAATCATATGATCCACATAGACACATTAAGGAGTCACAAAATATGATTTACCAACCATTTTTTAATCGATTTAAAAAACAACATGCACTTTACTTTCGTTGAATGCTCTTTTATTTTACCATTATCGAATTTCTTAGAAAAAAATCACATGATTCCACAAACCTTCTTGGCTGAATTTCTTTGATGAGGAATTATCATTATTATCTACTTATTCATTCGTATTTGCGTATCATTTTGGTTATTATAGTTACAATATTTCAGCTGTTGTATACTCCAACCTGTATCGGGTGTCTATCACATTCGGTCTCTTTAGGGAACCTAACTTTCTTTTTTTCAATCCACGGGAACAAGTGGTTTTCATTCCATTGTATACGAATGAAAAATGGGATGCAGTTTTGTGTTTAATCTTCGATTACAATACGGCGAACAGCTATAATTTCACGCGTACTTCCGATAACAGCAAATCATGTGACCTTTACATAAGCAAATATTATCATGCTCTTTCAAAGAAGCGATCGATCAAATGAAAATATTCTCATTGCTTGGAGCCCAATGATATATTTCCATGGAATATTTTAAAAAGAAACAAAAAAACAGTTCATGGTATCAACGGGGAAATTCCATCGATTTGTTCAGTATATTTCATGTGTGCAATAATGAATAGCCATAAAAAAGGGACAAAACTAAAGCCACTCAGTCTGATGTCCTGTTTTAATATTCACCAACTTTCAATGAAAATTCTATCAGTATGATTCCCTTGGTTGATTATAAATCCTGTAAGCCTAGACCGAATGACTTGTGTTGTCAAATTACCGCAGTCGGTACACTGCAGCTGTGTTTAAGATACATTTTATGGAAAGCCGGGCTCCATGTGAATTTAGCCTGAACGGAATGACTTTTCAACTTTTGAAGTAATGATCCGCAAGAGTAAGTTTTTAACTCCTATTCAACAATGTCTTGTAGAAGATCACAAATGTGGGTACCTAGTGAGGATCACAATCATCATGTAAATTAGATGAAGGACGAGTCTATCAACAGCTGCTTTCAGGCGACATGCGTATATTCACTTCAATCAGACACTTGGTCACACTAGCGGAGCCCCCGGTTGGGGACACGTATTCATTATATAATTAATCTCATCTGTTTATTACTGTGTCTCCCCTGATACATTGACAAAACTCAACCAAAGTTGGCACGAATTGTACTCAATGGACGTAGGAGAACATTTTGAAGTAAAAGGTTTTGATAAAAGATTGAGGGATTTTAGAAGGATTTTTATATATAATGTAATGCTACAATGGACACTTGCTGTCCGTTTGATAAACATGTTTATATATTATGATAAACATATATGTGTATACATATACATAATAGCTGGAAAACATCCAATAGGGTGAGTTTCAGGCAGCTCCACATAAAATCCATAGATTGTGATACAATCAATGAATTTCTTTACTTTAAAATGCTAGAAGTCTGTATAATCTCTGAATATAGTGGGCCTTGCTTTTTTGAATGTATATATTTAAATATATGCAAATGAATTCGATTTTGTATGCAAGCGAGTCTCATAAAGAAAGAATACCTTTTGTTTGATATATGCCGCTTTTATACATTTTTATATTGAAAAGCTTTCTATCATCTGATATTGAACATAAAATGCTAGTATTGTTATCCAAACATGAGAAATGTGGAGGAAAATACATGTTATAGTCTGTTTATTCGATGTTATACTCAAACAAATAATTCTGTACTTAGGCCCGTCCACCAAAATATTTCTATTAAAGCCATCAATGATATTTTGAGATTGGAAATATATAGATTATCCCATTAATTCAAGACTGGATTCAATCGTTGTAAGCTGCACACACCATGTCAAAAAGTTGATGTAACATTTCAAGCAGAAACTATCAAACAAAGTGGATAACAAGATGCCATGGCTTTGTCGAACAGATATAGACGTTATAAGAGACAGAAAGTCGTGCGTTAATCACTGAATCAGTAGCAACTATTCGTGAAATCTTGCAAGTTTGAGACTTACAAATAATATCTGGGGTGATTTTGGCGACCCTAACACTGAAAGTAACATTGAGGACAGTCGTTTTCGAATGATTGCAACCAGAATACTCTGCCATAGATCTCTTTTGGCAACGCATTAGATTGCAAATCGAAAATCAGTATATATATATATATATATATATATATATATATATATATATATATATATATATATATATCAATGCTCTTCCATAGGAAAAGAGCAGTCTAGTGGATGGGGAATATAAGCGATAGAATAATATATATTCCTAAAATTCAACCTTACTGACTGTCCAGTTCCGTGGGGCAGAAGGTAGGATACCGGCCTACGGGTCTGTAGCAAAGGTTCAAACCCTACCTTGTGGTACTAGATGGGAAAATAGATGGTCCATAGCCACACTGAAGAGTTGTAATACAACAAAATAGCTGTCCGTGGATGACACAATAATTAACGCTTATTCAGGGTTGAGCACTGTAAGTGAGGTAACTCGTTCATTAAGAGCTTATGCAATGCTCTTCCAACAAATAGGAATAGAGCACTCCGGTGGATAGGGAATATATGCGTGCATAAATATATCGCTTAAATTCAACCTTACTGACTGTCCAGTTCCATGGGGCACAGAGAGGATGCCTGCCTTTGGTTCTGGAGCGAAGGTTTCAAAATTACTTTGTGGTACTGGACGGGATAATTGATAGTCTATAGCCACACTGAAGAGTTGTAATAAAGGAAACAGCTGTCTGTAGATGACACGATAATATATATATATATATATATATATATATATATATATATATATATATATATATATATATATATATATATATATGAGACAATTTGGGGACAATTTACACATATCAAAATGTTAAAAAGTATACGTAAAACAGAAAAAAAATATGCTATAAAAGATTTCTAGATCATCCATGGATAATATTTTAAATCTGAACGATGGTAAGCACCATAAATGATTACATGATTCGTGATCTTCCATGTAAGGTCGAGCATGATTCTCTCAACTTCGCGTTGCATATTTCTTAGTTCGCGAGTCTGTTTCTTGTTCAGGTTCCATGATTCAGCTCCATAAGTGACTTTTGGGAGAATACATTGGTTGTCTCCTCTTCTTTTTAGGATTATTGGGATCGAATTGTTTTTCATGTTTGAGCTCGCTGTGCCAATGGGTTGCGTGGGTTTCATGGAAATTCGTTGTCCTAGGTATATGTAGTAGTCCACTTTCCCCAGTTTTGCATCTTTGATTTTTACAGTTATGCCCCTATTCTCAATGTGATCGTTGCACACGATTTTTGTTTTACTGAAGTTCATGTGTAGGCCAACTTTTTTGAAAAAGAATAGAAAAAGAGCATTCATACAAACTGAACTTTTTTCTATCACACTAGCACATACCTTACTAGCTGCTTATCAGTCTCCACTCATTCTTTTGCAAACCGACCCAAATCAATAAAAAAAATAACCCTAGCCACTAATGACGATGAAAACAGACCATGCATGGATAAAACTTTATATAGGAGCCATTTAGCCGATATCACCGTACAGACAGTCCCTGATACAACACGATGCTGATTGGTCGATAAAAACTGAACCACCAAGAAGTTTTATGGTCTCCAGGAGCAAAAGACTTTTTCATTTAATGCATATTTTAAAGCTGAAAATAACATTTTGCTATGGTAAGAGACGTCAGAGGACTGCATAATTACGTTTTTTGTGGTTTCAAATAATCATGATTACATATTCAAATTGTTATTCCAAATTGCTACAATTCCAAATGTAACAAGTTGTTTTGAAACTTTTCTCTATGTGTATGATGTGGTGGTGTCAATGTAATTGCAAGTATTTTTTGTTTAATGCCTGAGGTATATGATCATATTGGCGTCATCGTTAGAGATATTTTTTATTCTGCTTTGTTTTGTTTTTTTGGCTCCAAACATATTATTCTTTTGAAAATTTTTTAGAATAGGACCTTTTTTTAAAGATCTCCGAAAAGGATATCTTATCGCAGCTGATCATAAGAATTATCTGTAATATTATCATTCATTTATTTAGAAAATTATGTACGTGTATAGATCAGGCAAAGCATTTTTATCCGGTTTAATATAACCCAATTACTATGAATGGATCGCAAAATATCCCGTCCTGTGTGATATGTGCACAGAAATTTCTTCATGAAACAACAGAAATGAGTTCTTATTCACAATTGAAAAATTATATGACAAGTGCGGAAGGAGCCCAGAAGGAGCAATATACACATACACACACACACACACACACATACACACACACGCACACACACACACACACACACACACACACATATATATATATATATATATATATATATATATATATATATATATATATATATATATATATATATATATATATATTCTTGCAATACAGCATTGAAGCATCAAGTCTTCCTGCATTCATAAGCTGTTTAATGATAAAATGTATACTGTTTTTATTGTTATCATTTGCTTTTGTCTATATTATACGCCCCCCAGTCTGAATCTAATTATTCATAGGTTGATATACTCAGTGATTAACAGACTTTCAGGGAGCAAGTCACTTTTTATTCTTTAGAATAATATTTTATGACACTTACAGATGCATGTGTGCATATATCCATGCATGCATATTTTTCAATCACACGCACACACCCACACATATGCGAACACACGATTGATATATTTGATTGTCTGTTAATTTGCACATATGAATGCGCATGTGATTTTCACATATCTTCATTTCAGTATGTGTGCGACGTCACATAATCTTAGCCTAAACAAATGAATTAACTCAGTTATGTTACTTGAAAGTAATTGGTCTACGCACAGAAACATGTATGGCTCTCTATAAGTGTCTTTAGCTAGAGGACAAAGCAACTTATATAAATACACACACACACACACACGCACATACACAAACACATACGCACATACACAAACACATACACACACACACATATATATATGGGTATGTGTTCGTGATATATATATATATATATATATGTAAGTATATATGTATATATATTTAGGTATTCTTGATACATATATATGTATATATTTATATATATATATATATATATATATATATATATATATATATATATATATATATATATATATATATGTATATATATATATTCATATATATATATATATGTATATATATATATATAAATAATTCCACGTATAAAGGGAAATATATGCCCACGCATATGTAATACAATGCATCGTAGGCAACGGAATTTCAGTTCGATATAGAATATTAAATGAATAAGAAATTTACCAAAAAAAAAAAGACATTTTTTTAAACCAGGACTGAATAACGAGTGATTCTGTAAGAGTAGCCTCATCGAAAAAACAGACAGAAAGATGAGAAAAATGAGGAAGGAATTAAGTAAATGGGAAATGACTTCTGATCAGATCTCATTGTTGGGTCGACGGGAATTAGATTTGAGTCCTTTGCTTTTTTCAGTACTTTCTATCTCAGCATCCACGCTTTCGTTATCCAATGCAAATGGATTTCCTTTCTTATCTTTGCTATTTCCTGGATTGCAACTTTTTTTCAGTTTAGTAATTGGAAGAGTTGATGTTACTCGAGAATATATGCATACATTATACACACATACACACACACACTTCAACACACACATATATACATATATGTGTGTGTGTGTTTGTGTGTAGGTGTGTGCGTGTGTATATATAGTTACATTTTCGCTGAAATATCCACGTGTGCGAACGTATATCACATTTTACATACACACACACACACACACACACACACACACACATATATATATATATATATATATATATATATATATATATATATATATATATATATATATATATACAAAATCATGTGATTTGTTTCCTGAGTGTGTAGAGTGTGCGTTTTTTTCAATCGCCCAGTGCTCTATTGGTGCACGTCCCTCTGAATCTGATTGCACAATGTAAAGGGTGTTATCGTTTTGGGTGAGTAATATGGCTATCTACTTTTTCTGGTTTTTGGCGAGTGCATTACAGTACGTTGTATGCTCTCTGCATATCAAATTTAACGCTTTCATAAGATTACCAGTGTACTGCACTATTCATGCAACTTTCATACATAGTGATTCGATATAAATGCACTGACTTGTTCATTCATATCTATATACGTGGTCGTAATAACGTGTCCAAGCCCTGACATGCAGTTATTAACTGAACTTTGATCTGAAATTTCTGCAGGATAATGTTAGATTTATATCATAAATATTCACTACTGAATGATCTGCGTTGACGAAGAAAGAAATTATGCTGAAAAATGTCCAAAATAAATGCTTTTTATGACTATTCTGCCAACCTATTGATGTAAAAATGAACTCATATCAATATGTGTATCTATATGCATCCATAGAAACTCACGTGCACACACACACACAAACACAAATAAAATCACATACTCACGCACACACATACGAACATACACACACACACACACACACACACACACACATATATATATATATATATATATATATATATATATATAGAGAGAGAGAGAGAGAGAGAGAGAGAGAGAGAGGGAGGGAGAGAAGAGAAGAGATGTTAGATAAAGTTCTGTACGTTTTAGATATCTCTAAAATGAGTGAGTGGGGTCACTCATTGCCAGTAACAACTTAGCCTTCTCCTTTCCAAGATAGCCAAGATCTTTATTAAAGTTTGAAAATAATTGTAGTTTATTTGCTTATGCTAATTTGCTTCACCACACAGGATGCCACACATTTAATCTCATATTTTTCATTACTATCAGTACTTATTTCCCTAACTTGTCTAAGTAGTAAACCTTGTCTCCCATGTTTTAAATAACGAAAAGAAAAAATTGGCCCTCCAGCTGATAAATTGCTTTTAGAAGATATCTTAGAAAAAAAAAGACGGAAAACCAGAACAAATGTTCAATTCAAATGAAAAAACTGGATTGAACTTTATAAGTACCATCCTCTCTCTCTCCCCCTTTTCTTTTCAGACGGTTATGATTTGGAAAAGGGCAACAAGGTCCTGCACTGTCAGGTTCTTCTCAAGAGGTAGCAGACCTCTCTAATCAACGCACATCTGCTATGTTATAGAATTTGGGATCTCCACTTAAAATGCAGGCGGCCAACTGTACGTCGTATTTTTGCAAGAAAATTGCAAAGAGCTGGACGGTTCTATGCTTGAAGCTGCAGAGAGCAGTACTGCCCCACATAGATAGCCGGCTCGGTTAGCAGCTGCAATTTTTCACGTCCTGAGGTCCAAACGCAGGTCAGTCTTACTGTTTGATTACTCCCAGATAGGACTGACAAACCCCAATTTCTAGCTTGCATCTACCAGAAGACCCTCCTCTTATCCTGCTCTTATCCGTGCCGCCTTCTTGTTTCTTTTGGTTTAAAGAATGAAGTTCTCCTTGGACATGCTGGCCTCCATTAAAAATCCATTGCTTAGGCTGCAGGGTTATTCAACAAAACGGGCCCAACCGTTTACTGTCCTACTGCTGTGGATATCCTCTTCAACAAGCCATTCATTCGTTCCTCTAACAAAATAAAAGCATTGTAAATATTTCATGGTCTTTATTATCAGTATGAATTTGCATTTCCCATAAATTGCTCTATCCACATATATAGATAGATGTATTTTAATGAGTCCCTATTGGCTTGTGTGTTGTTGATAATATGTGTATACTTTATTTCACTTCACATCAGTATCTGATCGGCCATTCCTTGCTGTATCGACTGCATAGTGATTGGATTATGTCTACCAGGAAACTGGGTGGATTACATGAGAGATGTAAATATGAAGTATACAGCAGATATAGGATCACACAAAGGTAAAGTGTAAACACTGTGCGTCAAGAAGATAAGACACGAAAGCAAGCAAGGAGTCTTTAATTCAGTTTACGGGCTTTTACTTTCACATTCTGTGTAGTGAGTAGGAAAGAATTTAGAGCAACGATCGAACAAGGACGTTGTTTGTTGAGAAATGACATTATATATATATATATATATATATATATATATATATATATATATATATATATATATATATATATATATATATATATATATATAATGTCATATATATATATATAGGAGGTTGCTGCAGGAACTAGACACTTCTACGTAGCGTTATTCTCACCGTCAGTTATGTATTAATAATGAATATTTATGATCCAATAGAATGTGTATGAATTGCGGTATATCATATTGGAACTCTTATTCGAAACGATTTCCCATCATTACACAGTTAATATATAATTTGTCTTAGTAAATAGAATGAACAATTAAGTCAAATATGTGTTTGTGTGTACATTTGCATATATAAGTATGTATAATGTGTGCATGTGCGTGTGTGTATGTAAGTATTTATGCATGTATAAAAGGTCAAAAACTACAGTATGCAGCGCATATGATTCATTTTACACGGAGATTGTATAACAACATCCCCCAACTATATTGAAAGCGGACTACTTCTTTTTTATTTTATACATATGTATATATGTTATATTTCGTGTAAACCCTTGTATATGCGTTATTGTTCGTATATACCTTTATATATGAACATGTCCACACACACACACACACTATATATATATATATATATATATATATATATATATATATATATATATATATATATATATATATATATATATATATATATATATATAAGATCCTATATTTGGCAAAGATCAAATAAACGGATTTTTTTCTTTTATTAAACAAACCCCCTCTATTGTAGAGGAAATTTCAGAGACCAGTAAGCAAACAAGCCAATGTTATGATATGTGAAGAGATAGTTTTGAATTCCGGATTCCACAGTAGGAGACACTTACAGGCATTCAACGCTTTTTTTTTCTCTTCTCAAATACGCTTTCACCTGAAGTCAGATGTCCCCACTTTTCAGTATAAAGCCATGTCTCTACACATATCTATATCAGAGCCTGAACATGAATGTAACATATGAAAAAAACTGGTCAATGCTAAAAAGATTCAGTGAGTAGCTTTTTTTTTTAATAATAAGATAAAAACATTCATTCATAATGTACAGGCATTGTATAAGTAAAAAGGTAAGTGTAATTTATATTTGTTTTGTTAGCATGGTTGTTAAAATAAATAGTTACAGATATACGCATGTGTGCATGTGTATGGTTAAATTTGCTTTTTACAAAATATGATATTATCCAAGATGATCTTTCTGATACCATAAAAAGGTCATCCGAACAACATTTTACCATAAGTCTCACAATATATGCGTGTGTGTGTGGACGTATATACACTCAAAAAACACACACACATACATGTTATTAAGAATCAGATGTATGATTCGACAGAATGATTATGCATGGCGTTTCATTACATCAAATCTATCTGAAATAATATCTTATTTCACGGCGGATGAATCATTTACGTTGTCTAGGCCGAATGCTACATTCACCAAGTAATAACGGTATATCATCTACAATTGATTTTCAATATAACATAACATAATTTACGATAACATAAAATGTGTGTGTGTGTGTGTGTGTGCCATTGATAAGTTAGCTTGACAGAGCATCGCTTCTCTAGTTAGTTCGTTCCCTGCTGTGTGCTCGACTTTTTGACCTTTTACCAGACAAGTATAGGCTTAGTAAATACCAAAGAAAGGGAAACATTACAGGTCCAAGTAAACAATAAAGGAAGGAATGAAATAAAGAAAGGATCATTTCTCTATCGTTAAAGAATGCTATTTTATTTGAAATGACCCGACATTATTACACGGAGAATCAGTCATTTTGTCGAGAGAATGTAAATATGTGATTTGATTCCCCTCCTTTTTTCATTCTATTTACGCTGACTTTGCCGAATGAATTATCCGTGTAATAGCATAGGTCATTCAAAGAAGAGTTTCTAATGAAATAATGCATTAATGAATATTCCGTCCGATTATACATCCATTAAAAAAAGAAAGCTGACATAGACCGCGAATAAACAAAATGAATATTTGGAGTTGGAACAATTATTTGGGCCTTTGCATCATCAGTGACAATTTAGCTCTATTGTAAGAGCGATGTTACGTTGAGGCAGCTACCGTATCCGTTGCAGGTTTGATTCCTGCAGCATCCCCATTTTTAATGGTTCATTCTATCCCTATTGACAAGGCCAAATGATATATTCACCGTGAGATAATGGGAGGTTTATTTCAAATAGTTATAATATAATATAACACAACTTATAATCAAACACACACACACACACACACACACACACATATATATATATATATATATATATATTCGATTTTGACGTGTCAGGCCATGAACATAGGTCTACCTTAGCACATATGTGTACATAATTTATCTTTACATATATATATATATGGGTCAATTTTTGTGTGTGTGAATGAATATAGCCACAGATGTAGATATGTAAATTGGCGCATGTATTTACTTGCATGTGTTAGTGAGTTTTTCCGTTGATAAAAGAGCACTGGTTTTCTTGACAGCGAAGTGTTGGCTGCTAGTGCCAAGGGTCGACTTTCATGAGAGATCAGCATTGCAATTTCTTACACTAATCGCATGCCGAAAAGCCCGAATAAATATACTAGATTCTACAAACGTGATCGGTGTTCGAAATAGATTATTTTGCATTTGTAACGCTGGAAAACGTCAATAAAAAGCTGTGTTGGTACATGTGCACGAAGCAATGTGTAGTGAAAGTTTTGAGGAGATAGGTTAAACAATAAAGAAGGAAGGGAGGAAAACGAACGGAGGAAAGTAGATGAAAAACACTTGAAATTAAAACCGATTGAATGTTGACACGAATAGAATCTCCTTAAATAGGATGAACAAAATTGAGATTCAAGATATTAGATGGGGATGACATGGAAAAGATTATTAAAAAAACAACCACAGTGTACGAAAGCGTCATCGAATTGGAACGGGTGATATCAACAAGATGGGGGATTATACATACGAATCGAGAAAAAAAAAGTTTCTGTCGTCGAATTCATAAATAAATGAATAAATAAATAAAGAAAGAAAGAAAGAAAGAAAGAAAGAAAGAAAGAAAGAAAGAAAGATTGAGTGACACCGATAGAAACTGTTTGACAAAGAAAGAAAAGGGAGGAAACAAAGAAAGAAGGAAACATACATTGGGGAAGAAAGAAATAAAAGAACAAAAGTAGGATGGAGCAAAGAAAGATGGATCAAAGGAGAAATGAGTAACAAAACAAAGCAATGAGAGCCAAAAAAAAAAAAAAAAACACGAAAGAATGAAACAAGGAAAGGTTGAAGTACACATTACACACGAAAGAAAATATAAGTGGGAAGAAACTCCGGAGAAAGAAATCTAAATAACGAGAGAAATACATAGAAAGATAAGGAATTATTGTTAAACATGACGAAATTGTTCCCAATGTAAAACAACTTCGAGATTAAATCGTGGCAGTTAATCTCCGGTTGTTTTCACTACAGAATCGTTGTATAAAGAAATACAAAATGGTGTCAGATTTGGAGGACACAAATACTGCTTCTCATTCGAATAATGATAATAATATCAGAAGCAATAAACTGAATAGGAAACTGTCAGTTTCTACACAGATTACACCAATGAAATAAAATATTCATTGAGTCTAGTTGATATCGATTGCTATTTATAACGAAGACAACAGAGAAGGAAAGGGAAAGAAAAGGAAATCTAGAATGTACTAAAATGGAATCATATAAACGACAGCAAATGCCAGGAACCAAATTCCTTGGTCGATTCTAAACAAGTTCACAAAATTATAAATATAGCAGCAATAGATGAATAAGAAAAGAATTCATACGAAAAAAGCTCGGAAAAATTTAGATCACGTGTTTAATGGGTGGCTTGCTTGATATTAATTATACTGCAATCTCCAATGAAGCATTTAGTGGACATTAAATCATCTTTTCATGGGGAAAAAATCTGGTTGATCAATCAGTCAATCAAGCAGGCAGGAATCAATATTCCCTATTCTTTTTCTTTGTGTATCTCAATATTAACGTCTTTAATGCTACTTTTTGCTTCATCTTTTTTTTTCTTTTCTACTTGACCTTTTTTTTTCATTTCGATACGAAATGTGTGCTTGAGGCAGTCGCTTTGAATTTTTTGCCCCCCAAAAATAAGTATATGAAGTGAAAAAAATGAGTATATAAATGTATAAATGAAGGAAGTATCAATTGAAAGATTCTGATGCCATTAATCTCGTAATATTGTTATAAGCCTCTTAAAATCATGCATTTATTCAAATATCTATCCACAAAAGGTTTTATATTCTGATAAATCATAAAATGTTTGATATAAAATTATAGTGAGTTGAATAATTCCAAACTCATTATCACTACAATGGTCGAATTTTTCTATTTTCAAAGTCATTAGCAGAATAATATCTTGATGCATCTAAATGATATATCTATCATATTCCTTGTGTATACACCACTACGGTTTTGATCACAATAGATATATGTATACATATTAGCCAATAAATTGCATATGACGGAAGTTTCCCTCATTGCAATTCTATAGCTAATACAATAAATTCAGGTTATATTGCCATTAATCGTAACTCAGTTCTATTTGTTGGTGAGCGCTTTTATATTGCAGTGTATATCTTGAAATGGATAACTTTCCCTCAATTATCCTCCAATGGACAAGAGATTTTGTTTTTTATCGTGCAATTGCAACTATCGGACTTGCCACCATCTGCAGTTACAGAATCGAAGAATGAAGTTCCATCTTAAACTGTCACTGCTGTGAACGTCAGATGATTTTTCTGCGATAATTAGAAACCAGTTGAACATGTTGTTGATCAGAAATGCTACAAAACCTTGCCATTTGATTGTTCAATGTATCTATTGGAATTCGGAAAGTTCGAAGGTTTAGGATATCAATAAAGTTCGATAGGCATCAGAATGACATGCTAAAAATTAGTCCTCCATTTATTGAAAACAAACAAACGATCGTTATTCGAACAGTAACAGAGACATAATACTTAGAAGATTAGATTGTTCTTTATTTTGTTAACAGAGTCGTGGAGAAAAACTCATGGATCTGCCCGAAAGTTTAATCAATTCTTCTCTAGTTCGTGGCTCAACCTTCTATAAATAGTTACTGAAACGTTTGATGGACTTCAGTGAATATTATTCATTGTCAGAGACAAATATTAGTAAATACATGTACCTCTTCCGAATTGGTAGAAGTAAGTATTTGTACATACTCCCCGATTAACCTGAAATATACTTGAGGCTCATTTTTTTTTAATTATAGCTACGTCAAAGGATGTTTATGCAACATCAATATCAAGTCAAAAGTCACACATTGTTTTGAACATTCAATCAATGGTGATGAATGGTGCTACGTAAGAGACTGAATGGCACTGCTCCAAAGAATCACACTTGTCCAGTCAAGAATGAAAAAAAAAAAAATCTAGAAAAACAGCTCAACCGGAATAACGCAAATAACATTTAGAAACGATTTAGGGAATAAACAGAAACTCAATGCAGAATTTGAAATCAGAACATTTCCAGTTCGGAAAGGCTTGGAAGAAAAAACTTCAATCTCAATACACAAACCAACTTTTATATATATATATATATATATATATATATATATATATATATATATATATATATATATATATATATATATATATATGGAATAAGGAAGGACAATTTCATCAGCATCAGTCTCATAACGTCTGTCTTTGGACGTACACCTTCCCCAGGATTCGCCACAATTTTCTATCATGGGCGTCGCTGAGACAGTATTTTCTAAACTTGTCGAGTTCCTCTCTCCACTGTATTTTGTCGGCCTTGGTTTCGCATGTGTTTTCTAGGGATCTATGTTGTGAGTAGTGATGTCAATCGGCTGTCTTTCATTCTCGCAACATGACCAGCCCATTGCCATTTGAGTTTTCTCAATGAATTCTATGATGTCTCAGCCCCTTTTTTTTTAATGATATATTGTGCTGTCTTTGGAAAATTAAATAATTCGGTCTGAGCATAATTTAATTCCTTAACTCCTCATTTCATTAATATCAGTTATTTATCACAAACACTCATACACGTACACAAACACACGCACACACACACACACACAAACACATATATATATATCGAAACGATGCAAGTTGACTTTTTCATAGAACCCGACAAAATAGCATAAAATGAATCGATCAATCAGAAAAGACATAGACATACGTAAAGCAAGAAGGGACGTTACTCACTTGTTTGCATATGTAAACGAATAAGCATAGTTTTATTATCAGTAATAATGAACGGACGACATTCTAAATTGGCTTGGGATAATTACGAACAGTTATGACTCTGTTAGCCGTCAAAATTGGTATGTTTCACGCTGTGTCGTTAGCTGAATGACAAACTCGTTAAAGAGAGCAGCGTGTGTAGAGAAGCAAAAAGATTGGAGGACGGGATGGTTGTAAGATGGGTTGAGATTTCAAATATAAAAAATATATAAGCGCAGGCTTGTGGGAAGTCGAAAAGCCATCTGCAAAAACATTTGTAAGTAGTTGAGATAGTTTCAAACCTCTTAATGTTACTTGTGGTCGCTGACCGAATACTCATTTTCAGGGCAGATACGTTCCCCTCACTTTGAATATTGGGGCAACATAATCTTCCTACCTCTGATCACTGTTCTTGTTTTTGTACCGAATTTCCCTTAGCTTTATTTACAGTAGATAGAGTATACGCAACTAGTGAAGTGAAAAACTCCAGAGAAAAGATCTATTGACACAGAGGATTTCTCTTCGATCATCGCTTCCTCTCCGTCGGTCATCCTTATTACTTATCTATCAATCGATTCTTAGACGTATCTTTCTGCTTTTACATATATATTTGTGTGTGCACGAACGTGCATACGCGTCTGTATGAATGTATATATCTATGTATGATGTGAATTTCGTCCAAGTGGTTTGAATAGGAAAGTGTCTAAATTTGTTTATTCACATTCACTACATTAAAAAGACGTGTAAGTATGCATTTTCTTCGTTTATCAACAATCATTTCCTTTTATCCTGTGTTTAATTAGAAAAAAAAACTAACATCGTTGTCTTTTGCAACGTGTATTTTTTTTAATCTATTCTAATTTATTCTCAGTTCGCAATGTGTCTCTTGGACAGTTAGTGTTTATTCTTGATTACTTAACTGGGCAGCGTAATTCGCTTGAAACAAATTGTTGTCAGATGCTTCACTACACTTCGCTGAATTTCCTGATTACAAACGCATTGCTGGGATTGAGAAATACAAAAAAAAATGTATGTTCTCCAAGATCCACAGACAGTATCCGACAATTTCTCTCAGCAGACGGGGAGTTCTGCTAATTATGCCCTGGAAAATGGTGATTTGTTCATTAGTGAACTAATTCAAAATCTTTGGCATTCTAAACTTTATTAAGGCAAATCAATATCCCAAAAGATACTTATGAATTAATTATGAATTGAGGAGTTTTTGTTTGTACCCCTAAAACAAATAACAATGTGCATAAAAACAGGTACGAAGACAAACATATTATCCCTTAGTCCGCTCCTAGTAATCTCATTTGTACTAAATCCCAGCCGCCATTTATAGACTACCTTGTAGTACTAGGATTGGTAAATGAAGCTTTCAGGTTGCTTGTACTCTGTTTTATCGCACTCGACGAGTAATTCAGTGTTTGTTTGTATCTCATTGCTTTCGGCTGCTATGTTCTTTGGCCTTTAAATTAAATTACAAGAATTCAGGACAAACGGATAACTTCGGAAGAGACGCAAGCACACATTCTTTGTTCCTTGTCTTTCTGCCTTCGATCTGGTACAGATTTTCATTATGTTTTGTTTGAAATTGTATGTCTGGTGTTCTTTGAAAGTTTCTAAATTAGAAAAGAAGGCGCCTTGAAAAAAGAAATATCAGAGTAAAATAAGAAAAAAATGAGAAAGTTTCGTCAGCAGAGTCGATGTTTTTAGAAAATGAAACATGTTCGGTCAGGAATTGACAGAAAAAAATAATGAGAATCAAACTCACAACACAACCAGATCGGAAGTACGCAGTGAGACAGAGATGAAAGAAAAGAAATGTCTGTCTGATGATGACAATTTTGGTAGCTTATTTGGTTAAGGGATCGTCGATGAAAGATCAGGTCTCCAAAAAAGTAGTGATAAAAGCAAAACAATGTCAAGACAACTGGTAAAATAATAAATCAATAAATTGATGTATGAGAGAACTACGATACAAGTATCAAGTTATTGGGTTCTCCTTGCGTACCAAACAGCTGTAAGTGTTCAGTTCTATGTTATATATCTATGATCTATTCATAAAACAAACTTTCTGAATCCATTGAATCTGTCTCTTCCTTTCATGCTGTTTATATTCAAATGCATTTCTTTTCTACCCAAAGTGTTTTGACTTACCTATATATTACTCTACCAATATGAATATGTTAACATTATTTTCTTAGAGTGACCATATTGATCAATTTTTACAAGTTACTCTCCTATGACCTGTCCAATTACTAACACACGTACACATTCACACATATTTATAAGTATTTGTTAGTTGTTAGGTTAACAACGTAGGAGCAAAGCAGTGGATTATACGCATATTTGGCGACCAATACGACCAAGACAACGCCAAGTCAAACATTCTAGCACCCAAACTAGATACGCTGGAAACTATTATATACATATACATACACACACACACACACACACACACACACACACACACACACACATATATATAAGCACATGTATATACACACACATATACATATGTGTGTGTATATATATATATATATATATATATATATATATATATATACACACATATGTAATTGTTTGCACATGTGTGTCTGTACATGTGTACGTGTGAATATGACAAAACTCCTCTTTTTAAGCACACACATGGACATGTACGCAGCCACATGGAAATAACTCTTGGGTTCTTTTTATGGGCTATAATGAAAATATATGCGCATGCAGTATGATGGTCGATCTCTCTGTCCCCCCATATATATATATATATATATATATGCAGACGTGTATGTATGTACATGTGTGTATGTATGTTGTTGTTGAGATAGAGGTTATGCTGAATGAAGAAATATCTAACTAGACGTACATTGAATTTTCAGTTGCCTTGATTTCTGTTTCTTCGAATCTTGAGGTAGATTAACGTTTCCCAAGAGAATAAAATCAATTCGAGTCTAGAAGTCTTACAAGATGTAAGTTGAAGGCAGCATTAAAAAAGGACGATCGATTTGATATGCTTCACTCAAATCCGATTGAGAATCGATCTTTTATCCGGAACTCGTCTGTTTATTCATTTATTTCTAGACTCAATACAGTTTCCTTGTGAGTAACATGTAAACATATAAATAGAATTGAAGTTACATCGGGATAGAAGTATAGAAGTAAAGAAAATTAATACCTTGAGATAAGAAGAAATAGTTCGTGATCTATACATGCATGCATCAATTTATATTCGAGGAAAACTTGTATTATCTGGTTCTCTCTCTCTCTCTCTCTCTTTCTCTCTCTCTCTCTCTCTCTCTCTCTCTCTCTCTCTCTATCTATCTATATATATATATATATACATATATATATGTGTGTGTGTGTGTGCGTGTGTGTGTGCGCGTGTGTGTGTGTGCTTGTGTGTAAGTATATATATATATATATATATATATATATATATATATATTAAATACGATAGACCGGTATCAGGTTTGTGATCAAGAAATTTCAACCATTCATCTGACCATTATTGAGATCAACAATATTGTAGATGACCTTTGCTTTTCAATTTTTAAATACTCTCAGAACTGACGTTTGTTATGATAATTTCAAGGAAAAAACGACGTACGAACAAAATTCTGTACTGAGATAAATGTATCAATAAGACGTCAAATACAATAGAATCTTGGTTTCACGATTGTATAAAATCTTATCCAGTTTTGGATTTTTTAATTCTCAATTTTATGATAAGGTCTTTAAGAATTTGAAGCCGTTTTCACAATTTATGTTGTATGGTGAAAACATACTGATTCAGTCGTAAGCAATACGTTTATACTAAACCCTGCAGTCTAAAGGCACCCCACACACACACAAACTCATGCGTGTGCGCATGCGTGTGTGGGTGTGTGAAGAGAGAGACAGAGAGAAAGACAAAGTTGGAGATCGCTACAAAATAACATGAATTTGTTCTGCAGTCGACCTGAAATTACTCTTCCCATTGGCATTTATTGATAATAAAAAAAAAATGCTGTTTCTTATTTTCTGAACAGATTCTTGTTTGTTCAAAGTTCAAAACTGTATTTTGAATTAGTATATCTGTCTTCTTGATCAGTTGTGTTTTTGAGACTTAAACGAATGTTTGTTTTATTTCTGCCATGACTTACTTCAGAACAATGATTTCAATATTTTATCATCAATATTATTAGGTGTCAATTGCACGAAACGATAATGCGTCAATCTTACTTTTCTAGTGATTGCTCAAGTATCCATCACTTAAAAATCTTTATGCAATTAACTTTTTTTTAAAATATGAGATGCTAGTAAAAGTTTATAACTATTAATACTGTTATTATTCCTATCAGACTCAACAGCAAAAATATTATTTATACTTCATACATTGGATGGTTCACATCAGATGTTAGATGGTATTTAGAAAGTGAGTGATGGCTAGTTTTTTCACTGTTTGCACCATTAATGCTATCTTGATTGACCCCAGCAAATCTTACCTCAATGTTTGAACTCATTTGATATCAATTTCAGTATTTCTGTTATGGTTACAAATGATTCAACAATTGGATATTTGATTTCTCTTTAAAATTTTTTTCATCTAACATCAGTTCATAGATATTGAAAAGAAATATGGATGGATGGAAATCTTGAATTTGAAGCAAAACCACTTATGATCCTCGCTAGCTCAACTCAATGTTACAGTTATCACTTTTTATCACGACACTAAAAATAATTCTATGATTACTAAGTAGCAGAAAAGTTATGGCATAAAGAATTGAGAGTGGTGCGTGGATGACTAGATCTTTCTGCTCTGCTTAATTGTCTAGGTTTCCTCGGTTTAAGTGCTTGAATCAACGTTCAAAAAAGTGGGCTTTCGTAATGTATAGTGCCAATTCAAGTGACGTATGAGGCTACATTTTATTCCTGATTTCACGATGTTTTTACAAAAGATCAAAATCTTTATCGTCAGAGGTTTTGTGATAATTGATAAAAGCAACAATAAGAAGATGGAGGGAGAATTGGAATAAAATAATTGTGTAAAAGCTTAATGAATATGTTTGAAAAATGGAACAAAGCAAGTTTAGAAAGTTCTCTCAAGAAAACGAAAACATTTTTATAAACTTCTCGTTGCCAATGTTTTCCTTCCAAGAGTATTTTTCAATCATTATACGAAAATGAAAAATCAAAAAAAGAAAAAAAAAACAACAATAATCCCAAAGTCAACTTGAAAAGCAATCTTTCTCTGTACATCCTTGCATTCTCTCATCTGATTATTCTTCGCTTATTTTGATGTACATAATTTTATGGCGCCTCCAAATGAATCTCTTTTTCGTTCTGAGCCGATCGTATTTTATTGACTGAAATCATTTTTTTAAGATAGGATTTTTTTCTGAAGGGACACAAAATTAGCCAACATCGACCACATTTATTGGATGAATGCCAAAATGTATTAGTGAAATCGTTTTAAAATACGACTTTCCAACCTAAAATGTTTGTGTGAATATTTATATGCAATCCATGATGACACCAATAAATTGCAAAACGATATTTTCATGCGGAAGTATTTGTACTTCCAAGTTAATCATAATCATCACAATGATACTACTAATATTAAGAAAAAGCAGGAACTTCAGGAAATAAGCCTGTCAGGTGTGAAATTACCCCGACTCGACTCCATCCCATCATAACACTTTGTTTTTTCAGGAGTTTTTCAAGATCTTGTGGAATCCATTCAGGAAGAAAAGAACGACGGATATATTGGAAATATAAGGATATACCGAGAATGCAGTTATTTCTTCAGTCATTTCAGGTCTGTTGAGTAAATTAGTATCACAACACCAAGGGTATCCCTACAGATTCGTTCTACCCAACGAGTTAAAACTCTATGCGCAATCATCTGAGGTAGCCAAGTCCCCATTACTTGGAATACAAAGATCAAAACGGGTTTTATTCATTAGGGAAATCTTTGCACTGTTTTTCCTTCCTGAAGATACTCAAGATGTGATGTCGAAACAACAACAACAACAACAACAACAACAACAACAATAATAATAATAATAATAATAATAATAATAATAATAATAATAATAAACACTATCAGCAGGGGTGAAACAGACCACAACAAAGGCTTGAGTATGTATTAATCATGGAGTTGATGGCCCTGATTAGCCAACCAGACAACTATGTTTATCTTTAAAGCATGCATTGGTATGTAAATATACTTGCATTCGGCTTTATCACCTGAAGAGTACCAAGCAACAAACGACGTTGCAACTTTTGCTGCCGACTAAGTTTGCACTGATAAAGAAGTCTGATTGTAATTACTTAATTAGTTTCATTTGCATAGTCGGATTACTCTTGGCCATGTTTTGTGAACAGGCCAACAAAGATGAAAAAAATCATACGTTTAACAGTTGATGATGTTTTTCTACCACAAACATTTATCTCTAGAAAAAAACAACAGGCCAACAGTTTCTGTGTCCAAAATCTTGGAACGGCATATAAGAGCGTGTCTTAGATTTGCATTTCCCCTTTGACCTACACTTGTGACTCTCCTTTCTCATAACTTTATACATTGCTTATTATTTCATTCATTATTTTTATGGTTTTCTTCCCATTCCATCATTTTATTTAATTTTCCCTCTAGGTAAATCTTCCAGTGCTCTTCTATTTTCCATGCGAAAATCCAATATAATCATCGACACACACAGCTAAGACAGCGATAACAACCTTTCCTCTAGACGAGAAAATACGATTTGCTTTATTATCATTTAATAATTTGGAACGTTGAAAAAGACCTCAAAGTAGAGGATTAGATTCTGGGTGCTCTACTGCAGTAGATTGGTATCAAACCAAACGGATATCTCCATGAATTCATGTTAAGCAAGCTAATCCTGCATAACAATACTGCTGTGATGAGTTCGATCATTACTGAGAGCCTCAAACTACAATTGCTATTCCGAGAAAAGCTTATCAATAAATTACTCTGCACGAAATGACATCACAGATGCGTATATTTGAATAGCGAATTAATATCATATTGATCTTTAATAAAATGAAAGGAGCCTTATCAACTATTACTAACAGTTAGCTAGTATTTCCTTTAGTCGCACTCATAGGCATATGAGCCAGGG
>OY735213.1:17238837-17241337 GCA_963457665.1 Thysanoteuthis rhombus
CCTTTGTTTCACATGATGCAATGAAATTCTTTCAATTCCTCTCCATTCATTCAAGCTGACTCAAATCTACCTTTCCATATTTTTGCAGGTTTTGGGATACCGTCATAAAATTTTAGTCTTCGTATTTTTTTTTTGGTTTGTGTGTTTGTGTGTATGTGTGTTTGTGTGCATGTTTCAACTCCTTCCTCTCTGCATCTTGCAGACTAAATTCTTCCCAACGAACAGAAGCGGAAGGAAACCAATATGTGAGAAAGTGCACCTAATCCCTTTTTTCAACCTTAAGAAACTCTTTTGTATTTGTATGATCATCATTATCGGTAGTCTTTTCGTTCTGATCATAAGAAATTGTCAAGTAAAACTGACGACATCGATATTGTCAAAAATTTTATACATAACATATAATTCCAATACTAAGGAATGATAGAAAGTGAAGAGTACCGAGCAGTATCTCGGAGTTACAAGTACACTTGCAGTCACTTGATTTCCAACCAGTGTTCAAAGGACAATATGAAAATATACCACAACTACTACTACTACTACTACTACTACTACTACTACTACTACTAATAATAATAATAATAATAATAATAATAATAATCATAATAATAATGGTGTTGATGATTTCCTCTAATCTAGATTAATGAACCATCGACTACGATGGTAACAGTCACGATCACCTTACATTGATATTCAAAATGTTCATCGTTACGGTGAAAAAGAAATGGAAAAGAGTGAAATAGTTGAAGAAAGAAAGGTAAATGCGAAAATAATGAGCCAAGCCTATTATTGTCTCTGTACTACGAATGCAGAGAAAGAAAGTGACAAACAAAGAAAGATTGAATTATTAAACCACTTTTTTCCGCTTCTGTCTTCAACTCTTTCTTCCTTTGTTATAGTGTTACGTTTTGAATTCTAAACATGGCTCGAAAAAAGATTGTGTGAGTTTTTCTTAAATTTCAAACGTAGTTTTAAAAGCCACATAAAATGAATTTCCTATGAAAATAAACTGATTCATACGTATTTTGTTTTGCTTTTTAAGTGTTTTTTTCTGACTCTTACTTATGAATTTGAGTTTATTGTTTCTGAATATTTCAATTTCATACTGCAAGATAATTACTTAATAAGAGGCAGTAAAAAAGATTTTTGGCCGTCTGCTTGTGTAAAACAGATTTTCAGAGTGAAAGTTCCGTTATTTCATAAAAAAGAAAGAGAGAGAAAGAGAGGAAAAGAGAGGGAATATGCATGTGAGAATGAGTTCGAGAGAGAGGAAAATTGAACGCAAAAGGAATAGAAAGAGGAAGTTTATCTATTTATTCATCCGTCACTTATCGGGAATGCTGCTATATAAGTTATTACTAACTGAAAACCCGCCTTATCAGGTGGCGTTCAGGTAGTAATAACATTATAAAATGAGCCTAAAGTATTGAAAGGTAGCAAACGAAGGAGCAACTTGGCGAACTAGGAAAGAAAGATGTGGACCAGAAAGAAAAAAATCGGCGAATTAAAGAGATAGATTCAATCGTCGTAAACGAGAGATCATGGACATGGCTACGTAAAGAAAGCCTGAAGAGAGAGGAAAACAGAAAATGCTGCCCATGGAGAGAAAGGGATGAGATGTTAAACTCCATAACAAGTGAATGATGTCAACTAGTCAAGTACAAGAACTGACACAACAGGGTAGCAACACTGATACGCTGGGAACTGAGAAAACAAAGGGGATTTGACCCTGCAGGCGAATGGTATCAGCACAAACCGGAGACAGCTCTGGACAATAGAAGCTGATAATTACTGTGGGACTTTGACATCCAAACTGACCACCCCCATCCATGCTAGAAGACTAGACCTGATACTTATAGACAGGGGGAGGAGAACCAACCCATACCTGCTGATCATAAAGCAAATACGAAAGAGAGTGATAAGCTAGGAAATTTCTGGACTTAGCAAAGGAACTGGAGCAAACGTTGGACTTGAAAGTCAGGGTATAACTAGTAATAGTAGATGCACTCGGAACCGTACCATAGACACAGTGCTCGTTGATAGATATCTATTTCTACTAATGTATTTTTGGTGTTTTCTCTCCTTAGTAAATAAAATAGATATAAATAATAACAACGACAATACCAATGGAAGTTTCTGCGTCTGAAGTATACTTTTGCAATGAGATATATATGTATAAAATGTGTGTGAATATATATATATATATATATATGTGTGTGTGTGTGTGTGTCTGTGTGTGTGTCTGTGTGTGTGTGTATATATATGTATATATATATATATATAGGTATAGATATTATTCTATGTGCTGAAGACACACCAGGTTCTTTGATATAAATTGTATCAGGAATTGAATTAACTCTACAGGAAAAGTTTCCACTAATTTGCAAAGCGATAAATTCATAATTAGGAAGAGTTTTCAATTTGAATGTCCAGGAAATTATAAAGCTTTCAAGTTTCTATGCATCTGAAAAACATCATTTTGGCGCTCATTGTTTTCTCATGA
>OY735213.1:17243837-17278837 GCA_963457665.1 Thysanoteuthis rhombus
ATTAAAAATGTCCGTACGTTGATGATGAAATAGAGATATTTTTTTCCATGATCATTTTAATCGGCAATGCATTCATCCCCGGGCTTCTTGTCAAATTCATTCAACATCATAATGTAATTTCCTGATAAATATTTGGCTGAGAACCGTGGTAAGCAACGGACTCACTGATCAATTTTTGGTACAGGTCAAAAGAGAAAGCCAATAAACTTGAAAGTGATTTCTGCAAATTTTGTCAGAGGGAGCATGTTTGCAGGGACAGGGTGCTAACCATTACTTTATTGATAGAGTCACCAACATATACTTTCTCGATGAATCTATAGTGAACCAATTTTAGTGCTCAGAACCATTGAATGTACTCATGGTCATACGTTTTGATTGAGTCAACGTTCTCTTTGCTAGAAATTAGTGTCTGGTGAACCTTTCAAAATCTCCTTGAACAAATGCCTTGGAAATCGGTATTGATATGGTATATAATCTTTCCAGAATTGGATTAGCATTAGCCTTAAGGATAAAATCTCCCTACATACATTTTTTCCTGATAATCACAAATTAAAAAAATGAGTACAAGAATGGAATTCTGTTTTTATTTTATCTGCCTTTTCGAAAAAAATACAAATTTACTCATCTTTCCCAACCTTCCCTAAATAACTGTTGATCGATTTCAAAATGCTTATGATGAGAAGGACACATTTTTGCCAAAAAAAACAAAAAAAAAACAAAAAAAACGACAAAATTGGAAACTTCTAACAATTAAGAATTATCTGAAGTTTTTCTTTCTTGAAATCCATTTTGTCGAATCCATAATTTGTCTTATTCTCTATACCAATACCAGAAATACTTATTTTTCCGGAGGCAAAAGACAATTTGTACCAGTTGCGATTGAAATCTTTTCCAAAACCTACTCAAAAGAGGTTGCAGCTGAAATTTTTAGATTCCATCTCAGGGCAGTGGTTATTGTACTGCTCGTTCAAATAATGTTTTCCGCTGAAATAAATTTGAAGTATACAATGATAGAAATTCAAATTTTTAATCAAGTTTTTAATCTGGTGTGTTCTGGGAAATAGCCTGGCCGCACGAGAGCTTGGACTTGTCTAAATAGATATATATTAGATTAAAAGTCTAGCATGAGGCTACAATGGCGTTGCTTTTTGAGGGGATTTCGATCTCTAACCTGCTCAACATTGCTCAGCAACAGTTACCTGCACCTGCTTATATATTCACGTCTACATCTACAAGGCTAGCCTAGTGGTGAAGTATTAAAGCAAATGCAGACACCCATTGAGACGGTGACTAACAAGTGAATTTTTTCCAAGACAGGTTTGCTACCCATTGTTCCCTTTCTATTTATAGATGTATATTTGTAAATATTTATTTCGTCTACGTTTTTTACCATGTTTATGTGTGCAAATACGATATACGAGGTACATACGAAGGTGCTATTTACCTCTTGCGATTTTTACATTTTAGCCGGCAGCAATTTCACTCTGATGGATGTATTCCACAAATTGTGTGAAGGGGGTTGCCAGAATCGTTGATAGTGTGGTTGTTTCTATGAACTATACAGAGAAAACTATTTTCAAATGAAATGATTTTCGGGGATATGCTGTATTTTCAATGCTAATTTTAAAGAGGGAAAATCAACACAACTTGAAAAATTGGCATTACAGAATTTTCATAACCCTACTTTCTTCCCTTTCAGGCTCGTGGCAAAGTAAGCGAAGCTTCAAAATATCTCTAAATACGTAGAAGAATAAATTGAAAACCGATGTCCTGAGATCAAGCCAAATATAGAAATCCCTAAAATACAGACAATTTTGGCTTAGCTCATCAAGATTATTTCAATCTCTCTCTTTTTTTTTTTCTAAATTATACATTTTTGCCGACAGCCATTTAATTCTGTTTGACGTATTCACCATGAAAAAGGCATGTGAAAGGGCGATGGACAGGTAATTATTTGATTATGTGGTCGTTTTTGCTAGCAATATACAGGTATTTTTTTCAGATGAATTGTTCGTCAGATTATTTTCATTTTTGTAACACTTTTGCATTTATTAAAAAAGATATTAAGAATACAATTATTAAAGTGTGTTTTTGCCCGCAGAGTTTTGAAATGAAAATTGTACTAGATTAATTCTCTTTCAAATGACACTCAAATTTTCATATTTAGCAAATTGGTGAAAAAAAATTGAAAAATACATTTGATTTGTTGTATTTTTGTTGAAATTTATTTTATTTCATCCTTCCTCTACTTCCTTCTCATCCTTCTTCTGTTTTTGACTTAAAACTCATAACCCTGTTATGTAAGTTATGAAAGCTAAAAAAACAACAGGCTTTTATATATACAGAAAATACAACCCTTTTATAGATATACTCCTACATAACATGATGTATGCTTGGTGTTGTGCATTCATTCACATTGACAAAGATTTTCTTATGATGCGTGCATTGGAGATCAGGACTACTTTCTGCATTTCAATTACACTCGGCTCTCCAGCTATGGTGTCGCTGATTCTTTGTTGAATGATCCATGGGCTCCAATAACTATTCGTATCATTTTGGTCTTGTGTGGACACATTGTACTTATTTCAATTTCAGGATCCTCATATTTTGTTAATTTTTCGAATTCTTCAAGAGTGATATGTTTATCAATTTGCACAGTCATATCTACTAAGAAAAAACATCATAATTAAACATTTTTCATTGTTATCTCTGGCCTGTTGACGTTAATAGTCCTATCGGTATGTGCAGTTGAGTCTCATGATATAGTTACATCCTTGTTTCAGTGACTGGCTCAAGTTGATATTCGAACCTGTTCTCAGCAAATGGAACGTAGAAGTGTTTACAGATAATCCTGTGTAAGTACTGTTCAATTCCATTAAGTCTCATCTTGTATTCATTTGCTGCAAGGACTGTACATCCAACTAATATGCGGTGAATTGTTTCAATTCTATAATCACTGTCTACATTCAGGGTCAACGCCATTTCTCAGTTGGTCAGCCTGGTAGTTTCGTTTTTAGGCTTTCATCCTGGGTTGCTGTTTCGGCCTTCAATCCTGAGCTCCTTAATCACTGATGGGTTATCATGATCTACTTCTTTGGTGCGTAGTGAGTATTGGCTATGGAGTGGTTTCTTTTGCAAATGACTTTGTTTTTTCTCCAGTTTGATTTAGTTCTTAACTCATCCATGTTTCATTTGGTGACTCAGTCACTAGTTGGTTTTCATCCTCAAATTTCTTTCTTGTATTTATTCATTTCGTTTATAATTGTATGCAGTTCCTGGTACTTTCGTGTTTTCTCAGTAATGTCATCATCCAGTAGTTTGAAGTTGTCCTGTAAGTTTGAAGGCCAATGGTGACAGTCACATATTAGAGTTCCATTTGAATTAAGCCCTTACCATTTTTCTTCCTGAGTTGGTAATGTTCATGTACATCTACAATTTCCTTGATCCCTTGTCCATCTGTTAGATGTCCTGTAGTTCAAGTTGATGATCTTGAAACTATATTGGACTCCTGGAATAACTGGTGATTCAGTGGCCTGTATCCCATTTTGTGAGTTTAGTTATGTTCTTATTTTTAGGATTATTCTCCTATAATACTCTTTTTACGCAATTTCTCTTCCATGCTATAGTTATATATGCAATTACCTACATTTTCGTGCAGATATTTATAAGTCTCTTCTTGATCTGATTAATTGGTCCTCATATTCACATCTAAAAATCAGGAATTTTTAAGTGGTTAACTTTTCAAAAGTCGCTTTTGCACAATTATCACGGTCAAATTCCATCCTGATATCGTCATTTAATCTCTTAAAAGTCTTCAATATACTTTCTAGTTGTCCATCATTTTTACAGTAAATATTCAGCTCATTCATATAGAAGAGATGGATAACAGTCTTTTCATGAATTTTGCACACGTGTGTGGTATTTTTGAGCTTATGTGATTTTGGTATCACAGACAATCCAAACTAAAGTGGAACAGATAGTCACCCTACGATAGTCTATACAGGTAGTGAGTGATAAGATTACAGTGTGTTGAGCTGCAATTGTCATGGGCCTTTCTATTCATGATGAGTTGGTCTTTGCAGCCGTAGGAGTTTCTCGTGTTCCATTCTTGCTGTAGAGGAAGAATACTATTTTGATCAAGAGGAGAATGGATTATTTCTGGTGAGGTAGCTGTTAATACTTTATATGTTGTCGGGAAGCAACTGATAGATCTATTATTGTTAGGGGTTTTCGTTTCGTTTGTTTTGGTGGTAGTGGGAATGTTATCCCGTCTTTTAAACGAGGAGGTGTTTTCTCTGGACTTCGAAAATGTCTAATTGTGAATTTGTTAAGTCTTGGTGCATTGAGGTTTGTGAATTTTTGCTGGGAAGTTTCTCTTCCTTGAAATTCCCATTTAGTGGCTGTGTTGAGTGCTTCCTTAGGCTCCTTGACAACGATATCATCCCATTGTTAGTGTCCAATGTTGTTGATTCTTACTTCCTGTCCTGTAGTCCGGGAAGAATTCTTGTTAAATCCTCATCCCAACCCCAGATCTTTCCAGAAAGCTTCCTGCATCCCTCATTTCCGTAGAACTTATTTGCTTAGTAGTAACGTCTCATTTTGTGGGCTTCAACCTGTATTCTTTGTTCAACTATATCTTTGGCACTTTCATTAATCATTGGCAGGATTTCACTTATGTCAATTAGTTCATACTTTTGTTTGACCTTTCTATCTTAACAGGTTGTGGTGCTGTTGCCTTATTTATATTTTTATTTTCCGTTAAGGCTGTTTACGTGAATTGTTGATCGTTTTTCTGATTTCTGTGCAAGTCTTCTCGGTAACATCAGTGGCAGTTGCATAGAGATAGTTGTATTTAGAGATGTTATGTATTCGCCCAATTCTAGTAGAGGCAGTGCATGGGTGGCATTATGAATTTTTATATTTTGTTACTTGAATAGTTTTTTGGAATTAAGTAGTTGTTCTGAGCATGCCATTCCCAAGGGCAAAATTATACTGGATTTTCTAAGGATATCATTTTCTGTCTCTTTTTCCCTATGCTTCAGTTCTAATTGGTGGTTCATATTCATCATTCCCGGTGCAATATGAGGGGGTTCTTGTCCTATGCTTTCTAGGTCGTTAATTCTGACATATGCTACTTGTTTAGCATGGTTGTGATAATCAATTCTTTCCCCGTCATTTTTATTGCCCCCGTGATTCTCATAATGCTCGCTATTGCTGTTAATACACTTTCTACAGCTGTTAGTCTATTATTTTTTTATAATGCCCGAATGTACATTTTCAAGTTAACTGGCAGTGAACACATAAATCGCATGGATGTCAATTATATGTTTAAATTATCATTATCATTATTAACATTCATGGCAGCAGCAATATAAGTAGTAGCAGCAGCAGCAGTAGTATTAGTAGTTTGATAATATTGCGACTGATCGACAGATCGCCTGAATTATCATTATGATTTTTATCATTATTACTCGAATCATTATTACTCTAATCATTATTGAATTTATTCGATATCATATCGTTATAATATGATTACTTACATTTGGAAATTTAATTCCGTCGCATCTGTTATTTTATTTTCTTCTTACCACAAACATTTTAATGCTAAAGTCTTCCTGAGCCGTACAAATAGAATGTGAGTCTCTTGCAAATGTTAGAATCTCCTCAAACAGTTTCAAAGAATATTACCACAATCATCAAAGCTCCTATGTTGTTACAAGCACCAAGCAATAAGATTAAGCCAGGGACGGGTTTTATTTAATTTACTGATGCTGATTCCATTTATATAAACTCAGATATAAGCTTTCGCTGACTAGTTGTCTGGTATTGGCTGTGATAATTCATTATTGATCGAACCGTGAGATCTGTATTTGTGACATTTTTTTCTGTCTCTGACTAGGGGTTTTGGTAGATTCATAGGAGTGATGTGCTGTCTGAACAAGGATAGCCGTCAATCAGCGTTGCCTTTGGTATCAAGTTGAGGGCCTCCTTTGACTGATTATATACTGCCTTGCAACGATTTGCTTCTAGATTAACTTCTACTAGTAAGTTGACCATAATTCGGTGAAGTAACATATATACACTTTATAACATAAGTTATACATATTCTCCCAAATCTATACATTATATATACGTCTTATCTGCTTTTCCATTCAGAAAGGAGGGAGTAAATATGATCCATAAAGTTCTTAAGTCATTAGCTCATCCAACATGGTATCTGTTGATTTTTCTTCTCGCCTTCTCTGTCTGGAGAATTTAGAAAGAACACGACATATACAGCAGACTAACAAAAACATTTGTCATTTGTAATTGTACCATAGCACTAGTATGACGGAGATTGTTGACGTCCATTCAGTTAATCAATTTCAATCTCTCATGGGGACGTATCTGTGATAGGATGTAAGTCGGTTTGGCGTAAGTTGACGCTTGACTATGCTAATAAATATGATGTCGTTTCGCACTCAATGCGATACTACAGTTGGGACTGCTGCTCAGTTAATTTATCAAAAAGAAATTATTTTGCTGGTTCTTAGCTTATGCATCTTGGCAATGCTTAAAGGGTTAAGACTTACGAACTTTTGTGATATCGATTTGTTTTTTGATCTGATTTGCAGATTATCCCACTTCACTCAAAAATCCATTTGGTTATGTCGGTTCTAATTCATTCGCTACACACACACACACACACACACACACACACACACACACACATATATATATATATATATATATATATATATATATATATATATATATATATATATTACAAAGGAAAAAACATTCACATATGTATTGAAACAAAACTATTTGAGATATTGACCATCATGATGTACAGCTTTGTAGACAAATATTTGAAGTTTATTACAACAACTGCATACTGAAGTGGTTCGTCAGGCAAAGAGCCGATAGGACTTTCGGTAGAACAACGTGTCCAATTGTTATTCTGAATGTTCACCACTGCAGTTTTCTTGCTGTACTCTGCTATTCCAGCTATCTACCAGCTTTGAAATGTAGTCTACTCCCAAGAAAAATTGATGAATACATGTTTTTTGCTCCTTAATGTTAGTGAGCATTCGGCGAGCAGTAAAGAAAAAATTCTGCAAATGCTGTTGAGAAAGTATTTTATAAGCTTGTATAAAGAAGAACGAATTATATTACAATTGTGTAACAGCATTTTAGAACCCATTCCGTGAAATCACCACCGAATAGAAATCCATCTGCGATTGGTACAAGAAATTAGAAACAACAGGATATTTGTGTAAAAGTGAATATCCTCGGAGACCCTCGGTATCTGAAGAATAGTTGGACCGTGTTTGGTCTGTCCTATAAGAAATAGTGTTATTAATTTCTTATCTCGGAATGATACAGACTTCGTTGATGCCTCAACTGCACGAAAACAATGACAACGTTTTTCAACAGGATTTGGTGCCGCTCTGCTGCCACAGACAAGTCCACAGTTACCTCGATACAAATCTTCCGCGGCGCTTGAGAGGCTGCACGACAGCTGTGAACTCGTCACATGCGTTGACCCCAACGAAGTCCGGATCTAACAGCTTGCAAATTCTTCTCATGGGGATATGCCAAGGACAAGGTATATGTATCTACTCTTCCTGTTGATTTACATGATCTGAAATAACGACTTACAAGATTTGTTAACACGTGTTTGGTGAGATATTGACAAACGCCTTTATGAATACCATGTGACTAGGGACGCACAAATTGAACAACAAAAAAATGTAGTAAGCATCTGCATAAGTTTTTCTACAAAACTGCGCATCGTGAGTATCAGCATCTCAAAAAGTTTTGCTTGATATATATTTTTAACTGTCTATTTCTTTTAAGAACTATCTGCACATATAGCAAGAAGTCAGACTAGTTTAAATAGGAGATGTTTGGTATTAGTGAAGCCAGACACTTTAGTAGTTGTTATAGTATTATTCAGAGAAGTTTTAACCTCATCTTTTTTTTCCTTTGAAGAAACTGCAATCATCTCGACGTCATTGAGTGTTACAGTGGATGATAAATATTCAATCTATTTTTTATGAT
The DNA here is from genome assembly GCA_963457665.1 of Thysanoteuthis rhombus. Classification (NCBI taxonomy): domain Eukaryota; kingdom Metazoa; phylum Mollusca; class Cephalopoda; order Oegopsida; family Thysanoteuthidae; genus Thysanoteuthis; species Thysanoteuthis major. The sequence continues at coordinate 17,251,884 of OY735213.1, forward strand.
AATATGTATAAACCTTGCATGACAAGATTTTGCAACAAGCATATAAACATTAACAGCATCACAGCCACCAATCTTCTTATTGAAAGAATAACAACAATATTAACAATAATAGTAATTACAAAGTAAATCTTTAAGGAAAAGAAATTTGTATAGGCATAATTAATTAACTCTGTGGAGTGTTTTTTGTAATTAAATCTTGAAAGAAAGAGAGCGCTTAATACAAATTGATAAAGAATATTTGATCAATGCCGATAGCGTCACGATGAAAATAATCGAAAATGTGTCATCTCCTCCTAAAGCCTCTTATTGAACGCACAAAATGTTCGATGGAAATAATCTGGACTATTGACAAGAATGTTCGAAAGACATACAATTAATGGCATTTCTAGGCGAGCGCTTTGTAAAATACCACATTAACAACAGAAACAAAATACTTCTACTCATAATCATTATTGATATTCACTAAGCTTCACAAAGCCAAAGGGGGGGATGCGAGATGGAGACATCATTATGCCGATTTTTCAAGCAATGTGGTCAGCTTGCAAGAAAGAAAAACAGCATTCTTAATTTTGGCTTTTGTCTGGGCTTTAGCAACCGAACATGGTGCCTGTAAGGTTACGTACTTATATCCCACGTATAGCAGACGCTTTCTTATAAACTTTACTAATGTTAATTGATATTCACACTGGGGGCATTCAGCAATTTTTCTCAATACTCAAATCCTCTCCTTGTTATTTCAGCTGTTTTCCCCCGTATTTCCAGTTCTTGAAAGCCTTTTAGATAGACTCTTTTGAGTTATTCCAAACACAATCGGTACAGCTTCTATCTTCATGCCCCAAAATATTTTCAAATTTTCTGTAAGGTTTTGATATTTGTCAGTTTTATCTCTATTTATCTCTGTTTTGTTCAACTTCACGCTTTGTCCCATTGGAACAACAAGATCCACGATATGATACGTTTTTTTCCTCAGTCACTATAATGAAATTCGTATCATCATCATCATCATCATCATCATCATCATCATCATCATCATCATCATCATCAGTAATTGCACATTTGCTGTTGTGTAAGTGACGTAGTTGTAGTGGTGGCGACGTATATATAATTATATCTATAGTTAGCATTAGGAGCTACGTTTAATGTGGCAACTGCACTAAAGCTGGTGATCGTGATTTCAAAAATATATTATGTGGAAAATCATCCCTTGCGTAGAGCACCAGAATATCGATATTCAGAATATACTCAACGAGAATATTGAAAAATCTAAATTCAGTTTTTAATACATCATTGGTTGCCATGAAAGGGATGTACATTTTGCTTGGGAAAAATGGAATTTAAAATATCAATATACTTAAAAATGTTGGTTCAAATAATACATTTGTTTCCGTCCAAATAATATATTTAAGCATCATGATGCACTATCAGAGAGCCAACCGCATTGATGTCCTGATTCGAATATCAATATTCTCTGAATTAGTTCAATCTATGTAAGTGATATGAAAGAATCACGTAATTTAACTAATTAGCTCTCCAACTAGGAACTGTATAAAGGAATGATCTTGGAAAATATAACATCCAAAGATTGGGAAACAACCCAAGCAAAGCGAGACATTAGATGGTTGGTCGTTTTTTTTATTTTTAAAATTTTTTTATTTTTTTATTTATTTTTATTTTTATTATTATTATTATTATCATTATTATTATAATCATTATTATTATTATTATTATTATTATTATTATTATTATTATTATTATTATTATTATTATTATTATTATTATTGACGTTTAGTATTATTCTTTGCACACCAGGTTCTGGTTGGAAACTTGGGGCAGGCAAATATGTTATGACTTAATAGGCATTTAGTATTTTGCAAAGGAAATTGGTGTAGCCAGGGTTTCCTAGTTATCTCCCTCGATATTTATTGACACCATTTTTATGACCCCAAAGGCTCCTATAGCAACAGGTATTGTTTGAGTCTTTGGTGATATCAATTCCCAGGTCTTTATACTTGGACAGTTTTCTTAACTCTTTCACACATATGTTTTGTCAGAAGAAATGGTCAGATCTATTAATAGGCATCAATTTTCCTTTCAATACTTGATATTTATGCCTGGGCTTTGATAGTGTACATATGGGAAATCCCAGAATATGGCACAATTTGTCTTCAAGTTACCGGTTCTGGGTAATGTTCATTCAATGTAGTGTGCGTGGTGCGCCATAGTGTTTACAGACAGATATGATGTGGTCGATAGTCCCAGCTGCAGGGTCACAAAATCTTAAGTTGGGGTTAGCACCGTTTATGATAACGTGTGCTGGGTATTTCCTGGTAGGAAGGCTCAAATCTTGGGCAGCAAGGACGAAGTCCCTCGTTTCGGCTTACAACCCTAAACATCAGCATAGCAATTTAGTTCAGATGAAATGAATATCACTAAACAATTTTCTAACAGGTCATGATCTCGTTAAGAAAATCATATGATCAATGTTATTGCTCATATCAACTATTTTAGTTGAGACAGGTGAATAAGTAAAGTAACTTTAGTCAAGTTGAAGAGTTGCATCAATGTTGCTTATGGTATTGCATATGCTGTCTGGAGAGAGAACTGTCTGACTGATATATATGTGGACAATATAGAGAGTATCTTGGTATACAACGATACCGATTATGCCTCTGGTAGTCTTGGTGAGAGAATAAGCAGCCAACGAAACGCAGTAATTTTAAGTATATGAGAAAGCACAGCTGCTTCATATTTCTTTGAATTTTACTTTCCTTCCAAATTCTGTCAATTTTTGTCCAAATACCGTCTTCTACTTTTTATTTTTATTCGTCTTCATTTTTTCAACATTCTTCATACCTTTTCTCCTGTTCGTTTAAAGAAAAGTAGCCTCAAATAATCTGAGAAATAGGTTCCGGTGAAAAGCATGATGAGAAGAAATGTTTTCAAAAATCAAGTACGTTGAATATTCATTCAAGTACATTTCAAACACATTCTTATTATATAAGGAAGATGACTTTCTAGTTTTTGTTTTTGCACCATAATTTTTCTTTTAAGATCTTGTTAGAACAGGGATTTTACTTTTGCTCCATGAGGAAGGGACATTTTCTCTTTCTCATCTCAAAATAGTATATTCAAACGAGCAAGTGCAAACACGTACATTTAAATACATTCCTGATTCCTATAAATGAGCCAACTAGTATTCCCTTTAAGATACATTCGCAAAAGTTCAATAACTTTCGAATGAACGCCTGTTTCAGCCCATAACAGAAACATATGATTCTAGGAATGTATTATTGGACGACAAGTTTTATTGAAATTTCTCGTGTGAGTGTTCGTGTTCCTGTAAATAAACATGAATTAAAAATCAATTCACAGGGAAGGATGGCAGCTTCTTTTCCAGCAATATGACTATCATGGATTCGTCTATGCTAAGAGTAATATTGCTTTGTTTCTCTCGATGAAAACTCCATCTTATTTGGTTTGATTATCTTTAGTTCTGTGTCAGCAAGTCGTTAGCTCAGTAAATCCCCATGATATTCTTTATATTCATTAGCAGTCTAGCATAAGAGGTTTTATTGGAAGAATTTCTATCGTGTATAACTGGAATTATAATCGTTTCTGCATCCTCATAGATCCTTTGTCCGGCAAAAGTCTAAACCATTTTTTAAAATAATGACATGATTTACCCATTTTATGTTTGTTTTCATCAGACATATGCATATCTGGTAAATCATAGTTGGAATCTTCCAGACACATACAACATGGGACATGAAACAAAAAAAAAAGAAACTTTGGTTTACATTCATTGGTCTCAGACATGACAGCACAACGAGAAAGACCAAGTCGACACTTATAGTCAAACATAGGTGTGACTTCACAAACATTTATATGTAGACATTCTACTTAGTAAGTCGACGATTACTTTTTTTTCTTTTGCAACATCTCTTCTAGGTCGGTAAATGGAGCAGCCGATGAAGTTTGCCACGATGGAATAAAATGAGACAAAATTTAAAGGGAAAAAAATATAGAATGAAAGACAGAAAAGTATATAATTGAAGCCAAGACGAATCGAAAGAACACAATGAGTATTGAACTAATGAATTAAAAACAAAACATACAAAAAAAGGGGAAAACATTGAAAATAGTACACAACTTTCGCTATAGCTTTTACTTCGCTCGATAAATCGACCGTGACTGCAATGCACTTTTGAGAGGAAAAAGGTGTCACTTTCCGTCGCAATCGAACCGAGTTGAATTGATTGTCAATGTGAATAGTAATACGACCACATAGAGCTAAATTCGAACCCGTACATATGCCAGTTCCGCTTCACACGTTGATGATAAGCAGCCAACTGTCTTCAGACGTTTTTCTTGCACTTATCACCGGAATACGTGTCTGTCTATGATCCTCACAATGGACAATCGTCATCTAGAGATTGATTCTTTCTTTAATGGCACTTTTCAAACTACTATACAACTGAGATTTTCAAGATTTCAAAAGATTTATTAATTTACTTGATTCATCGACGAATGTAAAAGAGAATCTAATCTTCCTTAGGTCATTACTCTTCTAACATAGTCCACGATTACATTCCTACAAGAAAGGTTGCTGCATTGATACTTATAGGCGTTCATATAGCATTGATTGTTGATTTATTACCAATATATGTATCATTTTTCAGCGATTTTAAAAAATGTCTATCATTTGTAGTATGAGTTCTCAACGACCATCTGAAGGAGTGTGTTGATTTTGATTGTGATGCAATCACGTGATATCCGGAGCAGCTGCACTATTTGTTTACAATGCAGCCCAGCAAAAATTGATTCTCCCCGAAACCAAAGGCTTTTAAAAAATAATTTCAAATCGTCTTGTCCACCCTTGGTTAGAAGAAACATCTTTTGAGGTTTCATTTGTATGAAACAAACCACATTAATGAGTGAAACCTAATAAAATTCAAGCTCTTTTTCAGATCAGGACATCGGATGGATTTAAGATTGTTCAAATGACCAAATAATTACATTCAGTATGCACTGATATTTTTTTTTTATTGAGTCCAGTAAATCTAATAACAATAATAGTTCATTCAGGACAGTATCGTAGGTAAAATGGATTGTGCATTTTTGAATAGGCTACCACAAGTGGATGTTCCAACCTGTTGAATATCGAAATCCAGATTTAGAAAAGGTTATATAAGAATTAGTTCACATACATGAATAAGTTTAATATTCATCATATTACTACACCATACGTGTCGTCTTTAACTGGTCAATCGCCGCCATTCTGAAATTTCTACTGAACAAACGAGAAATCAGTGGAATGTGTTCAACGTTTTGATGAAATTTTCGGTTGTATTACGAGAAGATATCTCATCATGCTGTGCTGCACGTAATATATAGTTGTAAATAATTGCACATATGTGTCGGTGTGAGAGTGTGTGTGTGTGTGTTGCCTGCAGCCAAACAGGAATAATTTGATTTGACAGCATGTAAGCTGCTAGAACAAACATGATTAAGTACATTTTATTCATTTATTTGCGATGCAAAACTTGTTAGAACACACTCGATCACTCACTATTCTCCGAACATGCCTTCAATTATTCAACTATCTCTACGCAGTGACCCGAAACCTCCACGGATATTTTGATAATTTATAACTGATTCCGATAGTACACACCGGCTTGGTTTGAAAGCAAGCTAATAGTCCACCCTTACATCCCTTGGTAATTTTGGATTTTTAATGTCATTTTTCAGATTCAATTATTCCTTTCTAGACACGTGACAAGTTTGAGCAATCATAGAAATTCCTATAGTCCTCTAGTCCGAACTTCCAGGGTAGGAGAGAAAACTCATTTTGTCGGATAATCACGTTTTTGGTTACGGTTTTCATAAGGCTAGACCTTCGCAGTTATAACTAAACAAAATATATTTAACACATATTGGCGCATGGAAACTATTTCATAAAAGGGGGGACAGGGCTTGATTGGCCTGATTTATCTAAAAATTTATGAATCATTGCCCAGTTTTTTTGTTTTCTTTCTGGTGGGGGTTCCTCTGCCCTTATCTTCTACGTGTAAACTTACAATGTCTTTTAGATATCATAAATATATTGGATTGGATTGATAAGTCCGTAGCCAGGTGTAGTAATTAGCTTTTCTGAAGGAGTAACGTAGAATTATCTACATCCATGTCATTGAAGTTGGAGGAAAGTTGGGTCAAGTGCATTAACAAGGGAGTTAGTATTGAAAAATAGATATTTGTTGTATAAATTGAATGCTCGACTTCATTATACGACATACTTTGCCAGTCACGTACCTATCGAAAGAAAAATTCAGTTGAGCAAAAAGAAGGTTGGACGAGTGAAAACTGGATTATTTTGCCAGCAGCAAGGATTGATAGGAGCAGAAGTAAATAGGATGAATGATTAGTAAATTGTACTTGTGATTTAACATAATAATCAAATGAGGTTCAGATTCATAGAAGATCTATCAGAGTTGTACTATTGATTTTTAAAAGAAATGTTAGTTAAATGGCAGAAAAGTGAAATTTGGTAAGAAAGGAGAAAGACTGTGTAGATTGGATATAACGAAAATAGATAAAGAAAGAAGGGAAAAAATGTTTGAGGAGAGACCATAACAGGTGGCAGGAGGGACACGGAGAAAGTCAGGGGAAAAATTGAACGTTGTAAGAAGTAAGACGAATATATTGCAAAAAGCATAACGAGGAAAGTTTCGTTGGATAGCATTAAGTGCGTTCAATTCGAATGACTAAAGAAAGAAATTGATTGGGAATGAAACGCAGTAAAAAGGGAAAATGAAGGGACGGGAAGGATGGGTTAACTGAGGTATAATTGAAGAAAAAGAAAAGAAACACAGACTGAAAAGGTGTAGAGAGAGGGGGGAATAAGAATGAGGCGATACTATTTCTTGCAGGGATTAGATATCAAGAAAAACGAGTTAATAGTAACTATCTTTTTATATGAAAGAGTCGTATTTCGCATATCATGTGGATTAGGCCTATTTAGCAGACGTCTTTTTACAAACTCACTATGTAAGATCTAGCTCACCTCTATATCTGAGATTGTCAGATAACAATATTTTCCAGCAAGTCAGGCATACTTTGAAGGCTACTATCATTTTTCTTGCTCTTTCGAATGTTGGAGGCTTTGCAACGATAAAAAGATTCAGCGAATCCTAGATAATATAGAACGAACTAGATTGCAAAATAAGAAAAAAAAATTATTTTCTTTGTTGTTTTGTCTTATTTGCCAGTGTTCTTATATATTGTGGGATACTTTAGGGTCCCTCCTCCCCTACCTGATAAGTTTACACGCATGAATAATACGCTAACATTTAGGGATTTCCATTTAATCTTGCACAAGATCAATATCTATTCTATGAGGGGGATGGGGGGGGGTCTGCCATTTTAAATAAATGATACGTTTCACGGTTTGACAATTAAAAAAGAGTTCAGACTCGATCTGTAAAGCGTGATAACGGTTAGCATTATACAGATGGCATAGAATTTACTATAGATTTCTTTTGAATTTAAACGTGTCATTTATAACTGCAGGAAAACTGTATTGCAATAAATATCCATTCACAGGGAACAGAGATATACAGAACTGTACTTGATGTATTTGTATAGCTTATATAGAATCGTTCTCTTTGTGTTTATTTTAATGCAAACATGTTTTCTCTTTGATTATTTTTCTTTCTTGTCTGGATAGATCTTTTGGTTTATTTTGCACATTTTATCGTTTTTCATTCTAAGCAGAAATAGAAGTTCGCTTCAATGGCAAACCTCGGGAGAAGAGAGTTTTAGATTAAAGACTGACAATGCTAGCGACAAGAAAGCGAGAAACCAATTCATTCAATCCAATCATTTCAACCCGTCTCTTATGGAGAATTCAATGTACGTTATAATCAGAACTCAACTTCTTGCCCACAACAGTTTGTTTTGCTTTGTTGACTTTCTCTTTCTTTGCACCTTTTGCCACTTATTTCTTTCCTTCTCATCAAAATCTTTTTTGCATCATCTTTGGACTTATTTTAAAAATGTTTCTCGTTATTTTCTTCAGCGATTTTGTTTCCTTCTCTAACATTTTAATTTCTACCCTACCACCCCAACGATTATTTTGCTGTCAACTTTTTTTTCATTGCATAATTTCGATCATTTTTCGACTTCGAACTGGCATTTTTCATTACATTTTTTTCATGAATCATATTTATTTATACTGTGCATTTTCCTCCTTTTCTTACTTCCTTTCACTCATTGATTGTTTCTACATCTAAATCTTCTTAGCATTTTGTCTTACATACGATCTATCTTTCAATCGCCTGGGCCCTTCAGTATTCATCCTAAAAAGTCTTCCTCTCATCTATTGTCTCTCTTCCATTAGCCAACTCACATTCCTGCTCAGTTCCCCCCTTCGCTGATTTTCTCAAAATCTTTTTTCACTCTTCTGTTTTTTTTTCTAATCTCCCAGTTTTTTACCATAGCAATTTACCTTTTTTGTATCGTCTACTTAATAAATCACAGGTTTGTTTATTTTCTTATCATTTTCTTTCTTTCTTTCTTTGAACTTCCTTCATTCATTCGTCCAACCGGATCCTTCTTTCCAATAATACGCTTTCATTCACCCACAAGAATAACCAACTCAAGGTACATGTTTACACATCGAATGGATTTCTAAAGACTGTAGAGAATACGACAATTAATTTGTGATGATCAATTTTTTAATGTTTCTGTTTTGAGCATCATTCTTTTTCTTCCCTTCGCCGTGTAGATGTCAGAAGATACTTCTAAAAGCTTTTAAATAAAATAAATTGTTATTTGTAATAGTACAAAATATGAAGAAAATTTGAAGGGTTAATGTTTCCTAGCGAGACCCATTTGAATTCATTCTCAAGAAAATATTCCAAAAGGGAAAAAATATACCATGAAAAATGCAATTGCGTAAGTAGAAACAAACGAATGATATATTTCAAATGAAAAATTATTGTGAAAAGCAGAAGTTCAAATTGACTGGAAAGAGAGGTAATGGAAAAAACAGGACTTGCAAAACAAAAAGAACTTGATCACAAATGTATTCATCTTGGCCGGCGACGTACTTGACGATTAATGTCTTTTTGTCCTCTATCTGTGTGTATTCTATATTTAACGTCCTCACTTTCAAAATGGCGCTCATGTCTCCTCGAAACAACGAAGAAGGAACAAAAGCGCCTCAATTTTATTCATCCGTTACGTGTTTCGTGTTCTGTCATTTTCTATTTTCCATCGTTTTTATTCTTAATTTCACCATTCTTTCTGATTAGTTATGAAATGAGTCAAAAGTGTAAAGTTAGCGACAAGACAAAAGAATACAGAAAGGAATCAGCGTGAAGAATAATAAAACAGAAAGGATCAGGGCGATATGCAGAGAGGGAGGATTCAGTTAAGTGCAACTTGACTTTCCACTGATAGGTCATAAATATTACTACCAGTGATATCTTGATATGTACTATACAAAAACTGACATAATGTAAGTATGAATTTATATACGTATTCTCTAAGCTTGTTTTAGTCTACTATCATGGTCATACATGCGAACCACAAAAAAAGAACAAATTCACAAAATAATTGATCTGATGCAAAACAAGTTGCTGCACTAAACATCGTGTACATATATCCATATATCTATTATATAGGCTTACATCAAACTTGAAATAATCTGGCTCAATGTACATCGTCAGTTAGTGAGGATGAATCTCACAACAGTAGTAACAGTCACCTTGCAAACCATAACATGAGTGTGAGGTGCCTGAGTTTTATATTAAGCTGGCACAAGAAATTAGTTTACAGAACAGGCACGATAACCGTCCCACTATGGTAAACAAATACCCTTGCTAATTTTGGTATGATGTCTCAGACGTGGGAGAATAATATTGAATTGCTTTTGCGTCTTAATGATCTACCAGACGAGCTTGCTACACGGAGCTCGACACTATGACAAACTCAATATATCTAATAGACATGTACCTTGGACTATGTTGACGATATATATATATATATATATATATATATATATATATATATATATATATATATATATATATATATATATATATATGTATATATATATATATATATATAAATATATATATATATGTGTGCGTGTGTGTATATATATATATATATATATATATATATATATATATATATATATATATATATATATATATATATATATATATATATATATATATCGTCAACATAGTCCATAGCCCATATATATATAATATTGGCTCTGCGACCCCCATGATAGAGAATCGTGGCGGATCCTGGGGGTGGTCTATGTCTAACGACGGACAATAAAAGACTGATGATATATGTATGTATGTATGTATGTATGTATGTATGTATGTATGTATATATATTGCCAAGAGTCAAAAATCAGATAGCACAATAAGCATAAGGTAACTTGCATTGTATCCACTTTTAGCAGAATTCCTATATGATTACGGATAAGCTAAGAGATAAACAGGTAGATCACATTTTAAACACACATTTGTGACAATCAAGCAAGGAATGTGGCAATTATTATCATTGATTTGTATTGATGTAAAGGATATATTTACACAGCAAGATAATATGTGCATATTCATATCTAAATATGTACATTTATGTATCAGAAGTCGAACTGTCGCTATGATCTGGGATAGATCATGATATTGATGAAATAAAAATATTACAATAAAACAAGTTAAGAAATGAGCTAGTGATTGTGAGAAAGTAGAAACAGGTATTTTTTGCCACAGAATATTTCTGCTTCTGGAGAAGTTTGATGCAAAGTGACTGGAATGGACTCGTTGTCAATAAATGTCTTGTTTTGATGCAAAGAAGCTGCTACCAAAATAAGCGCATTTACTTCTGCTTGTGACGCATAAGAAAGCAAAAAAGAAATATGGCTTCCATAGCCTGCTTAACCGTATCGTATCTGTCTAATATTTTACCCACGTGGAATACTGGTATAGGATTTCCAGGAAAAAATGGAGTGAGAAAATTCCCTAGCAAATAACTCATAAGATATACTATAAATGGCTGATCAAATGTCATCAACATAACTACCATCAGTATTGTTTTGGCCTGTTGTCTATCCAAGTAATAATTGACACCGTGGGAGAATTCGTAATCAATCAACTCAAAGCCATAACTGACAAACTGTAACCAAATAGCAGATGTCAACTATAAAGAGACAGATTTGATACCGTCAATCACATCATGGAGAGAATTATGATGTCGATAATCATGATAGTATAAAAACGGCAATCCACTCAGAATCGCACATTTGGTAGGATTCTGACTATGCATTGCATCGTTAAAAAAGGCAGAAGTTATCATTAAAGAGAATCAAATTATACGAGTCTTGCTAGGCCAGAAAACTGCATTCACCCTTACTCAGAACAAAAAGATCCGTCAGACGACCGGCGTACCTCATCTGGCAAACCGCAGAATGAAAATGAAAAAGAAACTGTAAGATTAAAGAAATATACAGGCATGTGTGTATGAAAATTTCTATGTTTCGATGTATCTATATGTCTGTCTGTCTAGTCAGGTATGCAGCTGTTTTTGTGTATTGTTCATCGGACACAATCGAGAGCATAAACGTGAAAGTAAGCGTCACAAAAATAATTATTGACACAGGGTTATATCTACATTCTTGATGATGAATATATAGATAGATAGATAGATAGACTGACAAAAAGAAAAATATATTAAAAGTCACTGGAGGAAAAAAAATTCAAAAACTGCAAAGTAGAAAATACTGATGTTTTAATTTCACAGACAAAAAGAAAAAAATAATAATGTGACTAGACAACCACATTCAACTTGTTTGTTTCATTCTATTTCATTAGAACCTCAGTTTTGTTTATATTCAAATTGTCGACGTTTTTTTCCTCCTTTTTTTAGAATTGAAGCGAAAGACACTTATCTAATCCGATCAGTCCCATTGATATTGGTAACAGTTGTTGGCTAAATCTATTTGGGCGAAGGCGATCATTTATATTCTTTGTTTGAATTTTCCTTACAAAATGTACACAATTGTTTTTATTTCTTGATGGTTGAAATTTACGGTTGAAATCTGATTTGTGTAGATGATTCGCCGTATCTTGCATATTTCCACTTACAAATAATAGAAATCTAACTACAGCAATGATTTTGGATATCATCTTCTGGTGAATTATTTGTCCTTGTTTTTGGTTTTTTCCTCCCGCAATTTCAATTCGTCCGTCTAATCTCTATCAAGATTCTCTAGATTTTCACTTTCGATTCAATCAATAAAAATAAGGTTTTAAGCGAAATCGTTTCCAATCTTTTCAATTTCGGTTCAACGATCTCAAATTAAAGATTTCATCATTCTCTCTTCCCTCTTCTCTTCTCTCTCTCTCTCTCTCTCTCTCTCTCTCTCTCTATATATATATATATATATATATATATATATATATATATATATATATTGCAGACACAATACAAGTTCATTTTCTAAGGGTATGCTGGCACAAGAGGTTGTGTATGTAGTTATGCAGGTGTATGAAATGGGTTTCCTTCAACAATTCTGGTTTTTAAATGAGCCAAGAAAAATTACATGAAATGTAGAAGTTACCAAAAAATATAAAATAAATGAAAAAGACGTCCGTCAAGACGCAGTGAACTATGATGATGTGATTACGCTTGAACGCAGTGGTGAAATCAGTCAGCAACTTTGCCCGCTTCTTGACGCTTTCCTAACAAACGGAGAGGGAAAAAGTGGAAAAAATGACGCCATTCAAAATCTGACACAGACTTCACATCCTTTGTTCGCCTTTTGTACTTTTTTCAATTAGTAAAAAGACGGAAGGAAAAATATCAATCTTGAGATTGTCATTTCTGATGGGCCTTTAGGGGGGAAGAATAGACGTCACTTTCTCTCGAATGACAGGGGAAAATCAAAACGTTTTTGTTTTATTAAAACGCCAATCAGAGGAGTGGTCAGTTGGTCCATCATATAGATTGAAATAATACAAATTTTCATGATGAAAAATTCTACAAGAAAAAACCGGAGCAAAAACAATTAAAATGGTTCAATATCTATGGCATTTAAGAATATGCTCAAAATTATCTGAGTAAAAAACACTAGTAACTTCAAAACTATAAAAAAAACCTTGGTTTTTATTTCTAAATCTATCTTGCTATATCTCTATGACGTCCTGTACACTTGAACATACACATTTCTATGATCAGAATTTAATTTTGGAACAAAATGTGGATGATTGTATTAACATTTTATTATTAGCATACATTATCTAACTTATATCTGGATACATTATAAATATTGAACGAAATTCCTATAGAATTTAGCATGATTTAAGGATTTCCAATTAAATAATGGTTATTAAAATCATTTTTAAGTATCTAATTCGAACAATGTGTTTGTTGTCTGATGGGCAATATATATATATATATATATATATATATACATATATATATATATATATATATATATATATATGCGTGTCAGTGGATACATACAGAGATAAATAACATGAAATGATAATCAGATTACTACTGAGAGAATTGAACACATTATACGCAAGAAAAAACTCTTTTGCAGGCATTTAATTTATTCTCTCATGCTACACCATCTTCGGGTAAGAACATTCGAATTGGTTGCCAGTATAAGAGGTTTCTATATTCTCTGATATAGCAAAATCTTAGATTTGTCCAAACTAAAAATATCCTTTAAATGCGACATGTGTCCGTTTACAGCAATTTTCAGTATCTCGAGAACTATTTGCACCGCAGTTATTCACAGTGTACCTCACTGCACACGTATGAATGAGCATTCTTTCGTGGGATTAGTCGTATTTCGCCAAGAATTAGGCCAAATTACAGCCTTGATATCAGGTTGTTTTATATTTAACAAACTTTGCTAATCAAACGGTTGGAGATCAATGGATTATGATTAAGGCACTGATAATAAGTCTTGCCAGCGAAGTTTGGAGCAAAGCTATGGAAATGCTGCCCATAGTCGCAAATTCAGGGTCTGTCTGCTTTTCGTCAAAAAAATCCATGGAGACACACATAACAAAAAATCCAATAAGTGCATGAGTGTGTGTGTGTGTTTCTACACGTGCGTTTATATATTTATTTTAGACCTCATCTGAGTATATTGGAAGTGGAGGATACTCTAGAGCTGGAATCAAATACACGTTGATTTGTCGATTGGAGATATATATATATATGTATATATATATATATATATATATATATATATATATATATATATATATATATATATATATATATATATATATATGTATATGTATATATATGTATATATACATATATATACACATATATATACACACATATATACGGATCCAATAATACAAAAGCTTTCTCTGTTTCATAAACTTGATTTGTGGGACAGAATGCATACGTGCAATATATACATATATATATATATATATATATATATATATATATATATATATATATATATATATATATATATATATATATATATATATATATATATATATATATGCGCGTGTGAGTGTATGACTGCTTCTGCGTCGGCCTGCGTGTGCAATACATATTTTTAAATACTTATTTTCATATTGATACATACCAGTAAATATATATTCTCTGCATACACCTGTATATATGTATATGAGGTTTCTAGCACGTTATTGATTACGGATCATGTTCCAATACTCAAGTGAGTTCAGATACGAGGAAAGGTGAGTAAACTGTATTTTTCTTCAAGGCATTTTCGAAAGTAATCAAGGAAAAACTTGGTATATATATGTATATATATATATATATATATATATATATATATATATATATATATATATATATGTGTGTGTGTGTGTGTGTGTGTCCCAGAGGGGTCACTTTGATGTAGTTCCATTGCCTTTTGACGCAGAAGGAGACCTGTGCTGTTGAAAACTAAAAAACAAAGAACAAAAACAACGGACAAATGAGACATCTATATTGTAGCAGAAGGGGTGTTGGTAGGAATAGGTTCAATCCTTTCGTTTGTCTTTTTCATTGTTCTTATCGATTTAAAATGAATCATATTTGTATTACAGTCTTTTGAAATAACAGTATTTCGTCGATAATTTGACACGTCGTTTTTAAAGGACGTAAAAGGATATTAAAGAACAGGGTCTGTTGTGTAAAGCCTGAGAATAATAGAAATAATCACTCAATCTGCCCTTCGTCAGCAAATAGTAAAATATTTCAATGTTTTTCCTCACACTAGATAATACAGCACAAGTCAAATCGGCAGATCTGATCAAATTTCTATGTGAGCCTGATAAACTATGAATTGTTATCTTGCAATCATCAATATCGGGAACAAAAACAATGATCGTAATAATGATAATAATCATAGATACAAATTCTTTTGTAGTATAAGCGCCGAAATGTTTAGTAAAACAGGCAAAAAGGAACAAAACATCGAATGCCCTCGGTACAGAGACAGAGATTAAACTCTAAATCACATAATTCGTGGATATCAGGAATTAACCCAAAAGGAAAAAAGAAACAGACTCAAAAGTGCGTCACTAAAATTTGAGCATACGATTCCATTTGATGTTCCAGAAGGCGCATGTGAGCAAGAACAGATAATCGTCCAGGAAAATAAAAAAGGGGAATTTCGTTCTGATTTTGAGATTCAAAAAGATTGCATGATCCGGACCAGGAAAACAGAAATGATCACCTTTAACGAACAAAAAGTTATGTCAGAAAGGATGTTGCTATTCAAGCAGGCCATGTAATTAAAAGAAAATGAAAAACTAGATAACTATTGAAAGCTTTTCGAAGAACTGAAAAATATGTTATGAAAAAATTACTTTGTACAGATCGTTGAAAGAAACACATGGGACTATTTTGCAAAAAGACTCGGGAACCAAGAATTCTTCTCACCCCCCCCCTCTCTCTCTCTCTCTCACACACACACACACACACACACACACTTTTGTTCGGGTTGGCTAGTGAGAGAAGCTTACTAACCGATCACTTTATTCAAATACAAATCGATACAATATATATATATATATATATATATATATATATATATATATATATATATATATATATATATATATATATAGAGAGAGAGAGAGAGAGAGAGAGAGAGAGAGAGAGAGAGATAGTGAACTCATGGGGAGAAAGTTTAGTACTGAGTGTCTTGCAAGGATAAAAGATATGATTTTGAATGATGACTTTCAAGGGGCAGACAGGCCATCTGCACTTGGAAGATTGACGTCAGAAAAAAATGTAATATTCGTGAGTTCTAGGACCAGGCTATGCCTCATCTCTAACCGTGCTTTTCCGAATTACTCCCGTTCTCACTTTCTCTCCCCTTTTTTCTCTCTCTCCACACACACACACACACACACACACACACACACACAAACATATATATATATATATATATATATATATATATATATATATATATATATATATATATATATATATTGCAATCCTGGAACATACATAAATAGTATAGTATTTAGTAAAAATAATCGATCTTTGATGTCTGATACCTGCAAAAGTGTTTTCGAGACAACTAACATCTTTGCTGCTTCTGCTTCACACTATTGACACTATTGCACACCTTTGTGCACTCCTTGGAATGTCAATCTGACTGCTTTGCCTTATCGGCACCTGACACTCTCATCTAGTCTACCTGAGATTCAACAATGATTCAAAAGGTTGTTCGTGTATCTTCCAAACAAAAAAACAAATGTTTGATGAATCAAAAACATGATAAAAACGGTGCGTCGGCTTATACACAGGCACCTGACCCTCCTTTACATAGGCATGTACACGCAATCATAATTCCTGAAAACTCTCCTTAGAAATTAGTCTATCTACTTTATATCTATATATCTATATCTATATCTATATATCTATCTCTCTCTCTCTCTCTCTCAATATATATATATATATATATATATATATATATATATATATATATATATATATATATATATATAACAGTTCATTCCAAAAAAAGTGAGGCTACTTTCCCACCTTTCTGACAACGCTGTTTTCGGGGGTGTTTTCTGTAACGCCATGTTGCTTCAACTTGAGAATTATTGATTCAATCGTGGCTACATGGATTATAAATTGATCAACGCCTACTTTATTACCAATTCCTGTCAGACATTCCTGAACAAACTTTCCTCTAAGCATGATGGTGACGTTGTTCCTATGATGGTTGTAGGGATAATGCGCCATACTTCTTTTAATTCCATTTCCACATAGATGACCGACATTTCAAATATTAGAATTGATTTTACTGGCATTGAATACATTACCACGTGCAATAAACGGAATTATCAATCATATCTTTTCATTGGTCATGATATTTCAATTTTCGTTTTTCGAATATTTGTTTGCATTTTTCAAATTATTTGGGAAAGCATTGCAGGTAGATGTAACAATTGGAAGTGCACTAATCAATAAGAAAAACATACCTATAATTCTGTAAGGAGAGATTTCTTAATTGCCTCAGAGTATAAATGTTTAAATATGTGCTAATATATAGGTACTGCACTTTAATCACTTATCCCTCTCTCACACCTCTTTTCTCTCTATATGTGTGTGCATGCATCTATGTGTGCGTGTGTGTCGGATACATCAAAGAACCATACAAGTCTGAATGTGTGCTGCTCCAAAAGAAATCATCTCGCTTGAGGCTACACTCATGGCTATACTTGGTATCCCACTGTCGTCTCATATGACGTGAATGTGTCCGATTGTCCAGATTGACAAACAGGTAGTACCGTTTTGAAACGATTGTTGTTGCGCAAAAGGTGCCAATATATATATATATATATATATATATATATATATATATATATATATATATATATATATATATATATGCGTGTTGTGTGTGTGTGTGTGTGTGTGTGTGTGTGTGCGTAAGTGTGTGCATGTGTAGTTGGATAGATTGATTGATAGACACAGTCTTGACAGGGTGCTTCCATAGGAACATTTCCATTATTTGTTGCTATTTTCATGTATTTCAATCGAAAATAAATAACTATTCTAACAGCCTTTTTGGCAATGTTTCGATTATTCTAAAATTCGAGTCTCAATTTTTCATCTACTATCGTAGATAAACAGCCGTTGTTAAAGTTCTTTAAAACTCATTCATGAAGTTATTCATTTTTACTCGCTCATAGAATCATCAGTCTCTCTTTCTCCACCTCTCCCCCTCTCTTTCTCAATCTGACACTGTCGCAGAACACTAAAAAGGAAAGTACCAACAGATGAAGAATTACTTGTAGAATTTGCAATCGATTTATACTCAAAGACGAAAAGTTAATCATTGTCTGCTTTCAAAAAAACTGTTTTCTCTCTTTGTTTATATTTATATTTTTGCAGTCTCTTTTGGTTGTCTTTGAATTTCGTAAGGAAGCTATTTGCTCACCGCAGCTGCATTTCCCAATTTGGTAACAATGCCTTCTTGGCTGCAATTAGAAGCTAACACTTGAATAGTATGGTGACTAAGTTCCTACCGAAATAACTAACTACCTTACGTAGCAGTTAGAGCAAATGCAGTATAATCTCCTTTTAACGACACTCGATCTAACAGTACTATTTTATCCATTTATTTTCAGATATTTAACACATTTATAGGGAATAACACGGTGGAGAGATATTACAAACGATTTTTGTCTGTACTTTTTGATTTTCCATTACTGATTCTGTTCGGATGAAATCAACGCCTTATAACGGCAAAATCATTATAACGACTTTTGCGTAAGTGTAATACAAGTTTCGTAAAGTAAAAAGAAAATTATTGAGAAAAATTCAGCGAACATCTTTTTTCGAACTTACTTTTTGATGACATCGTTTTTTGTATCAAACGATTTATTTCCTTCTAAAGTGTTCCCTAAAGTAAATGAAAAAAATACTTCCCTCCGTCTTGATACTCTTGAGGTGAGGATGCTTCAAAAAGATAGTATAGTGTATTGGGATCACCATCTAAAACTTTACCAGAAAATTTTCTTACTATTACAGATAGCATAATAGATGCGATTTCCTCTCTCTTAAGCCTATGCTGAAAATAAATTTAGATGCTGCATCACTGCTGGAAATGTATGAATTCAAATAAGGTTATGATAAAACGTAGCTTACATACTAAGGTTTGAATTTAACAATAAATGTATTATTCTCAATATTTTACTATTATTTATCTACATCCCAATTCTTCTGTTTTGTTTCAGTTGTTTTTTATATTAAATTTTAACGCAGATAATCTATGGAAGTGAGTAAACAACACCGGTTAGAAATAAAGAGCAAGCTACCAGTGAGACCTGAAATCACGTCTCCCTTGCCACGAGGGGATCCAGAGTTGAACATACCTGTTGCTTTGCTATCTAGCCTACAGGAAAGATCAAGAAAACGATGAATAAAAGTAAAAATGAAAATAAAAACCATTGACAATGGGTTTATAATACTTCATCTAAAAAAATAAAGAAATGATTGACAATCAATCATCCAGTGTGACCTTCTTTGATTTGATGGAAGTTGCAAGAAAATATTTTCGGAAAATTTGCAAATATTACAATTGATCGGTTAAATAATGGTTTTCCCTAAGAATATCAAAATTTGACAAAAGAAAGATAAATACACGAATTGTATTTATTTAATTTCATCAAAAGGTCCAAAATCAAATCTAAAAGACCACTGAAACAAATGAGACGACTGTAGACTCGTTTTTTTATTCTTTTTAATAAACATTTGTCAGGATTTCTTTGAAAATACTGAACGGCAAAAAAGCAGGCGTGAATACTTGATCACTTAGTGTTGCTTTGCGTATAGCCTATTGATGTTTTGTCTGTGAAAAGTTCTATTCACCCTGAAATATTTTGTCTTTGTATTTTATTCTTTGAAGATAAATGAAATAAGATTGAAAAAAATAGAAAAAATAAAAACAAACTTCCATTGCTCGCTTTTTGAGTTTTGGGTTGCAGCTTTTTTCTGCCCTCACTTAGTTTCCATGTCTTTTTTGGGGGGTTGTTTTTATGCGAGCGTTTCATTTCATTTTCATAATATCTCATGTCTTTCTAGTCGCCTTGTTGCGGTGTAATGGTTTGTAGGCTGGACAAGCAGATCAATACACCTGAGTTGAATAGGGTTTTTCAATGTCTGGGGTCTTGGGCTATAACTAAGCCAGACTTGGTGTATAACCTAAAGCATCCCCTTCTTTCCTCATTATTTAATTCATTTCCCCCTGTACCTTTCTTGCATTCATTTGTCTTTCTAATATTCTAACGTTGTTTCTTTATTCATCATTCAGCTTTTTCTGTTTCATCATTCTTTGCTTTATCCTCCCTTATAAGATGTTGCTCTTTTCATGCATTCGTCTCCTCATCCTTGACTATAACTTTTTCTCTTGCTCTTTCTTTCAGCATTTTCACTTCATTCCATGCGATGTTCTTTACAGTGTGCATTTTCAACAACCTATTTTTCTATTCTTTCTCTTTCTCATTTTTCATTTAATTCAATATCTCCTTTTTCTCAAGAAGAGCCCAATCTGTCTCTAAATGAGTTAGTCATTCTTTCTTCACTGCATTTGTTCAATAATAATTGTATCATTTCACTTTGGTCCACTTCTAATTTTTTTTCAGCCTTTTTAATATATTTTTGATATATTTTTCTGTTAGTTTTTCTATTTCCCTTTCTTCTCTCATTCTCCCCTTCCCTCATATTTCTACCATCTTTGCCTGCTTTTATCTTGCAAAGGGTATCTTGTAATAGATTACTTGCAATGGATAACATGCAATGGACAAGGGCTTTTATCTGATAATAATTAACTATAACTCTTTGCCACTTCCATTTTCTCTATCTCTCCTCATTGAAATATTTTCAAGTTCATTTGGAACATTTCCCCACACGTCTGCATCCGTTCTTGAGCAATGTAAAAGCACTTATGGCGCATTTTTCATAACTTTTCAACGCAAACATCAAAAACCGACGCCATTCATGTCGGAGAGTGAAGATTCTTTTGCCAAACATCACTCCATCAATTTTGACTGTACAGCATCTCAGAGGCCTTATCATTGAAGTAGCATTTAAGAGAGAGAAAAGTTTTTATTTAAAAAAACAAGAAAAAACAATAAAGATCGATCGATAAACATTTCAGCCATTAGAACTGAGACTAAGAGGCAAAGACAAAAGAGTCTTCGAATTAAAAGTTGGGGATTCATAGGAAGTTGACAGAGTTAAAAGCTACTAATACACCGATGAAGCAGAAAACAGATGAAACATAAAACATAAGCAAAATAGAAACAGGATAGAAGAATCGCAGACAACGGAAAAAACAGTCAATGGTGTCATGTGGTAGCATTCGCTGTTCGTTTGTTTGTAAGATGGCTTTTTTCTAGAGATTGTATGATTTTTCTTACCATCATTTGTTTTTCCTTGACTTGATTCCAATTCCCTTCTAATCAAGCAATAATTTCATACGATCTTTCAAAATGCAGACCTTCAAATACCTTATTTAAAATGTGTATGTGTGTGTGTGTGTGTGTGTGTGTGTGTGTGTGTGTGTGTGTGTGTGTGTGTGTGTGTGTGTGTTTCCATTTCAGGATGAACCGTCACAAATATGTTCTGCGCCTCAATAATACTAAATGAATAACCCTTACTGTTAACAATGGCTGATTTTGGTTGGATAAAAAAGGAATATGACGATGGCATCGAAGACAAACAAGTCAGGTTAGACCTTGTGTAATAACGTAAATAGGAAGCGATAGAAAATGAGACAATTAAAGGAAAAAAGGAAGAAACAGAAAGCAAGCACTAGGAAGGAGTGAAGAAGAGGGATAAAGAGAGGATTCCCGTAGAAAATAAAAGAGAGTGATAAAAGAATTGATAGAGAAGAGGGAAGGTGGTGACCATTTTCAATGCATTGGAGAAGCATTTGAGACCAAAGTGCATTAACGACCGCGAAGATTGCTTGTCGCTTATGTTCTGGATGATATAAATAACAAGCTTACTATTTATAGGCAGTCATTAAGCAGAAATGAATTCATTAGCCGTGTTTATTTCGATGCATAGTAAATAGATTTGGGAGGAAGGAATGGGGTAAATGAAAAAAACTATTTTTCTATGCAGATACCAGGTTAATGCACTGGTTGTTAGAAAACCCGATAATCAAAAACACGGGAAAAGAAACCCAGAAAAAGATCAAACTAGCTACTTAGGTTTCGAAGTGTTGTCTTTTGATATGCTTTTTTTTCTAATTACTATGGCTGTGCAGGTATCCCTCGCTTTTCGAAAGCTCACTTTATGCCAATTTTTTCGCTTTTAAGAAAAATGATGATAGGTAAAAATTGAACTCAGCGTTTGATTTGCAGCAAGTCGTTATAAAAGCAGCTCGTATCCTCTTCCGACCCAAGTCTACTCTACCTTCCATCATGCCAACCTGCAGCAAATCAGCGGAATAAATTATCATCACCGTTTGGGGGTCAGAGGGATATCGAAAACTTTTTTTCCATTTGAATCAATTGCAAGTGCTGCTTCGCTCTACACGATTTCAGGTTACAAAACGACTGCTCTTCTTTCGGGGGGGTCCGTGTCTGTCTACTTAGTTTTCCATGAAATGTGATATACTTCAGCAGGAAGAGCGTTGCCTCTTGAGATAGGAGACACTAAACATAAAAACATCAAGGAAGGGGAAAACTTTTGGATCAATCATTTGGATTTTACTTGCAGGCTTCCTCATACGTTTGCAGATATTTAATCAACTCGGGCCAATGAATAGAATCATACAGGTTCCAAATACATGTGAAATAGACTTTTGTGGTGAGTCTACTGCATATAAATACACGTATATTTATATTCATGTGTATATGTGTATGTTTGCAGAATCAAGTTCGTTCTCTGTATCCGTCCACCTGCCTGTTTGTCTGTCTATCTGTCTCTTTGTCTCTCTCTCTATATATATATTAGGTCAAAAGATACTGATTTATATCTATTTATATCAAATTTAGAAGGAAATAGAACCGTCCATATACACACACACACACACACACACACACACACATATATATATATATATATATATATATATATGGTAATGATATCAAATCGAATGTTTCCCTTCCAACACTGATAACAAATCGATTGCAATTATGGAAAAATCGCATGAAAAAAGTAAATAAAAAACTTTCGTTACTGTACAGTATAAAAAACGGGATATGGAAAAGAATTCTTGCATTATTTCACGCCTAGCTCGAGAGTGCCTCTGTGGACGTATGACAATGTTGGCAATGCGTATTGTCAACTGAATGTGTTTGCCTTGCATTTGGTGCAGGCGCTTAGCTATGAAAGGGTGTGGTGACTGGAAGCAGTGTTTGCCAATTGAATAAAACTGAACTGAAGAAACCTAACGAAGCAGGTAAAACAGTAATTAGGGACACATACGCAACAAATGAACGGAGGCTGAAACAGCAAATGGTGAACATTTATATATATGTTTTTTCTTTGTACTTTATACTTTTAGGAAGGCCAATTCCTTGATATAGAGAACGATTCGATTCTCTTACTAAATTTCAAACGATAGAAATTTCCGATTGCATGTCTTGCTGACAGGCTGCGTCTTCAGATTGGCTTTGAATGATATTTTTAAAACGTGCGATTTTCATCGTTGTCATAGTGACCATGCAACGTCATCTCATTCCAGTGGCGTTTTCAATGCTCTCCATTTTGGATTCCAAATATCTTAACTTTGTTTATTTAGAAGTCAAGCCTGTGTCTCTCTTCTTGTGGACCATCTTGGTATTTTATTCTCTATAAATTCTTCGCATATACCAAGGACTCTCAGATTTTCCGGGGCGTTGTATTGTGTTACATCACAAAATGAATGTTGATTCGAGTTGTCTGTCCTTCTTGGGTTCTTCCCTCATCATTATTGTTTCTTTCTAATGGAGATGGAGCTGGACTGCGGATATTTAATATGTCAAGTGAAAACGTTCAATGTCATTTTGACCCCTTCCCAAATATGTTTTCAGTGGGGGTTCAGTTTGTTATAGAAGTTTATGCTAAATGGATACTTTACTTTGTGTCCATGTTTATTTGAAAAAATGAATATTTTAGGAACCACTGCCCAACAAAAGGCAAAAGAAATATCTTTCAATTATCCCCCTATTTTTCATTTTGTTAATCAGTCATACCAGCATAGAATGTTGCCAGAAGGTGCTTTCAATATCATTCCACTCGCTAAGAATATATATATATATATATATATATATATATATATATATTGTGTCATCCACAGACAGCTGTTTCAATGTATTACATCTCTTCAGTGTGGCTATAGACTTTCCATTATCACATCCAGTACTGCAAGGTAGGATTGAAACCTTCACTTCACACCTGCAGGCCGATATCACACACACATATATATATATATATATATATATATATATATATATATATATATATATATATATATATATATATATATATATATATATCATGGATGTCATGTTGCCAGTATTTTCTGAACATGTCTAGTTCGTCTCACCATCTTAGTTTTTTTTTGGCCACAATTAGGCGAATGACCTCTGGGATCCACGTTGTAAGATTTGATGACTTACTTGCTAGACGCCAAGCCCATTGCCTTTTGAGTTGCATGATATCAGTTGATCACTACAGGTACTTGGGACAAAGAATCTCCATGAAACCCTCAAAAGAAGAAGAAATTGAGAGGAAAATCGCTCAAAATAGCGAACTTTCGATAGACCAAGGCAAACCTTCAATATCAAGTAAACCCCATTAGCTTCAAAAAGAAGGATTTCAACCAAAGCGTCCTTCTGATAGTCACCTATGGGTCTGAAGCATACAATTGAACCAAACGATCGGTTTTTAAACTGAGAATTGCGTTACATGCACTGGAGAGAATCTAGCCGAATATCACGTGTAGAGATCACAACAGTTGCATATCTGAGTATCAAGTCATACTGACAATTCCTGTCAAGGTGCCGTTCGGAGAATGTTTACCGTACAAATATATAGATATACCCAAGATATCGGAGAAACAGCTGCTTGTTTGGCTGTTGGTTTCTACAGTGATAAAACTCAGAATTAATTCTTAGAAATAAAGTCTGCTGAAAAGTTGTTATTCATGGGAAAATCAGGTACGTGGAATATTTGGGGTTTTTTTGCAAAAAATCCTTAGTTGTGTTTGTCTCACAGAAGAAGAACCAAGAAAGATTTAAAAAACAAACATTCACGGTGATATTGGGAGATTAAAAGCTGATTTTAAAACTCAATCTCAAATATCAACTAAAAATATATCCTATGATTGAACAATTTAATTTTATTTCATTTCAAAACTAATATTCATCTTTTGCAATGAACAAAATGAAAATTTTCTTCGGCGACAAGATGTTGCGATGCTGAAAAGTGAAAAGAGAAAAAAAGTGGGACAAATCGATAACTTTTTCTGTGCATTGATATTAATATGAGACGCTGATACAAAACTAGTTAGGCAGTCGCTTGAACACGTCTATTTACTTTCACTGTGAACCAGACATACAAACAGTATATATTTCGGAAGAGATCTTGCTGTAGGTGCTTCAAAGATCGAAAGCCAGCACAGAGTAGGTTTCAAATGTCGAATGGTATTCCGCACACGTCCTTCCCTTCGGAGATCGACTGTACGCAATATACAGAAGAAATATGGTCTTGTGCCAGATTGTTCAAAAAACTTTCCTTCAAAAAGCGACAAACATCGCACGTTGTTCAAGCAATCTGGAATTCTTTGAGATGGTGGAGGCCCTTATCAAACTATGCTGGTCGAAGCATTGTTGTCTTCATCATGATCAATATATATATTTTTTCCTGTTCTTACTTTGGACGATGCGTTACTGCTTCCAGATTGGATAAAAGCCCCAAGACAATCTATTTTCTTGGAAAAAACTGAGATAAAAGATTTACCACGAATACACACACACACACACACGCACACATATATATATATAAATATAAACATATATATATATATATATATATATATATATATATGTATATATATATATGTATATATATATGTATATATATATATATATGTATATATATATGTATATATATATGTATATATATATATACATACATATATATATACACATATATATACATATATATATACATATATATATATACATATATATATGTATATATATATATATGTGTATATATATATATATGTATATTTATATATGTATATATATATATACATATATATATGTATATATATATATGTGTATATATATATATGCATATATATATATATAAATATATATATATATACATATATATATACGTATATATATATATGTATATCACAAATCAGGAACACAATGGAATATGATATAACGCAATATCCAATGTGATATATATATATATATATATATATATATATATATATATATATATATGAAATATGTTTGTGATTGTGCGTGTCTCTGCGTGTTTAGGTGTGGTTTCATAAGAAATTTGGAAATTGAATTCGAAATGAATACACACTTGCATATCTTTAAATCACTCTCACCTACACACACATACATAAACAGACTCACACAAATACAGACACGTATACATACATACATAGGAAATGTGTGATCAGAGGGCATTTTTTCATTTAGATTAAAGGCTGCAAACAAGGAATACTTTTACATTTATCAAAGTGATTTTTCTTGTATAGCACAAACTCGATGATGCCCAGTTTAAAAATATTAATAAATTCGAAGGTGAATAACATATATAGTTTGCCTAATCGATAAAATGATAAAGTACGATTCACATGTTTTAGGGAATATATATATATATATATATATATATATATATATATATATATATATATATATATATATATATATACTTCCTATATATCAGGG
>OY735213.1:17283837-17371337 GCA_963457665.1 Thysanoteuthis rhombus
TTCGACCCTTTTTCTACATAAGAAATGATTTGTCTTTATTCACCTTTTAAAAAAATTGCAATGGATAAGTTAAATTCATTTTCCCAGTATTTAGGCTTGTTAATGAAGAGTGTACCCATATAATATCAGCAAGGTTTCTTTTGCATTCTATTATGATTTATCTTTGTAAACCTGTATTTCCGCGTGATGTATGTTCGTAGGAATATCTTTGCACTGATATATTTACTTATCTATCTACTAATCGATTCACTAGCTTCTTTTCCGCTCCCCCAGGCAGGGTAGCCTGTGAGAGTTACCTTATGAGTGTAAATAAGTATGTGTTAATTTTCTTCTAGGCTCGTTGGTTGATCACTCTGTAAATTAATTTTCTCTAATACCTATACAATAGGGTCAGCAAGGTGTTAATTTATTTACTTATTTCCGTATCCATCCCTAAATTATGCGTATAACAATATTACAAGCATATATATTACAATGACTGCATGTGCCGATCTAAAATACCTGGGTGAATAACTCCGTATGTAGAGGAGCGTGTTTTTCTTTTTTATGTGTTTCCTTCTTCCACGATTGCAACGGATTAAGGCGGATTATTGCGGATTAAAGCTATCACTTTGCCTATAAATAACCGTATTTATATTGATGAGATTTTTTTTCTATACAAATATATGTTAGTAGGTCTCACAATATGAATCCATACCTGTAAATCCACTCAGTATTTAAGGACGTTTTCAGGTAGTATGTTAAGTTTGCTCAGTCCACAGTCCTGGTGAACGAGCGATATGATCCCTCTACAGGTGTAGCTCAAGACGACTCTTCAGATTATGTATACATTTACAAATGAATATATAGGAAATAACGCGTAACCGTTCTTGTATTTGGATTAAAGTATTTTATGGAATTTTTTCAAATTATATTCGTTGAGTTGGTATGTATATAAAAGTAATATAAGCATTTGATTTTGCGAATATTAGCAGAATTATTTTTCATATATTTATATACATATATATATATATATATATATATACGTTCAATTTCAGTAAATATAAAGAGGTATATTATTACTAATGGTGATATATAAATGTAAATTTTCGAGCAGAAAGAGAGATGTTGACAGAGAATAAGACCATCACATCGTGTGTACAAGATTATCTCTGCTTTGTGAGTTTTATTGATACAGCAGGTGTCATAGTTTTGTTTTTATGATTACTTTTTTTCTTGATTCTCCGAATGAATTAACTAGTGCGATTGATTTTAGTCACACTTTAACGAGCTTCATATATCGATCTCTTTTTTGAGGATCAGTTTATATTTGTTTCAATTCTTTTATTTCCCTTACTTTTCATATGTTGTATATCATGAGAAACATCAGGTAAAAAGTAAGAAAAATTATATGAAGAGGGTAAGTTTGATATGAATAAAATGTGACTTATAAATTGAGAGATGCTAAAAATTTTCTAGTTAAAATTTAGGCAAAAATATACATCCAGATGTGAAGTATGAGTCTACATGAATATACGAAGGTTTATATCGCCTGTCACATCCACTTGTTGTTTCAATGCAAATGTTTATATACCTCTATACGTGCGTTTTAGGAGTTGCCCTTGTGCAGCTTGGTATAAATAAATAAGTTTACATCTTTGTATATCAGTGTATGCTAAAGTGTATCTAAGCATGAACATCTGTGTCTCTATAAATACATATGTACAGGTATGTGTAAGTCTGTGTTTATTTGTAGGTGCCTGTCAGCGTAAGATCACATAGAGGCGGAGACGTATACGTTATGGTAAACATATAGAGGTGTATTGATAAAAGCATAAGTATATCTAGTTATTAACATATGCTTATATAAACATGTAAATATTTATACAGATATCTAGATGGATGTAAATTTGTGTGCGTTGTAATAGGTGTGATTACAATAATTCGCCGTCCAGGTGAGTATTTAACAAGTGAACGTGAAATGCAAACAGGCAGGTAGTGCTTAGAAGTGTCGCACGGATTGTGAATCGCGACTCCAACACAGGACATGTGTCTGGGTGTGGCTAGCCGACAATTTGGGAGACTGTTGAGGGGTCAGAATTTGTTGAGATTTTGGTCAGCTGTTGAGGTAAATATGTACTCCGTTCGACGATCGAGTCAGGAATTCGTATCTCGCTCCACTGTGTGACACTGAAACACACAGGCACTGCTCGATATACGATCGCTGGGATTGGATGAAATGAGCGGGCGAACGAAGAAGAGAGTAAGCTGGTTTGTTAAGGAGAGAGGGTGAAGAGGAGAGTGTGCAGCAATGTTGATCTAGAGAGAGGGTGAGAGTGAAGGACGGGAAGTGAGAGAGGGAGGAACAAATCGTGCAGGTGAAGAGAGAAGGAGGGTTATTTTTTATATAGGATGGTGGGGATGTTGAAAGGATGAGATCGGAAATCTATTATGATTGAAGTAAATTGATAGATAGATAGAAAGATAGATTGGTTGATTTTCTTGTGAAAAATATAAGCCTGCCAAGCAGACAGGCAGGCAGAAACAGACGCAGCTAGGTTTCAACTATATAAAAATGTTTGTTTTTTTTAATAAAACTTGTGTCTGTCTGTCACTTCGGCAGGTAAATACGTTTGTTTAATGTACATACTGATATATTATTACGGGTATTTCTTAATACCAAAGATTATATATATATATACATATATATATATATATATATATATATATATATATATATATATATATATATATATATATATATATATATATATATATATATATATATATGTACACACACACACACACACACACACACAAACACACAAATACACGCTGTTCTATTTAAATACGCTATAAAAAGAGATAGACAGAAACAGAGGGAGAAGGGAGAGAGATTGTGTGTGTGCGTGTGTGTATGACAGAGAGAGCTAGATAAAAAAGAGAAATAGTGATAGTGTGTATATTTCAACACGCACTTGTACCTGTGGACCAGCGCTCATACCTGTGGACACTCGTAAGAAGGGGATTGTCTGTATACGTATGTGGGGTTGGGTTCAAGATATTCGAAATAAGGTACAAATTATAGGGAAATAAACCGTAGAAAATGTAAAAAAATGTATCAAGGATAGATCAAAACAAAAAAAGGTGAGAAAGTAAGCAGATAGTAAAAGACTAAAATGAATTATGTATGTGTGTGTGTGTGTGTATATATATATATATATATATATATATATATATATATATATATATATATATATATATATATTCATACATACATATACGTATATATGAGATAGAGAGTGGGGGTTTAGGAGGGGAGTGTGAGTGGAGCCACTGGTGGTTAATCTTCGGTAAAGAGCCCCGTCTCCTGCGTAACAATGAACGCTGTTCGTGATGCTGTTGATTACTGACTGACTCTGACGGCTACATGAAGTCGATGACGACGACGGCGGCGGCGGCGGTGCCGGTGCTGAGTTCTGTAGAGAAGCGGTGGCAGCGACCAAGGTAGTATAACAGTAGTGACGTCGACTAGTACCGACGCAGCAAATGTACGGAAGGCCAAAAATGACAGAAAGGAATATTTTTTGTTGCAGTTGTTCTTGTTGGGTGTGCGTGTGTATGCATTTGTAAGCACGTGCGTGCTTGTGTGTGTTCATATTGAAGCATATGTATGATTTTTACATACTAAAATGTGCATTTTTCCGGAAAAGATATTATCTACGGTTCTTCATCACGTTTGTTGTTCAATTTCATTTCATTTCCAATTTGGAGACAAATACTGATTATGATAAAGATACTGACAGTATAGGTTTTTAAAAGAAGCTAATACGAATCATGTCTCCTTCAGAGTAATTGTAATAAAAGAAATGCGTGTGAATATATTGTTAAAAGAAACAACTACTGAATAAATCGAGAAATATAATCATTATTGAAATGAAGATTGCAAGTATACACACTAAAAAAACAAGCGCGCGCGTACACACACACACACACACACACACACACACACACATAAACACACACACACACACACACCTATACATATATATTCAAGGATAACACATGTACATTGATGGGATTATTTACATATGGATCTGCATTTCAACCAAATATCAGAGCAGAGTATCTATGTGCTATGTCTATAATGAAAACGTTTTTCTCCATCTACCCAAGGATCAAAATGTAGTACATGTGAACTGAGGCAGAAGCTACGGACTGAGAAACATATATATGAATATATATATATATATATATATAAATATATATATATATATATATATATATATATATATATATATATATATATATATATATATATATATATATATATATATATATGCGTGCGCGTGTACATGTGTGGGAGAGAGAGGGAGATATATTGTTTGTATTACAGAATCCCTCTTTATTCTCTGGTAGGGTTTTATAAGTCGTCATATTCAAAGAAAAATGAAAAAAAAACGCTTTTATAACATTATTTACTCTACTGCAGGCACGTATGTCTCAGTAAGTTGTTGTCTAAAACGCTAAAAACATCACAGCTACGACATACTACATGAAAATGGAACCTTCTTGGAAACAAAAATGAAGATTATTCAACAAAATATGTTTGATTGTACACTTTCTATATTTCGTATCTCCGTACATTTTTCTAACCACCTATTTGCCACCCTCGATTGAGATACCGTTGTGCTGTAAACAATCCAGAATTTCTGTATGTACTGGAGAGCAACAAACTAAAACCCATTAAACATACAGTCTAGAAATTCGTTGAAACGTTTTACTTTTACTTTCAATGGAATGGTATTGAATTTTTAAGGAATACATTCATATTCACATATCGTGGCAACAGGATTAGCTATATTGTTATTTGGGAATATATATATATATATATATATATATATATATATATATATATATATATATATATATATATATATATGCAATGCTCTTCTATAGGAATTGAGCTCTCTGGTGGATGAGGGATTTCTGTGTGATTCAAATATATCGCTTAAATTCAGCCTTTCTGGATGGGATAATGGAAAGTCTATAGCCACACTAAAGAGATGTAATACATCGAAACAGCTGTCTGTGGATGACACAATAATATATACATAGAGAGAGAGAGATAGAGATAGAGAGAAACAGAAAGCGAGAGAGAGAAAAAAAGAAAGCGAGAGAGTTTTACACTGTTTACTATCCCATGGGCACCAATCGGTTAGCTCGTAGGTCCAGCTATTCTTGATACTTTGTGTCCAATTCATCTCCATCTTAACATCTGTATTACATCATTCACCCTAATCTTCCCTTGGATCAATGTTGTTCTATTTCTTACTTATCCCCACCATTGCTCTTTCCATTGTTCTCTGTGCAATTCGAAGGCAGTGATCAATTCGATCTACCAACTTCCATGTTTCGCATCTGAAAGGCAAAACTTGTACCATGCATTCATTGTATATTTTACACTTCTACCACAGTAGCAAGTAGCTCTTCAATTTGTCTCTATTCATACGAAATGCTTTCCACCTAATCGTAATACTTTTGCTGTCTTGTTTTATCCCTGCATCATTAGCTGTCTTTTCAGACTTTTTCTGTCTTTTTATATTTATCTTCAACCCTACTTGAATATACAGAGAGAGAGAGAGAGAGAGAGATAGAGAGAGAGAGAGAGAGAAAGAATTTTGTGTATTATATTAGTCAATATTCAAGAATATGTGAATGAATATGCACTTATGTCTTACATCATAATCTCAAGTTCAAATGAAAATAAAATATACGTATTTCTAAATTAAGCAAGTATTTTTGTAATTCACTTTTCATGCACATATATCTACTCGGTTACCTATGATATATTGTATCAAGTTGGATCGAATAGGGTGCAATGTGATCACGTCAATTATCAATGACTTGTTCAGGCGGATCAGTTTATCGACAGAAGAAAATAAGAACTCTACAGGTGTACATTAATATCACTTGAGCATAAACACATGTATTGCTTAGCAGTTTTGTTTTTTGCTTTTTTAGAACGAAGTACGTGTGGAAAAGATATATCTACCTTAAAAGTAAACATCAAAAATCTTGAGTTTAAACTAGAAATGCTGGCCGATTGCTTGAACCCGTTGAAATAAGCAATTATCTCAGCCATAATCTATTTATCTATTTAGACTCTATTCTAAGATATTGGGCAGTATTGCCAAGATCAAACAATTGCTAAAATAGTGAACA
This sequence comes from Thysanoteuthis rhombus, assembly GCA_963457665.1. Lineage (NCBI taxonomy): Eukaryota > Metazoa > Mollusca > Cephalopoda > Oegopsida > Thysanoteuthidae > Thysanoteuthis > Thysanoteuthis major. Next base: position 17,290,042 of record OY735213.1, read on the forward strand.
CAAGCACACATGAGTGTGTCTGTGCGATAGGTAAGGAGAGCAATTCAGTTATACAGTTTTGATTAGTATGCGTTTTGACGTGGTACGGTTGAGGTATTCCTGTACAGAATAATATTCCATGATGAAAAGTCCACATTCAACTGTAATGAGGCCATGAATATAATCGTTTAGACTGTATAAGGAATTATCTACACTAGTCATGGTAGAAAAGAGTTGTACGTCTATTAATGGAACGTGCCTGATTGGGACACCGCAATACCATTTGAAGACCAATTGCTACAATACGCACTTCACCCAATACCCAAGTGTAGGAAATTGATGAACTTTCCGCATCGGACAAAGTGATGGCAAAATCAAACCTTGAGCAGATGATACAGCTCTTTTATTGATACATCAGTGGCGTCAAGAAAGAAATGATGATGTCTATGAATAAGAAAAAAACAGTTCGTTTCTTCTGTTGATGATGTGGCTGGTGCTAATGGTGGTAGAGATGATCTTATGTTGATAACAACTTTGCTTGAATCGAAAAGATGCAAATACATACAACAATGTACGAACGAAGATCGGATAATTTCAATCAAAGCAAGAGTGAAACTGAAAGGGGAGCTAATGCAACATTTTTGTTCTTCCTAGCATCTTTCTACGTAACTTTTGAAACTTAATCAATTAATTTCCGCTTTGTATCCATGTTGCCCCCATCATCGTCGCCGTCATCGTCGATATTGTTTCTTTGAATTTATATTTACTTATTTCAAATTTAACAAAAGAATATTTCATGGAAGCAAAGATGTGTAAAGTAACTGAAGCAAGGGGACTTCAAAATAGTATTTAGTCAATGAAATAATGAAAACGAAATGGTTTTTCACATAAAAAGAAAGAGTGATTGAAAAAATAATGAATAAGGGCAAAAAAGAGAATAATTCGAAATACAGTAAATATGAGGAAGCGGTTTTGAAAGAATGAGCTGACTTCTTCAACATACATACCAATCAATGGTCTGTTTGAGTGAGTCAGTTTATCGACTGAAAAAGGCTAGAGCTCTACGGGTGTTATATAAAAGACACTCGTGCATAAACACACATCTGTACATATGCATGTAAATTTTTTTACATAATTATGCGCATGAAGCTTACAAAACCTGTTGTTATACTAACATATTGTTTGAATACTCTTACAGCAGTAATTATATTAAACATCTGAAACCACGTAAAAAAAAACCACTGGCCTCGCGTCCTGAAGGCTTTGATAATGACAATGCTTCTATTGTCGCAGTAGTTAGTGAGAGAAACTTCTAATATATATATGTGTGAATGTGTGTGTGTGTGTGTGTGTACTGTATGTCTGCAGATGTATGTGAAGCACACATACCAATAAACAAAATACCAAACATTACTGAATATAAGGATGAAAGTCATTGAAAGACGACGAGATGAAATAAGAAAATTGAAAGACTGAAAATAAAGCGTAAAAGACTGCTTCGCTGGAATAACTGACCGTTTTCCATTCATATTTACCTACCTCAACACATTGAGTACTGATATTAGCTGGCCTGTTATGTTTATTTCCCGTTACCTGCCTCATTAGCTCTTGATTTATAATCTTTTTTCGAGCATTAAATTCTCAATACAAAGACTTTTCCTTCCCAACATCTATCAATCTAGCTTTGCGTGGATCTTTATCCGGTAACTACATTTAAATATCAATTCAAAATTGATATTATTATACACAAACACGCACTTACATGAACACATACATATACACATACACACACATTCACGCACAAGCACACAAACCCTCTCTCTCTCTCTCTCTCTCTCACACACACACACACACGTACATATCTGTGTGTGAATGTTTGTGTGTATGGCCATATCCATCAGACCTGAGGATATGTTGAAATGTATTTGAACGCAACTGCTTTCATACACACACATACACACCCACTCACCCTCTCTCTTTCTAACATACACAAATACATACATACTCACTCTCTATCTCTCTCTCACACACTGTGTGTGTGTATGTATGTGTGTATGTGTGTGGGTTGTGTATATAGATGTGCAAATCAGAAGAGAGGTGGGTATTTGACCCCACCAATTCATCAAAACGTATTAATCTTCATTCAATTCATTTCAATTAACGCAACATCGAAAAGAAAAGAATTCCCACACACCCATGAGAGGAGATAAATTTGCTTCAATTGTTTCATATAGAATATGTTTAAGCACTTTAACACGTATTCTCTCAGAAACACGATTCCCCCTTTCGAAAGCAAACATTTTCAATTTAGGTCATCACAGGTATCAATGCACAAATATTAGCGATTGATTCCGTAGTTTAGCGCTTCTGTATTGTGTTTGCAGAGTAATAGGGGATATGCGTATAGATGTTGACGTCTGCATGGAATGGAATTATTCTCCAGGTGAGACATTCCAGACACTGAGTCAAAACGGTGGAGCAATGCAAACTACCTAATGGTCGAGCGTCAATGAATCAAAAAATACGAAAGTAGGCAATACCAGTTAAAATGTTCAGTATAGATAAGTCTGCTGCAGCTTGACTTGTCAGGGTCCAGGATGTATCAAGTATGAAATGAATTCTGTTTGCCAAGTGCTCCAACAGAAATGCAAAACCAGGCCTCAAGACGATACAGAGAGTGACAAAGGAAGATAGAGGTGTAAGGAAAAAGTGAAGTTGGAAAGATTGGAATATAAAAATCATATAAACAAAAAAAGGGAAAAGATCTGAATGAAGCAAAAAGGGGGAAAAACAAACAAAACTGAGCCACCTTGGTTGCTTCCATACGAACAATTATTGCTTCAGAATAGCTGCAATCTAACACTCGAAGGCATTTTTACAGACATTACTCCACCATAATGCCTAATCATTCAAAAGAAAGTTGCATCATCCTTCACTTCTAATTGGAAAAGATATGTTACTGTCAGCAAGAATTATTTTATTCAAGAATTGTCGCTTAAAAAAACGAATTCTCAATTACGCAGCTCCAAATACGGAACTATTTTTCTCATTCAAAGCATCTCATGCTGAACAAAAATAACGATATTTTTGATGTGTCAGATAAGATTAAATGCCGGGACCGGATGAGTTTGCCGTATACATAACATTTAATTTTACAAAATATTAGATATTTATTAGATTAAATCAATTTTGGCACATTGCCAAATACCTGAAGCACTCGTTGAAACATTAACACTCTTCACTAGCTCGCAAGATTATATCACAAAACACTGATCTTGGATGATTTTGAAACTGCTCGTAGTTATTAAGAAATGATATTTTTTGTCTCTCAACAAGATCTTTGCTGCAGCCATAATTCGAAGGATATTTAAATTTGTGTATTTAAATCTGCCTGAACAAAATGAGAAGACATTCGCTATAAAGCTTTGATAATTGAGCTCTATTAAAATAATATATCTCTGCGAGCACTTTGATCCATATCATGTTAATGATGATTTCATTTTATCTCAAGATAACAAGTATGTTTTCTCTTCTGAAGAATGAGAGCTTTCAGATGTAAACTCACTGACTGTTATTAGTGAAGTCTACTCATATTCATTATCCGATTATTGTGGCCCACTGCAATAATGAGCTAACGAGCAGATTTCTATGAACATGTTTGGTGCTACCATATTGAAATAGACACATGGCGATGGCTATCATGCAATATTCGCGAGCCATAATCGAACTTACTGCATTAGTACTGGTTTGCAAGAATCTCTGCCGATGCAACCTTTCCTGAACAGCTGAACTTGACTGATCATCCATTTTAGAAGATCATTTCTGGCCAGACAGTGCCGTTTACGTTGCTCTGTGTAGCTTAGATCAAAGGATCCGAGTTAGCCATGTGACCAAGACATGCAGTCATGTTCTAGCAACAATTGTTGTAAAATTACGAAAGATCATTTCTCGAGGAACTTCCTGCCTGACACATCCGTGTGTGTGATTCACCATGCTTAAGCGGTATTCTGGCACATCCTGTTCTCCTTTGGGTTCAGGTAAATAAGATTTTTGACCGACAAATACGTATATGTTTTTTTACTAATACATATATCCAATTCGGATAGCAAACAGCTTCAGCAATCCAACCGGCTATGAAAGAAAGTGTTTGCGTGTTATTCAAAAGTTAGCTTTGATAATTTTACTTGAAATTATCAAGATCTTGAGGAGCAGCAATTTTTATTCATCTTGATTAATATACGCTTAGAACAGAAGAACACAAAACATATCGCTTTCGCAATATTTTACCTGACGGTTTTATTATTTTAACAGCAAGACTTTTCATTTCAGTGATGCATTGGGAATGATAGACTCGAATTTTGGACTTAGCGTTAAATTAGTATCCCACCGGGTGTTTGAAAAAATAATGAAGACAGCACATTTTTGTGGTTCAGGATTTTTAGGGGTTCATCGTCAAGTTTGCTTGTTCTTATGCGGCTGATTTAATGTGCATCTATATAAGTAAACTAGAGGGACGGACGACCTTGTGAAAAAAGATAAGAAAAAGGTGGGGCACACATAGGAAAGAGGGAAGGGGAAAGGGCAAGTGGATGGCGGGAAAAAGAAATAAAAGTGATGTCGGATGCACAAAGAAAGCAAGGAATGGTGAAGAAGGTTAAATGTGTTTTATTGATCAACAAGCAGGAATCAAACTACAAAAATAGACAGAAGCTAGGCGTCCACACGGGGAACAGACAAACCCAAATACGTTTTCTCTTTTTCCCTCATCTCTCTCTGTATCTCTCTCTCTCTCTCTCTCTCTCTTTACATATATATAAGCACAGACACATATATGCAGGTATATATGAGTGCATGTATATACTTATTCGCACGCACAAGTCTTCTTGTTTGTATCGATGGATGGATGTGCAAATATCTACCGGGAAAATCCAAGAGTTTGTAGGTTGCTATGTGAGGATTTTGGGGTGTCTAGTTTGTGTGAACGCTTATGTTCAGGTCTATACATTTATCATTCCGAATATGTGTTCATAAGTATATATGTATATACTCACACATATATATTATTAACATACACATAATTATCTATTGCATTATATCATATTGAAACTCTATTTGAAATTATCTCTCGTTATTACACGGAGAATGTATCATTCGTCCTAGACAACACAGATAAAATAAACAATTTAAAGAAATGGGGCTACTGCAGGAATGGAACCAACGACTGATAGGGTTGCTGTTCATACATTGAGCTGATCTTACCATTTAGCTAAACTGCCGCCGGTAATGCAAAGATTGAATAATTATTTCAACTTAAAATTCCCTTTTCCACCTATTCACGGTTTATATCTTCCCTACGTGTTTCTTCCAATTAAGAAATAAAGATATAAGATACGACAGAAAGATTATATAGCATCATATGTTGAAACTCTAATTGAAATGATCCCCTATTATTACACGGGATTTCTTCCTTGATTGAGTTAAATTCTGTTGACTTTTGGAGGCACACTGTATCTATCTGTCCCTGTTTGTCAGTCTCTTCCTCCTTTTCTATCTATCCCCCCCCCTCTCTCTCTCTCTCTCTCTCTCTCTCTATATATATATATATATATATATATATATATATATATATTGCACTCATATACGCATACAGATTTGTGATTATTCAATTGTCCCAACGTGTACGATCATAAGGTTTGTAGACAGTGTAGAGAGAGGGTAAAACTGAACAAGATTTCTATTATAAAAGTTTATTGACGTATTGTACAGTTGTAATAAGAAAATCAATGTGCATATTATCATTTGAAAGAATATTTGCTATACGCCAACGTCTATCATCCTCACAGTAGTAGCATCAGCAAGATTGACAATAGGTCACATGCCAGCATTGAATTTCCACCAGAACTGGATCATATTGCATCGTACGCAACCGTGAATTCGACACATTATGTAAGGATTTAAATGTCCATATTCCAATCAAAATCTAAATTAGGATTTTACTATATAAACCAACTGTCCTTGTATAGGAACAAGGCGTTTGTTTCAAAGTACAAACAATTAGTATCCCAAAATTTTCCTCAGTACTACTATAGGTGAAGCACACTTATAGAAACGTTCTGTAGGCCCAAAAAACGCAACGCAAATAAACAATTACCATTAACACATGTGAAAAATTCTTTGATGGTTTCTAAACACCAAAATGTTGATAATGGTTTGTTGAGTCGTCAGAAGTTGGGTGGTTTGAAGTTAAGATGATTGGGATATTGAAGAAAGGGAAAGGGACGCAATTCAGCTTTTTTAATGGATTGCTGCAAAACAAAAGCAGGTGATACTTTTATTTCATCCACAGTAGAATTCCTTGACAGAATTACGCATGGATGTAACCGATAAAGTAAGCGCATTTTTTTACATCTGTACCTGGCTACTTCTAAATTCGTAGGAGGGGCAGAAGAGTTACTAGTTCGTCTTGGAGTTTAATTGGGTTGTGAGTTTGATGTAATATGGTGCCTGACTAAAGTGATTCGTACCAAACTAAGTAACAGATACTAAGTAAGGTTATCTTGATGTGTGAATGTATACATCAAGTCGAAACCAACAGTCAGCCGATAAGAGCTGATTTTTAAAGAAAGCAGGCCTCCCTCACATGTGTTTTTAGTGAAATACTATTTCCCCAATCCTGTTCCTCCTAATTAGGCCTTAGGCTGTACTAAGCGAAACCTAATGTATGTAGTGGCCAAAATTTGAGCACAGGTAAAAAAAAAATGTTAAAAACTGATTCAATTTTTTAAGGTAAAAATGCTGACTGTTCCATTTCGGGCGGTTGGCGTAAAACACTCTTCCCAGCTGCATGTTCTTTCTCCCATACTGTACTGGATTAGGACCTACAAAGTAGATATCTTTAGTCCTATGTTTACGCATGTATGGTATTAAAGAGGGTTGGGTAATTTTGGATAAATGCTCCAAGTATTAGTAAAAAAAAAATGCAATTTCCAAACTTCTGAGATCTCAGCTCAGAATAAAAAGTATCGATTGAAATGCTAACTTTCAGAATATACTCATTTTGCCAAGAAGAAACAATTCTATCTAACCTGGAATCATATAACTCTAGGGTCCTGGAGTCAGTGGATATTTCGATGGTGTTATGAGCTGCTGCACGGTTGTCAAAGACATTCCTTTGTAGAGAGGGGTCAAAATGTTTAGAACAAACTTTCAATTACGCATCTCTAAATACTGAATCAAGAAGTCATCTCTGGAGATTTTGAAACATGATAACTTCCTTCAAAACAGCAAAACAATAATACGTAAAAATATGCATAGCCATCACAAATAATGTATTTAAATTCATACAAATATTACGCATTTGCAGGTATAGAGAATGCGTTGATTGCATGGCAATATTTCAATAACAAAATGACGTAGATAAAGTTGAAAGTTGAAGAAGACTTCATTTTTTGATGCCTATTCACCCGATCTCTCTCTCTCTCTCTCTCTCTCTCTCTCTCTCTCTCTCTCTCTCTCTCTCTCTCTCTGGGATTAATTCCTTTTTAAGCATTCGTACCATTTCCCTACAAAGAATTATTGATCAGAAATAACCCAAAGAAGCCTTCAATGAATGAGGAATTCTTAAAGAAATTCGAGGGCATAGTATAAGTACATGAGCATTCAGGAATATTTTGATTGCATAACTTGTTTTTTTATTAATATTTTTCAATTTATTCAAGAGAAGTTACTGTTCAACAACCTTATAGATAAAATTGTCCATCCACAGTGGCATCTCAATTTTAAAAAAAAGGATTTAAACCTCACAAAACTAATTGGCAAGTTATTTCTTCATTCAATCAAAAAAGAATCCAGCTCTGAAATCCTCAAATCATCAATAATTGTAGGCTTCATTAAGCAGAATGCAAGAAAATGTGATTCTCCATACCATGAGCTGAGATTTTTACAGCATTATACATATATATATATACATATGTGTACACACACTGCAGAAAGTTTCTCTAATATATCTTCAATACCTGCATATACTCTTGAATATACACATGATGCGTGGTAGAACGTGATGGGAGACCATGGTGGACAAAACGTCCGTTTCTGTCATCTTGTCTAGTCCAGTGCAGTAAATCAGTTGTTTAACGTAGACAGCAACTCCCACGTTATCTATGGTAGCCCTACTGTCTCACACTTCGTGGCCTTTCAACTTGGTTCTCCGTTTTCTCCATATCTCATCTTTATCTCTCTCTCTCTCTCTCTCTCTCTCTCTCTCTCTCTCTCTCTCTCTTTCTTCCCTCAAATTTTTCACCGCTGAAGATATTTTGGCCAGACTTCTGACTCTTCTTACACACGCACAAATACACACATATATGTGTATTCAGTTGGTTATACATCTTCTAAATCAATAACACACATAGAGTCTTGATATGTCTAAATATGCGTATATCTAAGTGCAATGAGAACAGTCAGTCTTTAAAAGAAATTGATTGAAAATAAAAAAATGCTTTTTTGTTATTTTCAAAAATAATGCTAAGTCTAATTCAAATTTATTCATTTTTTGCTGATATTTCCCTTTATACGTTTTCTTTTCCTCTGTTTTTGCAGAGTTATTGCACCTGTTAAATCCATGCAGCCAGAATTCAGTGAATCTATTGCTGCTTATAAATACACTTGTAACTGAGACAAACATCTGAAAGTTGCTGCCAATGGAGGTACATAGAAATGTCCATCGACATAAGTGATGTAAATATCTTTGCTTTGTGGAATATCAGGCAAAAGTCGAAGTTCAAGAGATTACACATTATATATATATATATATATATATATATATATATATATATATATATATGTGTGTGTGTGTGTGTGTGTGTGTGTGTGTGTTTATAAACCGACACAACGGATTAAATATTCACATGGGTTAACATTCAACAGAAATGACACGAAGAGTCATGTCTGCTGTTATACTAACTGATCCCTCATCCTTAAAAGCATTGTTTTTCGGGGGGGGGTTAATCCACGTAAGTAAGCCTGGTTTCAAGAAATATATAAGTAGTATAAAGTAATACCAATATACAACACACGTAAAACTTTATATAAAATGACAAGCTACATGTATGATATACACCACATAATAAGGGGAGGTGGTGTTTTGTTTTTAAATCACACGAAACAGTAACATGGTAAAAAACTGATGATCCCAACAAGAGACAATTTAATCAATGCACAATAATAACAAAGTATTTGATAAATAGGGCAAAATCATTTTGGAAGATCTCATAATTTGCTTTGACAGATATTGGGAAATTGGTGACTGTAGTGATACATAGAATATCCACTGAAAAAGTTTTAAATCTCTCGTGTTCAAAGCAGTAAACCTTTCTACAACACACACACACATACACACACACACACACACACACACACACACACACACACACACACACACATATATATATATATATATATATATATATATATATATATATGAACGTATATACCTTCGTGGTCATTTTTTTCCTCAAAAACTCTTCGTCCTTTTTCATCTCGTACCACATACTTCCTTTCCCTCTTGCTTTAGTCCTACTCTTTTTACACACAGTTTTCTTTCCCTCATTTTTTAATTATCTCCCCACTCCCTTGTTCATGCTGCCTTCGTTTCATCTTTACCTATAACTTTTTTGGAAATTTTATTTCATCTATTTTATCTTCCATTTTCATCTTCTCTTTTCTTTCCCTGTTTATTTTTCTGTCTTTTTCAGTTAATCACTGTCCTCTCCTTACTTAGCCTCCCGTCTTCCTCTCTCAGCACTCTCTCTCTCTCCCCTACTCTCTCTTTCTCGTTCTAATTTCATCTCATTCCAAAGCTTCTGACAAGAAACATCAAAGATCCAGAGTCCTTCTTTATCTTCAAATTCTATTGTTCGCTGCAATTTTGTTTCTTCCTTTTCCCCTATTTTTTCCAATGGTTCCGTCTGAAATTGGCATTTTTGTCACATTTGCATAGTGATCACTATCAAGCAAGTCACCTGAGGCAGAACGATTTTACTCCTTTGCGTACGTCGTCATCCACAAATGCCAATATACACCCCCAAAAGTACCACCACACATCGTGTTGACCTTATGCACTCTTCTATTGCTCTCTTTCAATCTTTTTCTCAATTTTCTGTTCTCAGTAGTTTATTTAAGCCTTACCACTCATAGACTCTCTGATAGAGAAAAACGCACATGCATTTCACTTTACATCATATTTTATCATGAAGCATCACCCGTGAATGAAGATATGCAAACGTAATATAAGATGCATATCATGGCAACAACATAACAGCTTAGATTATCACCATATATAATTGTATAGAGGGCCTCATGCCATTGGAATCGATCATAATAACCAGCAAATGATCGAATATACTACCATGCCATGATTTGTATAGCACAGAGACCAGATACTGTTAGCTCAGAAGATCACAGCTGGCTCCATGTAATTTGCAATGTTTTACAAAAATCTAATCCTAAAATGTCAACGAAGAAGCGTATATACACCTGATCTTGCTAAGAAGTTTTTGAGCAACCTTTATATGCTTGCGATAAATATGTATTTGGGCATTCAAAAAACTCACACGAGTATTTTCTGTCCTTATTCGAATTAGCAACGTCGCTCCTCAATGAAGACTACAATGCTCAACATACTTGAAGTGATCACCCTTCATTGAAGCAAATTTATTCATCACATCAATATTGTTTTCTTCTTCTAATTGGGGCCTGAAATTAAAAAAAAAACGGTGTTTCCAGAATGACTAGATACAAGACGTATACAACCGGGTCCAGTCAGTCTACCTGCTTTAACACAGTAACCAAAATAATGACAATGAGGATAATGGTTGGAAAATATATGGAATAATATAAGTATTTTTTCTTCGGAGTTCAGACAACGCAAGCTAATGCGATACTAAAACCCGTAACATATCTACACACATGTTTTATTTTCATCTTCTCCATCTCTCTCTGTCTCTCTCTCCCTCTCTCTTGGGGTAAAAAGTGTCAAACATCAAATTCTGCGAAAGGATAAAATGTTCGGTTGCTGCTCTGAACAGTTTAGACTACACGTCGACATGGTTGCCGTCACGAGACACAAGAGTTGGTTTTGATGCATTACGAAATAAGGATCAGAAAGCAAAGTTGTGAAACGTTGCGCTTTCTAGAAGAAAAAAAAATGCAGAAAAGCTGGAAAGGAAAAGGAATGAAAATAAAAAAAAAACAAGCAATGAAAGATGTGTAGAACTTGTTAAAACAAGGTGCGCACGTAAGTGCCCACAATATCAAACGCATACACACAAGCACGCATGCACCCACACGCAAGCACATATACACTCACATAAATATATATATATATATATATATATATATATATATATATATATATATATATATACGCAGATACAAAGGCACATACATACATACACGTACGGAGGAACACCGAACCAAGAATCAAAACAAAACGGCCTGAAACTGAATTGAATTAAATCTAATTTGTCGTGAGTAGATATTTTGTTTTCTTCTTATTTTGCGTTCTTTATTTAATGTCCAATTATTTGTTTTCTCTGACATTTTTTGTTTCTTTTCCTGGGTTGGTTGGTGAGTGGTGTTGTTAGTTTTAATTTTCTTCTTTTACTTCTGGGAATCTCTCTTATTTCGTTTTGTTTTATTGCTTGGATTTTCATCTATTCTCTCTTGTTTTGTAACAGTTTCCATCTGTGCTTTCACTTTTGTTTCCCCCGCATTTTAGTTCATCTATTTTGTCTTGAACATTTTCTCCTATAAATGTATATTTAATTTATTTTATTTTTGGATTTTCAGGCATTCCCTCTAATGTCTGACTTATTGGTTTATTTACTTTTATTCATTATCTTCCTAAGTTCTTTGTCAGTCGCTTTTATTTACTTATTTTTGCTTAATATTCCAGTGTCTTTGCAGTTGTACGACTGTAAACTGAGGGCAAAATTGTTGCAGTTGTTGTTTTTCTGTCGTCGACATTGTTGTTGTCAGTTGCGGTGATAGCATTGCTTCATAGAGATTTTTCTTTCGTAACTAAAATCATGGAAGTACACAACGCATATTTCAGAATCTGTAAATTGTTTTGTTTGTTCATTTTAATGTTGTTCTTGTTTGCTACGCACTCGGAGGAGATATATGTATTCACAAATGTCTATCAGTCTATTCGTTCGTCCACACAATATCTCTAAAAGTTTCCAATGGATTCCAATGATGCGTGTAAGGATAGAAAAGATACAAAAGGAGTCATCTTATTTTGGGCAGGATCTAAGACTTCTCTCCTCATACATCACAGTTATAAGTATATCCTTTGGAATATCTCTAACGTTCCTCGATGAATTTCAATGTGTTTTGTCGATGGATATTCAATGCGTTACCGAAGACTGTATTGAATTTTGAGGAGGATCGAGTCATTCTTACGGTTACCATCCCTATTTCGTATGTACATATCTGCAGAATATTTCTTGTCAATTAATTTTGATAGAATTTTTTGGAAAATAGAGAGAAAATAAAGAATTTGTTGAATTTCGGAGCAGAATCAAGAATCTCTTTTCTGATTGAGATTTTTTTAAAAAATTTCCTGCATACTCTAATGTATTCACTCATGTAGGTCAGTGCAATATCTCAATGAATTTTGTCGAATCGTAGACCATGAGCTATGGTTGAATTGAATAAATGTGCGGGTGGGTCGGGGATTTTTTATAACCTACCTGACGTTGTAACTATTTGTGAACTGATTTTCATTCAGTTTTTAGTCACAATGGTGTTGGTAGTAATTCTCAACGTGCTTTCTAGTTGCTGCTGCTGCTGCAGCTGCTATTATTATTATTATTATTATTATTATTATTATTATTATTATTATTATTATTATTATTATTATCATTATTATTATTTTGGAATCTCACACCAGTTGCCTAGTGGTAACCGCTGGAGTTTGAGTGACAGCAAGTCTCCTCAAGTCTCCAGCCCTCCTCTCCTAGTACTCATAGGTCGCAGTAATTCTGCGATTTACAGTTTCACACCGGTTGCCCTGTGGTTATCGCTGAAGGCTGAGTGACAATAAGTCTCCTCAGGTCTTCAGCTAACGTCTCCTCTCTCTTTCGCATATCATGACAGGGCTACTATTCGTTGCAGTACTTGCATCTCTAGCACCTTCCTCAGTATCCGTGCAGTTCCCAGTAGTGCTGTGGTCTGTACGGTCTCAATCCTTCCCCTAATCCCGATCTCCTCCAGTCTCACCCTCAGCGTTTTGGGGACAGTTCCTAGTGCGCCCACTATGACCGGTACTACTCTGGTTTTCATGTTGCACATCTTCCTCAACTCTTTTGCTAGGTCCTGGTTTTTTTCCCTTTTCTCACCCTCCTTCTTTTTTTACTCTGTGGTCTGCAGGCACAGCAACGTCTACTATTTGGCAGGCCTTCCTTTTTTTGTCTATTATTACTGTCCGGTCTTTTTGCCTGGATGAGGTGGTCAGTTTGGATGTCAAAGTCCCAGTGTAGTTTGTGGTTGTCATTCTCCAAAACTGCCTCTGGCTTGTGCTGATACCACTTTTCCACATAGTGGAATCCCATTTGTTTGCTTAGTTCCCAGTGTATCATCGTTGCTACTCTATCGTGTCTATGCTTATACTCATTCTGGGCAAGTTGACTACATTCACTAGTTATGTGGTTTACTGTCTCATCTCTTTCACCGCACATGCGGCATTTGCTATTTGTCTGTGTTCTGTCGATTTTTGTTTTTATGTAGTTTGTCCTTATGCTTTTGTTTTGGGCTGCCATGATGAGCGATTCCGTTTCTCTCTTAAGGTTCCCTTTTCGTAACCACGTCTATGATTTCTCGTCTGCTACATCTTGTATCCGTCTTTTGAACTCGCCGTACAATTTTTCCTCTTCCAATCTTTCTTTTCTTGTTTGCTGTACTGTTCCATTGTTTTCTACTTTATTGCTTGTTGCACTATCTCTTGCGCTCTTTATGATATTATTATTATTATTATTATTATTATTATTATTATTATTATTATTATTATTATTATTATCATTATTATTATCATCATCATCATCATCATCATCATCATTATTATTATTATTATCATTATTATTATTATTATTATTTGTCATTATTGTTTCTGAAGTAATTTGCTCTGTTCATAAGAAAGAAAAGAGATGGATGAGAGGAAATTGTGTGTGCATATATATATTTTCTTTTCTTGCTTAAATTTACCTGATACGATACAGCACAATTTTTATTCTTGGCAAATCCCCAAAGACTGTTAGAATGGAAAATATAGGTAATGACAATTATAATGATGACATAGACAACAATTGCAGCGTAATGAACATGTATAACAGCAACATCTAATAATAATAACTGGAAAGAAGAAGAAGAAGAAGAAGAAGAAGAAGAAGAAGAAGAAGAAGAAGAAGAAGAAGAAGAAGAAGAAGAAGAAGAAGAAGAAGAAGAAGAAGAACCTAAGTTGAAAAAAAGAAAGAAATTCTGCCGTCATGATTGCGTTCCTACTCATATCTATCATTATTTCTTGATCTTCTGACTTGGAATGATAGAGCAAGGCAACTACGCAAACAATGGTCTGATGCATATCATCCTTCTTCAGTTCCTCACCGTTATTGCTTTGTACCAGAATGATTCAAGTCAAGTATTTATAGTCGTTTGTTTCAGTGCTAGCATTTCTGGGTATCGTTCTTGGAAGACTTAAATCATTTACCGGCGCGAATATTGCAGCCATGTGACAGGCTAACTCAAGCTTAGCTAATATCTATAGCTAGCAATTTTAGATGATCAACTATATACATTTCCAATGTTTGGTAAGTTCGATGTTCACAAGGTGGCTCTTAGCCAGAGAAGGCTAACCATTCAAAATTTCTATCGTCTTGTTTATTTCTCGACTCAAAATATTTATAGAAATTCTTCAAAAGATGAAGTCATCACTATCGATGTTGCACTACAAAGAACTATTGTATATTTGTATATACAATGGCAACAACTTTGAAAAAAACATAGTCCTCCAATAAAAATAGTGATAGATCGGCCTGAAAAATATGATTCGAATAAATGTTTATCGGCTGAGATATGACGAAGTTATTGGTCGATCTTCCTATTAGTCCAGTCATAAATCTTCACATAACTTCCGTGCTTGAAGATAACAACATTTCATGAATATTTCATGATATAAGCAAGCATGAAATAGTGATCATACCAATGAAAATATATAGATACATAAAGAGACCATGAAGTAGATTAAATGATTTGATTGGTCTCGTCATTAAGAAAATGCATTCCTCCGTGGCCCCTTGAAGAAAGGTTACATGATGCTGTCTTTCACCTTCTCAATTAATCGGGAATATGCAATACTGTGCGTCATAGAACCGATAGCAAGAGAGACCTGGCTGTGTTTTCCCCCACCAACAATCATGGCAAGCTATTGACAAATCCTTTGTCTAAACTTCTCGCAATTGGAAAAAATAAAACGATTTCAATCCGGAATTGAATCGTTAATTCGAATTTTCGTAACAAAAGCTGTTACACAAGGTTGTAACATCATTTGAAAGAAAATGTGGGTACCACATCTTGAATGATGCAGGAATTTAATATGGAAATGAATTAGAATTTGGCCAGTGCATTGTTTGGACAGGTTGAATGCTGGATACTTGAAAAGATTTTCCAAAGGTCAGAGAACAGTGTAGGAAGAATTAAGATGATTTTGACAAAACTAACGTTGAAGTCAACTATAGGCTTGAGGGAAATGTTTGTATAGAATTGCTTCATTTGATTTTCAGTGATGGTCTTCAGGAAGTTCTCGCTCGTATATGCAAATGATACTGCAAAATAATATGGCGGGCCTGACACCATGTCAATGCACCTAAAACAGTGTTATTTTCATCTTTTTGTTTTAATCAGTTGTACCCACGATTAGAGGAGCAGAGGGAATAGTGGGTGATCCATTTGCGAAATTATTGGTAAATGAGAAATCTGAGACAACCTAAACAATTCAGACGTCAGATGGCGAGAATACACGGGGACAATCTTCTGTCAGTCGATACAAAGCGGTTCAAATTCAAGTTCCACAAATTTTCAAGATAAAAAAATAAGACAATACTGAGAACAATATCAATAGAAATGATGATGATGATGATGATGATGATGATGATGATGATGATGATGATGGTGACGACGACGACGACGACGATGATGTTGATGATGATGATGATGATGATAGCAGACCAAAATGTGGAACGTTCGAAATATCAAACGGGAATATAGTGAGTAGTTTCAAAGGAAAACGATTGAAGACTTTCAAACGAGTGACTAGAAAAGACATAAATTCAAAGCCATCCGTAAATAAAGAAAGTAGAGAAAGAAAGGAAGGACTAAAACAAGAGAGAAATATAATATCAAACTAGAAAAAAGAAAGGAGAAAATGAAGAAAAAAATCGATCTTTGCTATCGGGTTTCATTTTGAGAGATGTTTATTTTTTTGCAACACACTGACTTTCAAACTGTTTCTCGTTATTACTGCGTTTACAATTGTCCATGTTTATTGCTAAAATGAAATCAGCGAATAATTCGAATGAGTTAGTTTGCAATGGCAACAATCGGGGAGTTAAAGTAGTTATGTACACATACATATCTAGATAGAACTTGTGGCTAGGATTTTAGTGAATTTTCCTCGTCACTAGTGTTCAGTGTTCAGTCCCAGATAGATAAGCTATTTTAAATGCTAAATACATACAAAACATGATAGCTCCCAACACATTAAAGATTGCAAAATGTTTTCTTCTATTTGGTCTTCTGTGCAACTAAACTAGATTATGCATATAACAATGAAACTTGACACTGTAGATTGCTCATTCGTCTCAGACTATGATTGCTTGCTTCAATTCTCATTAGTTCTAATGTTCAACCTTCGTATCACTCTTAGGTCGCACACAAAAACAGATGATAATGCGCGCACACACACACACACACACACACACACACACACACACACACACATGCACGCACACACACACACACACAAAACATCATCATGGCTTAGCTTTGCGAGTTTTTGAGGGGATTCAACACTGCTGTACGTCTATTGATGGCTGACAAAGTGTCTGCATGGCGGGCAAGTCTATTTTCTACAGCGGCTACGAGAGCTTCGCATCCTGAGAGAGTTCCAGTTTCACAGGCTACCTTGTCTTTAATCATTTGCTTTACGATGAGCTTCGCAAACTGTGGCTCCCTGGAAGAATTTGAATCACCATGTCACTATCAGAAGTCTTTAGAGGTGGTGAATTCCACAGGAGACAAGGGTCTTATTAGGGAGTCCTTCCATGTCCTCTATGTCGCCTCACTTCTCTGACGAGCATTGATAGTTCAACGTACGAAGAGGTCTAAATAACACTGATAGAGAACTCAGGTTTTGGCATGATAGAGAACAGATGCTAGTTAAATAGATCAATTTGGTAACATGGAGTGATGTTGATTTATTCGGACATATCATCATTGCTGCCGAATTTACATTTTTGGAATGAAATCTGATTGAATTGTTGAAAACATAGTTATAATTCTCAAAGCAACTCTTTACGTTTTATTTCTAGCTCATGACAAAAATTAATGTAAAATAACAAAAATCTCAAAAATATACTTTGTTATGTTGAGATTGACCAAGTTATCCCTTCATGACAGTTACTGCTTCAAACAAAAGTTTTCAATGAAAATATTTACATAGAGATCTAGTTGCCTTATTCGGTTAATCTGACCAGCCAATCATTGGATCCAAAATCACTGGTCACAATGTGGTCTTTTCAATTGGAATCCATCGTATATACAGTATTTTCAAGTATTTGAACACACACAATTGGCTTCTAAACGCTCGTTTTTCAGAGTTTAAATGACAATAATTTTCTTTCCATTACCTTTCATTGGCCTAGACTGAAATCAGTTTTGTATGCTGAAATAGGAATATATTTTTGTGCAAAGAGGAGGGAGACAGATGGGGGAGAATATGTGTATATTCGTGGAAAGATTCTCACAGTATATAGTTATGCACTTGAAAGTATTCAAACTTACATCAATACCTGTCTCAAAATGCACACGCTGGAACAGTTTCCTCAGAGAAACCTAACCAGAGATGCTGAAGAGATATAGTTGGCGTAAGGTTGAAGTGTTATAGCCGCAGAGAAGAGAGAAATGGAAAGGGAAAATTATCAAAGGAATCAGAAGACAACCAATTCGAAATGTTTCCCGAACAAGTTGAAAATAGCACTCGTCTAAGTATGGAAAGCGCGAAAAGATCGACAAACTTCTGTCAGCAAACAGACCATATTTGATTGCCACTTTTTTTTCAAATTATAGCATATTTATTATCATATATCTTTGTTGGCAACATTGATCTTAATTGAACCGCTATAGCACAACTGTAATCGTTCGACGCGCCATTAAAACAAGAGCGAGACAGGGAGTTAACTTGCAGATGAAATCAAAGAGAGAGAATATAGCTGATCAGATCAAGTGACTATAAATATCTACGAAAATACGGAAATAACGAAGGAGGTTATTTGTTGCTTTTTAATACACCTTAGGACACATCTATATTTCCACACTCTTTGCTCGATTGTCAACCATATTTTTTGTTTCCAGTGAATCTCTCTTTCTCTCTCTATCTCTCTCTCTATCTCTCTCCCCTCTCTCTCTCTCTCTCTCTCTCTCTCTATATATATATATATATATATATATATATATATATATAGGAACAAATGAAAATTAATTTGCAACGTTTCAAAATGGATGTTTATTCTGGGGTATATTTGTATTCAGTGAATCGAGTATCAGTTAGAATAAGTATCTACCTGCATATATATACATATATATATATATATATATATATATATATATATATATATATATATATATATATATATATATATATTAAGAAATGGATACATGATCCGACAGAATGATTATAAATTGTTATATTATGTAGAAACTCCTATCTGAAATGATCTCTCGTTGTTACACGATTGATGAATGACCCGATCTTGACAACTGAATAAAATGAATAACTAATGAAAATTAAGCTGATGAAGGAATCAAACTAGCTACTCTGAGGCGACTACCTTATTAGTCACCCCATTTTTAAAAAGTTGTTTATTCTATTTACGTTATCTTGGCCAAGTGGAACATTGACCGTGTAATAGCGTGAGATCAAATCGAATAAGTGTGAATATAACATCATGCAATTTATGATCGTTCTGTCGGATCAAGCATCCATTGGTGAAGACATAACCGTAGCATTGAAAGAAACAAATAGAACCGATATGGGCCAAGGATGAACGAGATGAGAATTTTGAGTGGAAGTGTTTGATTTGGCCTTAGCATTACCGTTTGCTGTTTCGCTCAAGGGTAAGAGCAACACTAAGTTGAAGCCGGTATCCTATCGGTTGCACATTTCTTCCTGCAGCAGCCCCATTTCTTTAATTGTTCATTTCATCTACGTTGTTAAGTCCAAGTGATACATTATCTGTGTACTGACATATCATTTCAAATAAGTTTCTATAGCACAATTTATAATCATTTATAGATATATATTTTACATTCATCGTGTTATAAAGGGAGACCATGTCTAATGGAGTTTCGAAGTAATATAACGCGATTATAATCATTTCTATCGGATTATAAACCAGTGCCTTAATGATAACAACAACAACAGCAATAATAATAATAATAATAATAATAATAATAATAATAATAATAATAATAATAATAATGATAATAATAATAATGATAATAATAATAATAACGGGAAGAAGAAGAAGAAGAAGAAGAAGAAGAAGAAGAAGAAGAAGAAGAAGAAGAATAATATATATATATATATATGTATATATAATGTGTACTGTAGAGAGTGAGACAGACTCGGGAGTGAGGTGAATGGAGGTAAGGTTTATTAATCCTTATAAGTAAATTGTCCATACATGTTTCGGGATTCTTCCCATCATCAGTGGTGTATGCTGTGTGAGTTTGTATTAAAATTTTCCACGTGGAACCAGAGTCCACTATCAGGAGCTATGCATTGTGGGTAAATTGTGTTGTCAGGGCTGCTGGAGGCCTCCTGACGAGTGGGAGAATGTCTAGTAAGGTATCAGGTCTTTGGTTAAGCAGTAGCATTTGGTCTTGAGGAGTGATGTGGAGTTGGATTTTTTGGTATGTTAGGGGTAGTGTAAATGGAGGGGTGGTTAGGTCAAGGAGCTACATAGGTATCAACCTTATAAGTTATTGAAAATGTGTTGGCTATGATTTGGATATATATATATATATATATATATATATATATATATATATATGTATATATATATATATATATATATATATATATATATATGTATATCAATAACTCCGTCAGCTCTTTCAACGGATAAGGTTCCATGGTTGTAATAATATTAGAACATGCAACAAATTTATAATATAATCTATTTATCTGTTATATTTGCTTCTATCCATCTGTATACGAATTTTTGTTCCATCGATCTAAGAGATCGTTATGAAAAGTTTCCAGGACAATAATTTTTGTAACATTTTTCGTCTAAAAAAGTAAATAGGTCATAACATAAGCTAACTCTTTTGAGGTTATCTGGTTTTGACACCCTTCTCACATGAAAAATTGTTGAAGAGAAGTAACATTAAGTAATCATGAGACACTTTTGTCAGACACTCACTCAATCAACTGCCATTTTTAGATCCAGCTAACATTCAATTTTTCTTGTATCATTTCAGAGACTTTTTCTACATCTTATCTGTCATGGGCATTTCGGTTGGGGCTTTGTATACGTCTAGAGTTACAGTTCTTTACACTAAATGTCGTATAAAATAACACGAATCTAAACCAACGAAGTGACATGCAACTCAGGATATAAGAACAAGACGTGTGATTACTTTTCACTTTTTATACTTCTGTACATATCACAATTTATTAGATCAAATGTAGGTTTATAAAGATACTATATTCATAGGGGCATATTTTAATATGAAAATGTATAAATAGATAGAGGGAGAGAGGGAGAGAGAGAGGGGGGAGAGATATTATAAATGATACTTTAAGATATCCATGGATGAGTACAAGGTTATTCATAAAACATTGTAAAACATGAATAAAAAACCTTTGGGAAATAAACAAAATGTTCACTTATGTAATTTCATGGAATTCACATTGTGATTTGATAGCTTCGCGACAACATCCAGGATAACTAATTTGTGTTTAAAACTTACAACACCTCATGTAATGTATAAAATGTCTCTTTTATATTCAAAAAGTCCTCAAAGTATCTTCAAAATATAAATAAATACCGAACTGATATTTAAAACTTCAAAGATGATCTTGCCATTGATAGATGATCATATAGTCGTCCATGAGATTATTGGATTTTTTGTCTCGGCAAATTTTCGTAAATGAATGCAAACACACAAGTATATATGTACAGAGAATGTTTTGAGTACAAGTTGTGAGAGTTATAAAGAGTGTTACTTGCTTTGAAAACCAGCATTAGAGTTTTCTATTTAACGAAAAATCGAACATCGATTGCTTGCATGGATCTTAAATCAATAATGATTTCATACATGGAGAGAATTTTATACCTATTTTAGTATTTATAGAATATATATTTATAATTGTATATACATGCGTGCTTGTATGTGTGCATGTGTACAAGGGGGAATCAATATGTCCATAGTCTGATACATGATTACAATCTAAATTTTGATTAGAAATATGCTCAGTGTAATATGCGATTAATGTTTACCACATAATTCAAAGCATTGACTAGGAGGGGAATTATGTTTAAAGGGATATACTTGTTTCGTAATAGAAAATGTATAGATCATCATGCTAGAGAATAATTGAGATACCTACACGCGTGCATGTTTCGTTTTATGGGTGTCCGTGAAATTGAGAGAAATCATTTTTTGAGAGTGCATATACAGTGCTTGCCGTTGAGCTTGCGCAGTTCTTGCTACAGAGAAATGTTAAGAACCTCAAACAAACTATGTATAATAAACATTGACCTGATGATACAGTATGCACATCCTCAAACGCCAATGTTGGAGCATGAGTAGCCGACAATTGAAAGTCGATTGTTCATTCAACAAAAAACGAAAGCTAATTTATCTGTAAAACCAAACACGTTCACTGGAGATTTCAGACATTATAGATTTGAGAACGCCATTATGCGAAATTATTGGAAACAAGATAAATACATTGGAAAATATCAAAATTGCGGATAAGGAAATAATCATTGGGAATTAATAAAAATGACGAGTAAAAAAAACGTTCGAAAAAAAGTACAGAATAATATAAAATTTACATATGTACAAAAATATGATGAAAAACAAAACAAAAAAATATACATATATGTATATTTACAGTGTAAAGATACCCTGAAACAAAACCAAACAAGAACTAATGAAACATAAAACAAGGAAAAGAAATGCAGGAAAACAAATCAAAGAAAAAAACGAAGAAAAGATGGATACAAATATCCACTAGGAACAGAACAGCATATTTACATACAGGTACACACGCGTATATATATATATATATATATATATATATATATATATATATATATATATATATATATATATATATATAACAAGTAAAAAGGCCAACAAGAGATAACTGAATCAGTATGCGAAGAAATCGAAAAGACCCAGTAGGCACTGTCTAATTATTCTCTAATTTTTCAATTTAATTATCCACGTTCGATTGCAACCCCCATCCAACTCTTCACTCTCACATCAATATATTTGTGTGGGCTGCACGAACTCTATCATGGCGTCCATAACAGAAGTTGCGTTTTATCCATCGTTTCGCACTCATATGGAATCTAGGCAAATTTTTTTCTGCTTGTTCCTCTCTTTTACCTCGTCTCAATTAATTTCTGTTCACTCTGTCTTTCTCAGTCTATTAATTTGCTATCATTGAAATTACCCTTAAGACAACAATTTTGATGCACACTAACGAACTCAAACGGAGCACAGAATTAGTTATCCTTGTATTTCATGCACATATTCACACGCACAAACTCATGGCTGCAATCATACTCAGATAGCCCTCCGCGACCATCACATGAGCATAATCGTATTCATACGAATTCTTATGCCCACCAACAGGCTTCCATTTGAACACTCAATCTATATGAATACTTAAACCTTCAAATGGACTTTTTTCATCACATAATGAATAGAAAATACGCATAGTTGAGTCAAAACGTTATATAAATATATACACCAGTCGTTTAGGTTTGCTTTCTCTTTTGTTGCATAAATATATGAGTGTGTGTGTGTGAGTTTGTGTGTGTGTGAGTGTGTGTGTGCGTGCATATGTTTATATGTATTTGTGTTGATATATATATGTATTTGTGTGTGTATATATATATACACACACACACGCATGCACACACACACACACACACACACACACACACACACACATATATATATATATATACATATATATATATATATATATATATATATATATATATATAGAGAGAGAGAGAGAGAGAGAGAGAGAGAGAGAGAGAGAGAGAGATTCTTGCATTTCCCAGCGATGCATTGAGAAAAAATTCTGAATTATTCAAGTCAGGATGTGGGGTGTTCTGAATCTCTGAAAATCTTCTTCTTTCTAATTAAAAAGAATATATAAGAAGAATAATTCAGCTGAAAGTTTAGCAGAACTTACTCTCCTGAAGCTTAGAAAAGAATTCTTGTGCCTACTGTCAAAGACTTAGATAAATCTTTCCTTCTACCGAGGCTGTTTTTTTCTTCATGACGTTTGTGTTGGCTTTATCAACT
The DNA here is from genome assembly GCA_963457665.1 of Thysanoteuthis rhombus. Classification (NCBI taxonomy): domain Eukaryota; kingdom Metazoa; phylum Mollusca; class Cephalopoda; order Oegopsida; family Thysanoteuthidae; genus Thysanoteuthis; species Thysanoteuthis major. Next base: position 17,313,907 of record OY735213.1, read on the forward strand.
GTCAAAGATGAAATCATTCTAAAGGAATTAAAGCAAGCAGATAGAAGCACCATGACGACCAAAACCCGAAAACAACGTCAACGACAAGAGTAATACAGCAAACTTCCATTTTAATGGCATTTGTTCTGGAGGCACTATTCAATGATACACACATTCTAACGGCATTTTTGTGTTTATTTCTGTTTATTTTCACACAAGATTATGGTTAGAAATTTGGTTTTGCTTAGTCCATTCTATTTGCTGAGCCATAACCTGTACTTTGGGTATTATATTGCTGAAGAGTAACATTTTTCTAAACTTTCTGATTTTTAGTTATTACACTTCGTAAATAATCCACCCATTATATTGGCATATTCGTTAAAACAGTTCTCTCAATTCCTCAAAGGTGCGTTAATAACGGATGTATTCAAATGAATGATAAAAATCGAACATCAAGTCCCTATTTTTCTGATGAAGAAAGCATTTTTTCTATGCCAGAAATTTTATTTTCCAACATAATATGCTCCTTTTTTATGCAATTGATTCAGGGATAAATATTATTTGCATAGAGTGAACATTATACAGAGAAATTTCCAGATCAACTTCCAGGCCATGGACCGAGAGATCAACTGTCTTACAAACCGATGGTATATGCACAAACCAGAACCTCTCTTATTAAATGAAAAACATGATATTTTCAGGGATGCCGTGATTCAAACGGAAAAAATATCTCTTTATCTTTTACGATGAGGGAAATGTTAGATTGTAACCTGCTCGGTCAGTGAAATCCACAGAGTTAAATTGAAATAATGTAAAGAACTGGACAAATACCAGGACCTCCCTGAAAAATTTGAGATATTATGACTAAAGTTGTGTCCATCGTTGTTGGCGCATTTGAAATAATCAGAGCGAAAATCAAGACAATCCAGCGAGAATACTGAAAAGAATACTGAAATATTGAAAAGTTGCTACTTATTTCGACGATAACTGTTAGTTTGGGGCTACTCACGAAGGTATCAGTCTGTTAAGGGCTACTACCGTCGATTCCAGTCAGTAGTTAGTTATAATATCATATGCTTGAGTGTATAATTTTTCATCTGTAAATATGATATATACAGAATAAGAATCAAACGCCAAGAGTTATGTTCTGTTTTCACAGAATAGACATTCATGGGGACGACTAACACCATCATAATCAATTGATTTAAATTGTGTCAAGAGTATTTAGCTAAGGGCTTCAGAATATGAAGCTTGGATGATATTTTCATCCGGGTCACAGAAGTATGAATTTCATGTAAGGTGCTGAGTCATTAACACGGAAACATGAAGAAGTGGTTGGAGCATTTCCAAGATATTTAAGTAGTTGAACATGGTTGTCAAGTATTTAACAATGCCAAAAGCAATGAGATAAAGATTTGTTCCGTGCTAAAATAAGTTCTCAGTAAAACTTCGTAAATGTCTATATTATTATTATTATTATTATTATTATTATTATTATTATTATTGAAGTGTTTATCTTTTCGTAGAGTAAGACATTACTTCCTCAGTAACTCTTGTTGGAGTTAACATGCACAGGCACTCGAATGGAAACTATAACAGTGTCCATTGAAACATTTATAAGAAAAAAAACAACTTTTGGATTATATATGGCTTATGTATAGCAAAGCCATATCGGTGACCCAGCCAAAAAAAATGTGTACGCCAGAAGAGAGAGGGGTAGAGCTTCAGGCATTGTCTCTGAGCACCGACGCCGAAGTTCAACGTTGGTTGGCTCCATAATGCTTCGGTGGAAGAAAATTGCCACAAAAAGATGGAAAACTGTTAATCTTCTTTCTTGTATTTGCCGAATCTTTTCCCTTCCTACATACTAAGAAAGTAAGGGACAGACAGACAGAAGGGTTTAGGAGACACAGTACTAGATAAGCAACCAAATTTGGAGACGGAATAGATTTAGTTCATAAGTTGATTCTGTTCGAGGTTTTATCTAGTCTACTTATCTCCACCTAAGTCATGTACGATAATCCTCTACCTGCAAGGCTTAAGATTTGTACTAAACAAAGACAAAAAAAAAGAAGGTGAATTCATGCATATGCGTTGTGTGTTTATTTAGGTTTTGTCTCACACACATGCACATGAACACATACAAATAGGCACAACCACATGCGCGCCCGCAGGTGTGTATATATATATATATATATATATATATATATATATATATATATATATATATATATATATATATAATTTCTGTTGTTGTTTATATTTTTAAGAACGCAATTTTCATACCTATATTTGATGTTTGTTTCTACAAAGATTGATAGTTCTTGACATCAGCATCACCCAACAGTTGACCAAGATAATTTGATCTCTTTCCCTCTACATATCTTGTTGATTCTATCTATCGATGATCTATGTATCTACCTAAATTTTATTATATATTCTTGCATAACTAACTATTAATTTATCTGTATATCCATCTTAGTATCTTCATATATATATATATATATATATATATATATATATATATATATATATATATATATAATGATGTATATATATATATATATATATATATATATATATATATAGAGAGAGAGAGAGAGAGAGAGAGATAGATAGATGGATAGAAATATAGATATCTGTCAATCTGTTGCAGTTTGTTTCAATGTATCAATTTATCGATAACTGTCTGTTCTAATGTGCAATTTCATTATTTTCTCATCCATCTATGTATATGAATCACTTCATATCAATTTCAATATCCTTCCGTATCTTTCTTATGCTGAATTGCTCATATGAATCTGTTCATAATCGTGATCTATTAATCACCTCTGTTTTCAGGGATCACACTTTACTGTTTCTGTTCGCATTCAGCATTTATTGGAACGATTTTTGCGGCTGACTTCATTCTCCCAGAGGTGCATTTGGTATAGGTCAACGGTAATTTAATGGCTTTAATTTGTGAGTCCTTACGAAACACAACTTCAAAATGATAAAACATTGTAAAGAGATAAGAATCATATATATATAGTACCCCTATCTAGCTGTCCTCTAATTCTAAGAAAGTAATTTTTTCCAAACGCGTATAATGACAACTCGTATGAGTATACGGTACGGTAGAAAGTTTATTTCAACACACATATACAGCTCTAAAATTCATAGAATCTGGACCAAAGTTCAATATTGATACTGCCAAGATGAAAATGAAAAAAAAAATTCGGTAGAAGCTTCTGCACAATCAAAAGCAAGTTGATATCCAGCATCAGATTTATGTTTATAAAGATATACCAAAATAGATGTGTAAAACGCTGCAACATGCTGTGAGATATACATGCAGTTGTGGACTCTGTGCTATCTTTTATTACGACTTCTTCAAATGTAACAGAAGGAGGAAAGATTACACTGACAGAGTTCGTGAACAAGTAAGTCCTTTTCATCAGAGATTACAGTGTTCTTTACACTCGGCTTCATTTTGTCCATTCAGAATGATGTGGAACTTCTTAGTGTAAAAATATGCCTTTGAAGCGAATGCATTTGATTTGGTTTCTGAAAAAAAAAAGAACTGTGAGTCGTGTTTAGAATTGTCACGTCATTGTGCGTTTGCTCCAAGGAAGAAATATCTTCCAATAATATTCTTCTTCATATTAATATAATTATTTGTCGTAGTATCATTCCCTTATCTTCATTATCATTCTTGCCTTCGGTGGTGATGGGCAACTGGGAACTGATTATGCTGCCGATGTTGTTCGTATTTATTTGTATAAATATTCGAAGTTATTTTATTCATTCTAAAGTCAGGTGCATCTGGTGCTTTGCTATGATGTGATACTTTCATTCATCATTGTCATTACTAATAGTATATTATTAGTAATGGAAACCAAAGCAGCTGTGGTTGCAGAATTAGCAAAAGGGTTTTACTATTTGAAAATGAATTTAAACTTGTAAGACAAATTCTCTGAGGTTTTACGAAAAGACAAAGAGTTTAATAATTTCAACATGAACGTGAACTGAGAATATGAGCCATACTGATAAGTGCACGGGGAACACTCTCCAAGTCTTCCCCTGGAAGACTGAAGAAGTGAGATATCCAAGGAAGGAATGAAACAATTCAGACAACGACAGCGCCAAGTTCAACAAGATGGGAAAAGAACAGCTGGAGAGTTGGTATTACATAATCTTCCTCGATCAGTATTCGAACGTTTGGTATGAAAAGTATAATAATGATAAATACTTGACTTGTAACATTTCACCCCGATTTAGTAATCTCAAACATAGAGGAGAAAACCTCATTAGAGTAGTTGATGTCTCTGTTTTAGTAAATCACAAAGCGCAAAAATAAAAGTGAAAATTGTAAAATTATCTGGACGTTCCTAGAGAAATAAAAATATCAAAGGGGATAAAGATGGTGATTATATTCACCACTATCCCTAACTAGGGTTACTATTCTTTTCAAGGCAAAGTTACAATAATCAAATCATTTGCGCCAAACGAGACAAATAAAAAGCAACAAAACCTTAAAAACATTCTCAGTCTTCATCAGACAAATGCCGTTGTCGTTTCAGAACTATTCAACTCATCTTTTGCTCAGTTGAAATGTTAAGCATCGTTTGAAGTCATTACATGATCATAGACTAGCATTTTTATTTTATCTTTAGTCAGATGCCACTCAGACACATCGCAAGAGAAGCAACAGGTTATTTAGCTACTGTTTTCTGTTGTTTCGATGAAATGAAAATCCGCTCAGAACACTTTTAAATAAATACCAAAGAAATAATTGATACTGCATGAACCATATTGAGGTGCTGCATGAAAATGATCAAAGTTGATTCGAATGTTTCCAGCTCGTCTCGAAGTGTCTATAGAATTCATCGTATAACCTGAGGCTCATTTCTTTTATTGTCCGCCCATAATCTGTATTATAAATCACAAGTTATTATTAGCTAATTTCAGTCATTTTGTCAGAGTTTTCAAAACTTTGATAGGTGATACTCGTACGATTTGTATAAACTGTTGCTAGAGACAAAACCAACGTAAAAACTACAACTTATGGAAAATCACATCACGGGTGAAGGCATCAAGTTGGCGAAAGAAAAATTTAAAAATAGGCAATCCAGGGTGAAAATAGTGTTAGGAATGGTGCATATGAACCGGTTCCGACCATGAGATCTTCTTTAACGATCAAAATAAAGGCTATCCTTGGAAAAAAGAAAAAAAAAGAATAAATATTACCGGTGCCTGATATCCAGTGCAACTGCACAGTGGATGCAACACTGGATATGATTGTAGTAAACAAGGAATATTATATTATTGGATCATGCTTGATTGATTCAAGTAATCGACTATTTTTTCATAGTATCTGGTACTAATGAATTTTGAAGAAACTTAATTCAGAGTGCTATCAAAATTTCGATGAAAATATATTTTTCTAAATTTCTGTCGTAGTTTATATTGATAATAAAAACAAATGAGTCAACAACATTGAATACAATTACTTGAGAAGATTCGGGCTCAAGGAATGATTTTATTGTGACAAATTCTAACAGTTTAAATTTAAATTCAAACAAACATAGTCAATTCAACTCACAGCGTTCTCTGCAAATGCTATTCTCCATTATGTTTGAAATTAAAATTTCAAATCCATCGAAATAACTACTGTATGAGTATGATTATTTCGAATCCAAATGATCTGGATTAGATTAAACGAAAGTTGATCTAATCTTTTCATGGAATAAGTAACGGAATACGTTATCATTAATGTAATTTCAATATATATAAAATTTGATTCAATGATTAGATTAAACTATTAAACGAAACGAAGCTGTTTTCTATTAAAAAAACAAAAAAAAACGTGATTATCTACACATTGATCCTGATATTTTACCAAAAAAATCATAATACAGAATAATTACTTTATTCTAATTTGATATTCATTGTTTTAAATATACATATATACATACATACATGCATGCACATATATATATATATATATATATATATATATATATATATATATATATATATATATATATATATATATTATTATTATTATTATCATCATTATTATTATTATATATTACCGCAGGAGGTTGACTGACAGCAAGTCTACTAAAGTCTCCAACCCTCCTCCCCACACCCTCATAGTCTAAAACAGTACTGTGGCTCACAGTTCCCCACCAGTGGTTATCGCTGAAACCTGAGTGACAATAAGTCTCCTCGGGTCTTGAGACTACATCTCATCTCTCCCTCGTCTATCACATTAATGCTGTGGTTCACACCTCCACTACCATTCGGGTGCTTTTCTGTTTTGTTTTTTTCATTTGCCCCCTTGGTTCCTTTCCTGTATCCTTTTTGTTCTCCTGGTAATAGTCCTTCCTTTTCATTGATGTATATATTTCTCTCCGCTATCATTCCGGTCAGTATTTTCCACATGAGTGGTAAGCACCTGATAGATCTATAATTGCTTGCCATGTTTCCCTAAACAAGGTCTGCCTCTGGTCATCCATTCTGGTACCTCGCCTTCATTTATGCAAATTTGGAGAAGGTGGGTGAGTCTGTCGTGTAATGTGGTGAATTTTTTCAACCAATGTCCGTGGATGCCGTCAGGCCCTGGCACTTTCCAGTTGGCTATTTTCCTGAGTACGTGTTTCAATGTGGTTTCATTTAATACTATTGGTTCTCCATTGTCTATATCTTCCAGTTCAGTTTTTCATGTTTCCTAATCTTTGGAGGGTTACGTTGTGTCTTTTCGGGTGCCCCGAAATGCTGTTCCAGTAGTTCTTGGTCTCTGTAACATTTGGTTTTATGTTCTGTCTTCTTTCTCCGTTCAGATCTTGGTAAAACTTTCTCTCATCGTTTTGGAATGTGCAGTTTTGTGCGTTTGGGCAGTTCTTTGCCTGTATATCCTCAGACTTGCCTCCTTGGCTAATCTTCTCTGATGTATCGCTTCCACTGTCGCAGGGATACTTTTTTGTGTTATCTTGTATTTGTCTCAGAGTTTTACTCGTGGTCTGTTCGTATATGGTGCATTTCTCAGTAGTATTTCATCGATCTGCTTTCGTGAGATTTGCTTTTCTAATCTTCTTTCCCAGTTGGATTTTTCCTTCCTATTATTATTTGGGGTTCTTTCTTGTGTTATGAAACGTTGGGTTATCATTTTCCAGCGTAGACTAGGTTGTTGAGCTCAGAAAGGCTGTTGACTTCAATATGTTGTAAGAGGCAGTTAACATGTTCGGTCGCTTCTCTGAGTTTCTTTCTGTCCTTGTCTCTAAGAGTGCAGAGTATCATTTTTTATTCTCGCATGATTCCTTTCTATCATTGTTATTATTATCATCATTATTATTATCATTGTTGTTGTTGTTGCTATTGTTGTTGTTTTCAATGGATTTTAGAGCATTATCGAGCATTTCTTTCGTTTCCTCTAATTTTTTATGTAGGAGGAATTGTTGTCAATTTCAATCATGTGGTATCAGAAAAGGTACAACTGCGCTCGTGCACACACACGCACAAATATGAACAATGAAACATACATACACTATCATATATACATACCTTTCCTTATATGAAAAATATATACGTGAAAACATCTACTGTCATAAATATGCACACGTTTCGCAATTTTTAAATTAGGCATTGTTGCATAAGTTTTTACCCTTATTGAATATCTATGATTGAAGTGCTCGCTAGTTTCAGGGAAATTCTCAGAAGTATTTCGAAAGGGAAGGTACATGTATATATTTATATCTATCTCTTTCTCTCTCTCTCTTTTTCTCTCTCTCTCTCTCTATACATATATATATATATATATATATATATATATATATATAAATATATCTATATCTATACATATATATATATATATATATATATATATATATATATATATATATATATATATAGTAGGCATTGTATATCTTTTTGATTGAAGAATTTTCCCGGTGAAAGTTGCTCCCGATCTTTAGAGGAACCCTCTACAGTATTGTGTACGTGGAGGTATAAATATCATAAAAATGTAAGAATATATGCATTATGAGATACACAAATACATATAATAGCGTACGTGTTTGCGTGCTTATATATATATATATATATATATATATATATATATATATATATATATATATATATATATATATATATATATATATATATATATATATATATAAAATTGCCTATCCTTCTAATAAAACAGAGTACTTTGGTGGAAAATGCATTATATCAATATTGACATAACTATTGTGACTGGTGTTATATTTACAAGGCAAACGTAATCCAGTATAAGAATCACATTTAATGGATAACATTCAATGTTGGCAGTGCTTCATGGATTTCTTGTAAGATGGCAACCCATATGTGGCACTTGGAACTTGTTTCTGGCAATGAAATGCTGAGAGAGATCAAAGTCACATAACATCACGATAACCTCAAGAGCGAACCTCGTAACTTGTGCGATGAAGCGTGATGTCTTCAAACCAAATACATTTGTCCTTCTTAGTTCGTCAGCCTCCCACACGTTCTGAAAAGCTTGCTTTATCACTTACGCTAAACCCCCTATCTCCTTACATCTATGTAAAAATCTACCGCTCTCTTTCACAATATGCTGAGATAACCCTTAATTATAACTACTTTTTTCCTTCACGAACAACTTTTTTTCTTCCCGGATTCCCGTTACTTACAACATCCGACCATGCCACACTTTTTCCTTTTCATCTACTTTAGCAACCGACCTCACTCCATTCCTTATTTGAAACAAATGCCCTCTGCTTATAAAAATCGGTTTGAATATATATATATATATATATATATATGAATATATATATATATGAATATATATATATATGAATATATATATATATATGAATATATATATATATGAATATATATATATATGAATGAATGAATGAATGAATATATATATATATATATATATATATATATATATATATATATATATATATATATATATATATATATATATATATATATATATATATATATATATATATATATATATCCGATTTCATCCTTAGCTTTAACCTTTGTGTATCTATATAGCTTTTATTCAGATCTTATATTTGCTGCTTAAATGAATTTGCATAAAAGTTTATTAAGTCTCCCATATTTTTTTCCAGGTAATATTCAGTAAGGTAGTAATGGAACGATGATTCGTCCAACTGATTTCTTAAACACTTAGGCAATTATTGTGATAATGAAGTTATTTTGCCAAAATATTCGGCTAAGGAACAGATTGTCAGATTTTTGGAGCGGTAGATCCATATTTTTCTCAAGGACATTTAAGAAAAATTAACTCAACCCACCAAATTCATAGGATCCTTAGTCAGTTTCCGATATATGTGACGCCTCTTTGCCCACTTCCACCAGTCAGACAGAAATGTGACGTACATATTGGGCACATGCGACAACGATGAGCAGGTTTCCAGCTCGGCATCTTAGAATTGTTGCTGTACTGAAAAATTCAGGGAGATTATACCATCTGTCTGCTGGAGCTGAATTAATTGACACTTTGTTTAGAGCAATATCCCCCAATATAATTGAATGAGGTTATGACAGAAATGCTAGGTGAAGAGAAGAATCGATGGTAAGATGGCTTGAACAATATTTTTAAATAAAATTGTGGCAGATAAATATAAATATGAGGCAAATTAATGATGTACAGAATTGTACTCATTTATGGGTGAGAATGTATGTATGAATTTGAGTGCCTGTTGTACAACCTTCACGTAATTTGGCAACTAATCGGAGGGGACCTTACTGTGCATACAGGATCACAAACTTTCCTGTAGCATTACTCAGTCGTAAGTGGGACGTAATTGATTGAATTGTATACTATGTGACCTCTGTATACAAAGATTGAACGAGTCATTCCGCACGTATATGAACACAAGCACATCCCATACATATATATATATATATATATATATATATATATATATATATATATATATGGCGTGAGAGTAAATGAAGTAGTCTACGGAATCAGTGAGCCAAGGCTTTTTACGTTCACTTCGTATCAACGTCCAGCAATGGATAAAATAGCAGGAAAGAATGTATTTGAAGAGATGGAAACCTTTTCATTTAAAATACTGTGACAAGAGGCAAGCTCAATTAGCTGCTACCTTCCCAAAAGCCAACAATCAATCATCATAGAAGGAAAAACCTTGCTAAAGCAGGATAGTTGAAATAGCTTGAGAGACTGATATATGTATCTATATTAGTTCGTATTAATGGTAATGTCTTTATCTATTGAACATAAATGAGATGAGTTTTTTTTTTCTCAATCTTTTGGCTTACATCCTTTGCATCACGTTCCTGAAGGCCAATCACCATTTTCCCCAATGTTTCCCCTCCAATGATAGACTAAACTGGTCTTTATGAAATATATCCTTGTGTAGCCAGAATACTCTATAGGGAATCACAATAGCAGTTGCTCGTTGTTAGGTGTTATCCACCCACGTAGACTGCCTTGCAAGATTACACCGAATTATTTTGCGAATCGAAAAAGCGATTCTCGTTCCCTGTCTGGCAATTAAAGGCTTCTTTTTGTACAAGTTCGCGTCAAAAAGAGCGAAAAACAAAATGGCCGTTGTTGATCTAACGCAGCACGAGTTATTTTTGTCCAACTATTGTGTTAGCAATTTGTCCAAGGACAAAGCGCAGAAAGCAATTTTAGATTTTATTAGATATTATCAGGGAAAAAATGTCTGGCTGTCTCTCATACTGTACTCCCATATTCTTACACGAGAACAATTATATAAATAGTTATAAATACTTATATATATATATATATATATATATATATATATATATATATATATATAGATAGATAGATAGATAGATAGAGAGAGAGAGAGAAAGACAGACAGACAGACAGACAGAGACAGAGAGAGACAGAGTGAGAAAGGAAGAGAGGAGATAGATAGAAAGAGACAGAGTGTGAGAGAGAGAAGAATTGGAACAGAGATTTGGGGATATCTTGTTCATGTACATGTGTTTCTATGTCTATGATTATACACATGGATTCTGTATTATAAATTGGAGGACAAGAGGCTGACAAATATCGTAGAAAAAAATTACGTTCTTTGCATTTTAATGTATGACTTGAAGTCGTGTTAGTTCTTGCGATTCAGCCGTCGGATACGAAGTGGTATTTCCATTATCATACTGGACATTCTTATTCGTCCTCATCAAGATAAAATTATCCCTGTTCAATATATTGTTTAGCCACTGTGAATAAAGTCACCTAAATAGATACCTTGTATCAAGTATTCCTCAGCCTTCGGTGATATACCACTGTGCTTTAGTTGCTCTGGAAATAGCACGACTCTTTGTTATACTGGACGTGTTAGATGCAAAATTCGATAGAGTTTTACTTAGATTTATTAGTTGAGCTAAGGTGCAGTGGAAGGGAATTGCTGTAGAAAGATTGTGATGCAACAATTTTCCAACAAAATAGAATCTGCCTTTTAATCAACATTCAAAATATTGGTGTTACTTGAACACCTTTGTTCGGTTCTTTAAGGAAATACAGTACTTGTTTAATCTATTAGCTGGGACACACTGAAAATCATTCAATATCTATATTTCAAATATTTCACGGATACCTATGGAGCAAAGACATGGAATATAATCAAACTGAGAATCATGCAATGTGCACATGTGAAAAACCATGTTAAACATCACATGGTGAGATAAAAAAAACAGCACAGTATATTAGAGAAAAGACAGGGGTCATGGATATCAAAGAATCTATAAGAGAATTCAAATGGCGATGGACTGGACATGTTGCAAGAAAGTTTGACAACCACAGGACATTACAGCTCACGACGTGGATCTCCATTTGCTAAATCGAAAACACCATGATGTGAGGAGTTAAATAAATTCAGAAACTAGTGGCTGCAGAAGCCCATGATAGATGATTCTTGTGAATCTTGGAGAAGGTCTGTGTCCGATCACAGATTCTAAAAGGATGATGATGATGATGATGATAATGATGATGATTCCTTTCATAAGAACAAATCATATTTAAAAATAAAATATGATGTATTGTAACCACACATTATAGAAAATTTGGCTACTTTTTAACTTCATATCAATTACCCGTTGTTTTTATTACACTCACCTCAGACCATCACTGGGCAGCAGTGAGTAAAAAAAAAAACACTGATCAGAAATAAAAAGATTGCTTCTGCTGGAATTTGAACACACAAACTTCTTGCATTCCATGATTAAATAATTCGATTATTTATAGAAAGTATTTTTACTCAATTCCAGGCATTCATCCGGCAAGGAAGACATTAGTTTGAATGTCAACAGAAGTTTATTCTTTTTTTGCGATCAGCGCAGTTTACTTGCTGCTGTTGAGGGACTGTCCAAGTTAAGTAACAACTAGAATCAAGATAACGGTAATACGTGGTCCAAATTAAATTTATCCCTAATTCCATTGAATCAAAACGGAATCACAGTTGTCCTTCTTCCACTTTTAAGATAATTCCCCAAGGTGCAAAAAAAGTTGAAATTTCAAGCGGTATATGGCTTGCTGATATGATTGTTTTGACTGACACTAAATGTCCGGCTTTTGCACAGGTCATCAACTCCAAACTGAAAGAAAAAGTAGCAGAATATAAACTACCACTCGCCGCACCATTAATCAACTTCAAAAAGAACCTGCACGACCTCCAACCAGTGATAGATGAACTAAACGAAGGGAGCAAAAAAGTCAGCCTTCACATGAACTTCAGCAGGACGAAAATCATGTGCAACAACCACGTCGGAGATAAAAAAACACTGAGATCAAAATCAAAGACACAGAACTGGAGAAAGTAGATCATTACATCTACCTAGGATAACGAATCTCCATCAGACCCTCAAAAGAAGAAGAAATCTAGCGAAGAATTACACTAGAATGGCAGGCTTTTGGCAGAGCCAACTCAAACTTTAAAAATAAGAGGATCCCATTAATCCTTAAAAGAAGGGTGTATAACCAATGAATCCTCCCAATAGTCACTTATGGAGCTGAAACATGGAACCTAAGCAAGAGACAGATCCATAAATTGAGAACTATGGAACATGTACATGAGAAAATTATGCCAGGCCTCACGTGGAGAGACCACAAGATAGCACAGTACATCATGGAAAAGAAAAGAGTCAGGGACATCATAGAATCCATTAAAAAGTTCAAATGGCAGTGGGCTGGCCATTTCACAAGAATGGTGTACAACCGATGGACATTGCAACTCACGACATGGATCCCCCGAGATCACATGCAGAACCGATGTCGGCAGACTATCAGATGGAGAGACGAGCTGGACAAATTCAGAAAGTACTGGCTCTGCAACGCCCATGATAGAAAAGTGTGGCGAATCCTGGGGAATGTCCATGTCCAACGAGGGATGTTGAAACACTGATGATGAATATATATATATATATATATATATATATATATATATATATATATATATATATAGAGAGAGAGAGAGAGAGAGAGAGAGAGAGAGAGGGGGGGGGAGAGTGAGAGAGAGAGCAAAAGTAATATATAGACAGAGATTTATACAGAAAAAAAGAAAATACAACACTTTTCGATGGTCTATTATGGTTAATTAATAAACTCGTGCAATTTAATCAAAGGCATTTAATTCGCTGATAAAATAAAAGTGAAATAAAAGTGAATATGATGATCCAAATAACTATAGATAAAATTCTGAACGTAGTACATTATTAGGGACCAGGAAGTAACCGACTTGCATGACGATGCATATCAGGATGAACTGGAAAGCTGTTTTCTTAACGAAATTTATTTTTCAGCTCAAGTACGAATTTTATGATTAGAAGTTTATGATTGTATATATATATATATATATATATATATATATATATATATATATATATATATATATATATATATATATATAGTATGTCCATTAGTTTCTCACAACGAAGACCTGTTTCAATATCAAAGCACAGTGCTTTCTGTTTTTACAAGTCCTTTACAACGGCTCGGCCATTGGCGCTCAATCTCTGTACAACCAGACAACTTATCAAAGCTGACCGAGTCAAAAGAAAAGCAGAGATTTTGGCAGTTCTGTAATGATAGTAATGGTAGGAGTCAAACCGATGTTATCGAAAAGGATCCTCCACTAATGTGGGAGGTGGTAGAAGTGGTCAGATGACAAATTGCATATCGTAGTCTGTAGATCGTGGCCGAACCGATTTAGGGGCGGGCATTCCCTGCAAATCGCACGTCTCTAGTGACATTCTGATTATAGAGCGTTGATATTAACCAAAGGCGCGACTCATTAAATCAGATGTTACCGTCCAACCCTCTATTAATTCACAGGGACTACAGTTGAGCTTTACTGCTTGAAGCTACAACTAGTTCTTCGCTGGCATCTGCATCTACATGATCTCTCTTCCAACCTTTATCAATTTCACACTCACCTTTTATAAAGCCGCCTGTCGTTAACCAATATTTAGCTAGTCAGTCTCGCAAGATTTTGATAGTGAGTTTAATCCTAGATGGGTGTACGTCATCGTAGCCTTCTGCAAATTTAAGCTTATTAATAGAAAAATTGAGCTGCTTTGTGGTTGTGATAGTTGTGTTTACATATCTGATGTTTGTAATCGGTGTATAAATAGCAACAAATACACACGTATTTATTGCAGAGCATTTTTGAGTTGCAGGCTATTTTTTTATCTTGTGTGTGTGCGTGAATATGCTACCAATGTCGAGTTCGAATTACCATGAACTTTAATTGATAGTATCCCCTCTGCTAACCAAGACTGTATATCGATCTCACCATTGACCCCTCTCTAAATAATTTACTTGTCTTTCATCCAACTAAGGAGCAAGCAGCACCCACACAAATATCACTTACTATATAATACTGGCACCGGTGATTCTCTCTTTCTTTACCTAAAATTGCATTTTTTTCAGTTTGGGAAGGATAATGCTAATGCAATATTCTGATCTATTAGCATCACATATTGTTTTACTTTTTTCCATTCAAAGTATTCCAAGTTCTCATCAGAATTTTTTCCCAAGACATATTGCAGGAGAAATAAGTGGTTATGAAAGAGCAGGGTAAAGTATGACAATAAACAATAAACAGAATTAAAGTAGTTGAATTTAAATGTAAATATAGGATCGAATGAAATTCAATTTGATATTAGATTTTAGTTTAAACCGTGGTAGGCTAAGTAGATTATTCTTAATTTTTTCGTAAAATTATTCCAATTAGAGATGCATTTTTTGTTATCAAATCGATTTATAGTAATTATGCAGGATAAAACATAGAAGCATCCAGAATTGGAGCCTTTGTACTGAATGGATATACTTTTTCGTTCTTTTAAATTACTATAAACAATGAAGTCTGGATACTTTATTCACTGTATCATGTACAAATGGACCTTTTTGCAATACCGTTTGATTTTTTTCTGGTGTTGTTATCAGCAGATATACGGTAACAATCAATATGAAATCCTGCAAATTATTCAAATATGAATAAAAATAAAATAAAGAATTATTCTTTCGCTTGATTAACTATGCTACTATACTTACTAATAGGTTAAACCAGCCAAGCACTCAAATTCAACAGTAAAACATTATACCAAATCTTACCATAATCCTGAAAACGGATTCACAACCAGCAGGAAACAATCGTTACTATAATTATCATAGACATTTTCAATATTCACTACTTTGTGAATATACATATACACACATCCGCACACAGATATGTGTTCATAAGAATAAATACACATTTATATTCATAGCCTTGTATGTATTAGCACTTCCATACTCATACATAGACTTAGAATAAAATTCTGCATGACACAGACAAATTGCCATCAGTTGTGGCATGGGTTTTCAGTGGATCTTTTACTATATTTGTTTTTATTTATACTAAGTTAAAGTTTATGAATACCTATTCTTTCATTGATCTTGTAATGCACTCACATACAGGCACATATAAATGTATATCTGCTTGCTTGCATGTCCTTGTGTGTATTGTTGATCCATTGTGTACGATATATATAATATTTTAATATGGTAAAACAGTGAAGAAGACATTCACTTCAAACCCTTAAAAAACGCAATGGACATTCCTGATACCAAATCCGAAAAGTTATTAACATTGCAAATCAGCAGAGGTTCTTCGATACATCGTTTAGCATTATTACTGCCTAACTCTGTGTCATTGAAATAAATTCAATCAGCATCAGCGTTAGAATAAACAACACAATCCTCATTGACATGATAGCTTATAACAGAATAAACAGTATCCACTTTGTCCAGCGTTACAATTTAGTCACAATTTTACAAACCTCGACCCAATAAATCTCCTCATTGCAAACATAATAGGAGCACCCATGCTATAATTACAGCCAACCCAACAGCTCACAATAATAACAATACAAATGTTTCTAACACAGAAAATTAATGGCAATTGTGATAATTCCTTGTTTACGTGACAACGTAACTTGTACGCATCGACGAGCAGGTAATTATTTGATTTCCTGTTGGCAACGTCCCACGATGTCTGATATTGAAATCTGGCAACTGTACAAAATCATGTCCAGCATTCCAGTCTTCTTTTAACAATGCAAGACCGGCGGAAAGGAACAACACCCGCAAGGCTGAAATAGAAAGTTGCGATCGGCCGAGCGGTTAACGACCCAGAGAATGGGATCGGCGAACCATGTTCAAACTCTGACTGAAACATTTCAAATTCACTTCGTAGTCTTGCATTTAGGAAAGGCCTATTTCGATCTTTTACCCCTCTGACAATACGCTACGGGCCAGTGTGGGAGGGTAAGGCCTACCGCTCTCGAAGTTGTACACTCATTTCTGGAAGACTAATACCTATTACAGACTTTACAAACTGGAGAAGAAGAAATAGATAAAAGAAGATCTCAAACCAACGGCCTGGCATGGACAAGGAGGTCAGTGTTCAATACCTAGTGCTAAATGATAGGCATAGATCGCCAAGATAAGATTGAGAAGTATACAACGCGATGAGTTATGTTGTGTACGTGGTATTTTTATCGAAACAAATCTCAGCACGATCAGTGTTGGCTTAGGCAGGTTTCATTATCGAGTGCAAATATTTCCATCGAAAAGTTAATGTAAAATTCAACGAATGGATCACTAAAGGATGACATCTGTCAGAAAAGAACACAACACATCTTGCATCTTCGCAGCCCATTTCTCAGCTTATTGTGTTTTGCATAATGTGCTCCAAGACATTCATCGGTGATTTGCAAAAGACCGAATCAGTAATTCACTTGATTTAGTTGTTATATTTTTTCAAGTGAGTGCATTTTAAGGGTATTCCATTCGTTACCTCAGGTGACAATACACGGTTTTCGCTATTTAGAGGTCACAAGCAGATAAACAGATTCAGATTTTTTGGTATTACAGCATATGAATAGTAACAAAGCCTCGTAAGTGTACAAATATGTATCCCTACAGGTAGTTATGCATCAATAATGCCAACTGTTATTGGACTGTTACTACTGTTGATGGATATCAGCTGACGGAGAACTAAATCAACGAGGATCCCAAATCTAATTCTTCATAGGAGTTCTCTTTTTCGGAGTTGTAGATGTGAAAAACATCTGACAACCTAATTATTCTACTTGACGCAGCTTTTCTAGAATTGAATCGTCTATGTCATCATCTAAGTAAAATTTCCATTCGAGCTCAATGACGGCCTAATGTGATTCCAAAATGGATCTGGAGAAACAGTCTTTATAGTATCAAATATTTATAAACCATTTTAAGGAATAATTACAATACTGGCTGATTATATTTATATACTTATAATGAACATATATGTTTATATTAAGTTAAATACTTTCCGTGAATGGTTAGTAATTTATGGTTTTACCTGCTTGTATGGTAAGAATGTATTGGGTGGTCAGCTGTGTGTGAAATGGTGGTTCTGTCTATTATTTATTTTTTATAAGAAATACATCACCATGATTAACAAAATCTAATTATCGGAAAAAAAAATCGATATCCAATATTGAATTGGACGCCCACGGACTATATTCAGTTGCCGTTTTCTACAATAACTCCCACATCGCAAGTGTAAGAAAATCAGAAAGTACTGTGCTCAGTGCAGAGAGACCCTGCTTATCTTGGAATCGATGGTATAATAGAACAACGCCTTGTATCGCTGCAATTCTAGCAGCCAATCGATAGCTTTCTCAACAGTGCTGATTCCAAGATCAGTGCAGTGACGTTTGTTTGAAAATGTTGATATGATATCCGAGAAAAATCAAGGAGATTTTAGGAGAATTTATATGATTTTTTTCTCAATTTTCTTTTTTTTTTTTTTTTGTTATGATATTATACGACTACGAGCATTTAAACAGGTTGTTATAAATATTTTATCAATGGAAAATATGATACATGTTCCTTACTGGTATTACATTAACTTAAATTATTGTACGACTAAACAAATCAGAGCTGGATGTGAATTCGACCTTGACCGTTTAGTACTCAGCAAATCAAGCTAGTATCAATATGCAAGTAATGAGATGTTATCAGGTATTGCAGTCAATCTGAATCTATAAAACAAGATCTGACGCGTAGTATTTGAAGAATTTCCGCTGAAATATTTTCTCATTCTCATTCGATCTCTATTCTTCATCCATCTATATGCGTAATACTTACCCCGTCCAGCACAAAGATAGATGAAAGCATATGGGGGTAGTAAGATTATGCTGCAACCAAATTGTAGCGAGGAACGACTGACAGGCTTGAATATTGTTTTTTGACATTTATACTTTTTTAATACTGAACTTCACTGCTGGAGAAAAAAAACTCACCAAATAGGTCGTATGTGTCTATAAATGTTTGTCTTAGTTTCTTTAATTCTTGCCCTTCCATATATATATATATATATATATATATATATATATATATATATATATATAAGAGAGAGAGAGACAGAGAGACAGAGAGACAGAGAGACGTACTGCTGTCCATGATCCTACTGCTTTGGAAAGCCCTTCCAAAAATCTTTATTCACGAAGCCAAGCCATTCATTCTTCCATTCAATTCATTCATTCATTCATCCATACATATATATACATATATATATATATATATATATATATATATATATATATATATATATATATATATATATGTATGTGTGTGTGTGTGTGTGTGTGTGTGTGTGTGTGCTTTGCACTGGCTCCACTTTCTATCACTTGGTGCAACATTTCATTGATATTTTCTAATCTTCAGGCAGTTTTGATTAAAGAAAAAAACTGTGTTTAGTATTAACCCCTAAAAGAACGAAGTCTTCTATAGAATTCTATTGTCGTCTTTCTTCTATTTCTACAGCTCACAAGACCGCCAGGGTTCGTGTTCAGATTTGCACGCTTCAGGAAGGCGGAAAGGCGGTCAACGGAAAGAACATTCCAAAGTACCTTTATTTCATCAACTTGCATGACTGGTTGAGTTTAATCTAACATAAATTCAAGGTGGTGCGTTGCTAAAACTAATAGAAATATATACCCCCCTCTCTCTCTCTCTCTCTCTCTCTCTCTCTAGATATATATATATATATATATATATATATATATATATATATATAGCTTATCAATTCTGAAAAATAATTTTCTCTTACAAATTTTAATAATGTAATACTGTCCCTTACGATGTCATGTTTTGCAAGTTTGTTATTGTTCGATTGTTTTTAATGTAATGTGTTCAATGTTTTCCGCGTTTCATTTGATTTTATTACTCTATTTCATAATTGGATCTTAATGTTGTGCGCTTAATTTCATCGTTATCAGATATGGACCTGTCTTGGGAATTGAAAAAAGCAGTACAAGCATTTTACCATTGCATCTTCTAACTCAGCTGATCGAAGACAACCTTCTCACATGTATGTTACCTCATTGTATTATCATGATTTGTGATACATATATTAATTTATTTCCAATGTTGTTATTGTTCAGTTATTTATTTAGTTATTTTCATTATCTATATTAATATATTTTATTGTACCAATTAGTTCAAGTGTATTATTGTATTACATGCTAAACGAGTGTTTGTGAATTAAAGTTGTTTTAGTTTGTGAATTAGATATCATGGTATTTGAAGTGAATGTTTTAGCTAGATATGTAAACAAAATCTTGGATTTGTATGTTATTTGTATATTTTGACCCACCAATGGTCACTAACAAATCCAGTTGCAGAAGTCGCGTCGTACATGTAGTCATTTTCATAAAATTCAAAATGAATACCATTAATGAGATCCATCATGGATATGAGAAAGGGTGCTTCTAGAATTCAATTACGAGTATCCCCTTAAGAATGATGAGATCGCCCACTCTCAATCTCCCTACTAGTGACTTTATGATTCTGCTGATGATTAACGAATCCGTGGAGAACGTCCGATCTAAATTGACATTTGGTCAATTTTTACATCGATTTGACCCTGATATTTGTTTTCTAGTAGGACAGAAGGGAAAACATGGGTAGCGTTCAACCAAATGAATAATGGTAAATAAGTAAGGAGAAATAAAACCCCTCTATGGATTTATATATATATATATATATATATATATATATATATATATATATATATATATATATATGATGTGTACTTTAGAGAGTGAGACAGACTCGGGAGTGAAGTTTTTGGTGGTAAGGTTTATTAATCCTTATATGTCAATAGTCCATACATGTTTCGAGATTCTTCCCATCATCAGTGGTGTGTGCTGTGTGAGTGTGTATTAAAATGTACCATGTGGAACCAGAGTCCACTGCTAGGGGCTATGCATTGTGGGTAAGTTTTGTTGTCAGGGCTACTGGAGGCCTCCTGCTTAATGGAAGTGTGACCAGCAGGCATCAATACTTTGGTAAAGCAGCAGCAGTTGGTCTTGGGGAGGGCAGAGTGTGTCAAGATAGGGGGTAGTGATGTAGAGTTGGATTTTTTGGTATGTTTGGGGTAGTGTAGAAGGAGGGGTGGTTAGGTCAAGGAGCTACATAGGTATCAACCTTAAAAGTTACTGAAAATGTTTTGGCTATGATTTAGACAGGGATTATAACAGGCTAAGGTGAAGTTTTTCCTATGGGTCTGGGTGACTTTGAAGCTTCCATTATTGAATGTGTCTTAGATGTGGGTGTGAGGATATTAATGATAGGAGTTGTGTATATTAGGGTTCTGTGTGGTGAGGGTTGTTCAGGTTAGTATTTAATCCATTACGATATAGGGTTTTAAGTTTGTTGATCCACATGTCTTCGTGTTTTTCTAGAACTTTAGTTACGTCAATTGGAGTAGTTTTTTCTATTTTTTCTATGATGGTGAAGCTAGCGTCAGTGGCAAAATTGTGGTCAGGTGTGCGAAAGTGTAGTTCTACGGGAAGTGGGCTACGATTATTTTTTGACTTAATCCTATGTCTATAATTGTTGAGTCTAATATTAAATTGCCACTCGGACTTGCCTATGTACCGTAACTTACATCTATTGCACTCTAGAAGGTATATAATGTTTTTACTGCGGCAGTTGCTATTGTGATATATGTGGTAACTCTCTTTTGTGGTAGTGCTTGTGAATGTGTTGGTGTACTTGAGGTGGTTGCAACATAGACTGTTTCTTATGTTGCAAGGTATGCAGAATTTAATTATTCTAGGTGTATTTTTGTATACGACTTAATTGTTAACGATATTATTGCTACTGATCATGTCTCTGATGTTTTTGGGTCTGCGGTAGGAGATAACACATGGTTCTGTGAATGTTTCTTTTAGATCTGTTTTGATCGTGAGAATGTTCCATCTATTATTGATGATGTGTGCTAAGGGTGGGAGTGTGTTGTTGAAGGTTGTTATATATATATATATATATATATATATATATATATATATATATATATATATATGAATAAATATAAATTTTACCTTCATCCACCATGAGTATTCATAAATAGAGTTATATTTCAACCTTTGTTCAAGCAAACGTTTAAAGCGCGCGCGCGCACACACACACTCACACACACAGATACATACAAACACATGAGTATATATACATTTAGTACATTTCTTTTAGTAATATTGAATTTTTTTCTCGTGATCTATGTTTGATTTCGTATAAAACAAAACTGCCAAAATGGTTCATTCAGCTCCCATTATTTTTGGCAAATTCAGGAATGTGAACACCTCTCCTTGAATATGGTGCTAATCAATATATTCTTGGATCCAAAGCAACGTTCTGCACGCCAGGTTTGGCGCCTGGCTTTCTCATGTTGAGAGTCAGAAGAAACAGTGCCAACAACAGAAAGCCAGGTATCAGAGCAATAAAAAGGTGGAGCGTGATAGATTTTTCTAACATTGCAACTGTTTTGCGTGTTTGATGGCAAATCGTTTACTGAGATCTTCAATCAGGAACAACCGCAGTCTTTAATCATTCAGAAAAGACAGATAGTCTCTCTCTTATTGCCCATGTTGACTCCTCTATTTCCTGCTTAAAAATATGCATTATACATCTATTTTATATGTTCATGGGCCTGACTTGAGGAAGTGCAGGTTGGGGGAAAGAAGGTAACAACACAGAGCATTAAGTCAGCAAGTCGAGTTCAACCTCCAGCCGGGACAGATTGTGTTCATTTCGACGTAATAATACTTGGAAAGGCATGAATCTCTCTCCCCTTTCCTATTTATGGGTGAAATACTAGAACAGAATGGAGAATGTCTAGCTTTTGGAAAGCACAAGTGTAGGTGAAAGACTGCTCTGATCCCAGGCCAGGGGGTAGAAGTATCTTAAGGCAGCTGAATGCCGAATCTAACACTCTGTCGGAAGCTTCTACAACCGCGCTGATACAAAATGTATCACATTCTGATTCCATTTGGACAACTTCAGCATGGCCAAGAGGGTGATTCTGTCGACTCAGGATCCCACGGTCTGTAAACGTTTGGCTGAAGCTAGCACACAGGAAAGGCTACCAGTGTCGTCCCGTTGTTAATCGCAACAAAAAAATACTCCGTTCCTTCATTAACCCTTTTTAATTACATCTCCATGAGATTTGCACAAAAATTATGAGTTTAATAGATTTTCTTTGAAAGATAGCTGAGGTCCGAATGATATATTTTACCTTCGAATTAAAAGATGACATTATTTGACATCGAAATCTTAGCTTTTGCTGAACTGTGTTAAGGGAAAAATTCTGTAGTGAGACATTTGCTGTAATTCTGACTCAAATACATACGACTTGATGTATCGTTCCAATGTACCACGAATTCTTTGCTGCATAAATTATTCATCTACTGGAGAAGCGATATACAACTTTTTTCTGTCAACTAGAATTTATTCTGCTGCTGAACAGATGTAAAACTATTTTAATCGATTCCTTTGCCAAGTATTGAGGATCTATGACAAAAATTGTCTGGAAAATATGGTATGAAATTTTGAGAAGAGTCATATTTGGTATTCCATAAATTCTTCAGAACAATTCCGTTTCGGTTACAACGTTAACTTATTTGGCTTAGTTGAGCTGCAACACTTAAGGTTCTATAACTTTTCACAGTCAAATTTAAAATCAATGCAAGCACATTGAAAAGAAATTACAAATACACAATTTGAAATTAGAAATAAACCGATCGAAATATGGAATATGTCATGCGAATTTGAAAATATGGCGAACAAATTAGCACGGCCTGTAGATAGAGAAAATGAAGTACAGCAAGCAAAATAAAAAGACAAAACAAACTGAGTCCATAAACGTTCGTAAACATATATTATTTGCTATTACTGCTATAGTTGAGACATTTGTTAATTTTTGCAGTGGAACTAGTTAAAACCTTGGTCTACATAAAAACCAAGGGTACTTCTTGTTACTCCATACCATAAGCTAATGCCTATAATTTTAAATGTGACTCCCCCCGAAAATTCCTTCTTGAGATAGGATATAAAAGATTAACCTTTTTCTCAAACAGTCAATCTAAAACATCTTTTTTTTTTAAGTCCACAACAAAATTGACTATTCACGGTAAAAACCAGTGATGTATATTTAATCGAGGTTTTTTCAATTTGCAAAACGTACATCTGAATTCATTCGTCGTGTTTTAAAATTTGCATGGCATATTTTTCCGAACAGGGTGCATTTTTCCATTTGCTCATCTCAATTATACATTTGTTCGGAAAAAAAGTATACATCCCAAATAATGAGTTTAAATCTAGATTGGTGTCGTATTGATTAAGCATGCATTTGGTGTCAAACGGGTATGGAAATTAGACAATGAACCAGAGACCTAATCTCGTATATCAATGTTAAACACTGACAAATAATTTACTCTCTCTATTCACTCATTACTGAAAGGAGCAGCCATTTTATTACATTAAACGGAGATATAAACGAAAGTGTATTCCCTATATAAACCTCAGATTTTTACAGCATGCTAGTGACGAAACCCTGTGAGACATTGTTGGATTCATATCTTTCTCAAGGGAAACAATGTTAAAGAAGGATAGAACTTAATTCAGTGATTCCATTTTCTGACCTATGGCCTTGAGTCCATCTCACAGTCACGGGTGGAACTGTTAAAAGAAAGAACTGCTTTCACAACAACGATCATACCAGGAGATAATTTTATGCCTTGGAACCGTTACTCTCATGCTGAGCTTTCGGTACAAGCCGGCATAGTGCTATCAAGGAAAAGAAAGGATTACCACCTCTTGAGACAAACAAACGAATCCATTCAATAAACTCCCAATTTTAAACATAAGAATAGCTGATCCCTTGTGGAGCCTTATCTACTTCTTTGAGGTAAAAAATATACGAGAGCAGCGCATTTCTCACGCTTCAAAACCAAGAAGAAATGCAAATCTATAGATATATAACATGCTATATGCATGCATCTTTCTTATACGTATAGGTGCGTGTGTTTGAGTATGTGTGCGTGTGTATGCGTGTGTATGAATGCACATACGTTCGTATGTTAATAAAAATATCTACATGCTATAGAATATATCCTTGTTGACATATAACTAGATTTCCATATTCACGTATTGTGGGTCTAGCAAAGATTTACCTATCAATTATTCACGTCTTAATTCTAATTTTCAATCTGAAGACCAATTCATTCAAAAATTGATTTTTTCCCCCACATATTTCTATTCAATTGTTTGATTCTACTTCATTCTGCATTTAAATTCGTTTACAAACAACTTTGTAATCCGTCATTTCATCTTGCTTCCTTCTTTCAATATTTTGATATTTTGCCTTTTATTACCGTGATTTACCTGCACTTTCTCTTATGGTTGGCTTTATTTTGATATCAACTTACGGTTATCATTGTTGCCACTGATGAAATGATAAGCAGTAGTAGTAGTAGTAGTAGTAGTAGTAGTAGTAGTAGTAGTGTACAGTTTTGTCAGTACAATCATTCAAGGAAATATTTCATTTTTTATTCTCTTTCACACTGCAGTCTCAACAACATTGCTTTGGATTTTTTCATGATGTTTTTTGTATCGCATTTTTAACTTTCATATGAACAAGAACACAGTATGCATTGTGTAAAAGTGAAGTGAAGGGGTTACTTCATTTTTTTTTCTCATGCATTTGCGTGCTCAGGCCAGCTCAAGGGAGAGAAAAGGGGGAATTTCTTTCTTCAAATCTCTAGCACCTTTTCCAGTATCGTCGCAAACACTAGCACTGCCCAGATCAGATAATCTCAATCCATCGGTTAAAAGCACTAATATGAACATTCTGGTCGAAACAGTGATCATTTTATATATATATATATATATATATATATATATATATATATATATATATATATATATATATATATATATATATATATATATATATATATATACATATATATATATATATATATATATATAGATATATATATATATATATATATTCCTTTACCTTCAAAAACATTACCTTTTAGCTCAATCTCCATTTGTGTTCTGATCTCACCCTCCAAACTTTAAAGAATCCTTTCATTATCCAGTTTCTTATAAAGTTTTTACTAACGTAAAGCTTCTCTCCCGTTAGAACATTTCTCTATTTTCCTATTCGATCATATAAAGTAATGAACAAACACTTCTTCAACTTCTGTGTTAATGATTTACTTGTGTGTCTGATTTTGTTCCCTGTTCACCTCTTGTACATTTCTCCCCTCTAGTTTTCTCAATCTCGTTTCTCTGCTTGGGCCGATAGAATCTAAAGAGATTTTCTCCAATTGACATTTTTGTAATCATTCGAAAAGATAGGGTTTCAATGTCTGTTGGCATTTGATGAGGCAGCTTTTTAACTGATGGTTGTTAGGTTGATCCTAAGCAGAAAAGCAGAAACAAGAAAGTAATGTGAATAATTATGTAAACAGTATTGATAGTGATGTAATGAACTGTAGTAACTAACGGTGAATATTAACAATTGTTTCAATCATACAAGCTGAGTGAATGGTTTAAATCAGAAGTCCAATGATATTCATCATACTGAGATTGGAACCAGCTTCCTCCGTGTGAGATGACTATGTCATTCCTACTTACATCGGTTGGTGAAATTAAATGATCATTTAGAATTTTGATTTCGTTGCCTTTTTCTGGACAAACAATATGCCTCACTTGAAATGTTGGCACAATACATCCCTTGATTTATTCACCTTTGATATTGTGCCATACTGAGATACACATTAGAAATATTGATGGAAAGATTTTTTTTTCGTAGGTGAGATATTTCCTCATTTCCCAACGGCACCAGAATAATTTGTTTGAAAGCTCAGGTTGAAATCAGGGTTTCAAATACGGATCACGATGGCAAGAGGCGAGATGCGGTCGGCGACAGATCGGCATAATACCGTATGTGTATCCCATACTTCTTTTCAACTGTTCAAGCTTTTTTCATCACTTCACGACCCAAAAATTAGTTCATGATTCTGAAGAATAGAAGTACCTTTTTTCTGAAGACCCTTTTTTCTGACAAGAAGAAACTCAATATATGGTACTAAGTTAAGGTCAAATTCAAACAGCTCTTTGATCTTGGACCACCAGAATCGTCCAAGATTAATTTTAATCTCAATTGGTGAGTCTTACATATATCTTAGTTGAGTTCCAGATTAGTCAAGTTGTTGGCTTTTCATTGCCTCGTTAGGAGAAGGGGCTAATACTGTCGAAGTTTTTTTTTTTTCAAAGTTAGCCATATAGTCCATATTTCATTTGTTTGCTTTTGTTGGTCCCGATAAGCTCAAATATTTCGTATTAAATAGTATTGGGTGTGCTAAATTTATCAAGATATTCCCCACCATGGGTTTGGGATAACATGTAAGGTCAAGGTTCGTGGTCAGGTTTTTTGTTTTCATGATGGGGACTAATGGAATGAAACAAGTATTTGAATTTATTTTTTGTAAGGAAGGAAAGATGCATCTTCATTTTTAGCTTCTTTACTTTGGAATTGTGCATGTTAGCTTCTGATGGGGAGAAACAAAGTATATTTAATTGTTCCTGCGTCAGCCAAGGGAGGACTCTATAGGTATTTCTTCTCATGTTTAGAAATTGATCAAAGAGAAATATCAGTGAAAAAAATCATTGAAAAAGTTGTGACGAGTAAACCGTAAGAATAAAAAAATGCTGGTATGGATATGGTATATTAGAAGGGGGACGGATAGAAATACTTTTGAGGAAAGTTGGGTAAAAAGAGTTAAGAAGAAAATGTTTAAACATAGGGAAATGGAAAATGCGTGTAAAGAAAAACAGGAGGGAGAACAATGGTGGTAGAAAAAAGAGAGCAGAGAAATTGGTAAAAAAACTCAAAGAAGAAATATCTGGGAAAAAGCCTCAAAAGTTGGTAAATTCAAAAATACGTTGGATGACTTGAAAAAAATCGTTCGGAATGAGGTAAACATAGGATTAGACAGAAGATCGGATGTAGAGGAATACCTAAAAGTGTCCCTCTAATACGATTTGCTTTAATTATCTTGTCACTTATTAATCCTTCTCTTGTTAATGTATTGTACAATGATTAGACGCCTGCATTGTAATGTTCCGCTGTTTTTTGTTTTGTTTTTTGTTTTTTTCATTTCACAATATAAATCCCTTAATTATTTGCAAAGAACAGAGCAATATGTATATAAATGGAACTTGGATATGAAGAATTAAAATGACAGGAATTAGTTTTATTCATTATTTACCATTTGATGTAATATTGTAAACCATTATAACTATTTTTGACAACTATTCATCTTCAACATCTATCTATACATCTATCTGCCTGTTTTTTAGTTTCGCTTTCCCGATCAAACTCGAAGAATCTCATAAGAAGTCATGCGAATCTAATGTCATAAATATAATACAACGCTATCGTTCTTTTTGTCATTCTTTTTATGTCGTTGTCGTTGTTATTTCTATTGAAGCAATATGTGCAACTTTCAGCTGAGGCGAACATCGAAAGCAATATCTTATTCAGACATTGTTTAAGAGGTTCTATTTCAACAATTTCTATTTGAAGACTCGCATTGTGCATCAACAATAACGCGTACCTGATCAGCCCCTCTCAGCAAAACCCTCTAATCATGACAATAAGTTTATTGACAAGCGTTGTTAAATTTAGGTAGATCTAAGCAAGCTGATGAAACTGCAAACCGTCGAGGTAGATGATGATGACACTTCAAAGGGACAATTTTGATTCTGTGATGTAGTTTTAAGTAATGTATTGTGTCTGGTTATCACCGACGGAAGCCTTTTGATGGTGAATTGGCGCATCAAGTCCAATAAGGCCATTGTAATATCCGTAAGATTTAGCCAAGCGAAAAAGGCTGTTTGAAATGGCTCTACCAACAGTTGTGATAGGAAATTAGCGAGGTTCGAGAGATTAGAATCAAGGGCTATTAGAAGCGTGGGATGTTCGCTTAAAATGTGTCTTGGTCTGCAGAGTGTGAACAAGGGAAACCGGAAGACATAAAATTGTGCCCAGTTATGTGAAAGCTCGTGAGCAATGCCGGGAGATCTGATCTGATCTTTATTGGAGAGGTCGATGGAGCGAATTCGTGAGGGTGGAAAGCACATATTTTGAATGGTTTTCAAAGTAGAAAAGGGGAGGTGGTGGTGTTTGAGAAGAAATAAGAAAATATTGTGCAGGTTGCAATGAGAAAGTGGAAGGGAAAAACAAGTGTCAGAATAAAAGGTTGAGTCAAGGTAAGAGATGAGGGCTAGAAAAGTAGGTCATTGATTGTGAAAAGAGAAAGAGGCAATAAAAAGCCATGCTGTACAGAACAAGGTTTCAAAAAAGGATAAAACAACAATTCTGAGAAAAGAGGGGGTTAAAAAAAATAAAACGCCCGACAATGTAATTATGATACTGAATTATAAATGAAGAGAAATGGAAAGAATTGAGAGGACGAAGAAAAAACAAAATTTTAGTTATAAAGAGCTTAAATATGACAAAGCATATATTTCCGAAACCCAGGTGTGGATTTATTGCACACAGTTTGTTTCAATTGTCTCTGTGGGTTTCCTGTGATATCAGGAGATAGGGCGTTCACATAAAATAATTTGTTCGCTGAAACTGCGTAAATCGATGAAGCAATAACCGATATTCAAATAAGGAAAGTTTGAGCGTTCCCAGACCCGAATATGGTGATGATATCCGGCTGAGTCATTGAAGTTGAAAATGATAAATGACAAAGGGGACCATGATGAGAAGTTGTGCTCTTCCTCTTATACGACTCACAAAAAAAACAAACGCTGGATGCTATTTTCACTTTTCGCCCTTTTTCGTAAAAACAAAAGCATGGCGTAAAGCAAACTTTCGAATTGTTCGGAATATCTGTATTAGTCTGATTCCAATGTTTCGTCGCTGACTTCTCATCACATTGACAGATGAGATTTCGATAATCTTATTTGTTGATAACAATCGACCTTATCTTATCGGCGTTATCTTATTTTAAAATCAGAACGATTTCCCGATTCTAGTGTGCCTCAGGATTGACTTACATGCAAACATCTATATCTGCTCACTCACTATATATATATATATATATATATATATATATATATATATATATATATATATATATATATATATATATATATATATATATACATATCTTTACCGACGGATCTATCTATCTATCTAAATCTCATCCTATATCTACCTATATGTCAATGAATTCACCCAGTTTCTATGTATCTATTTATCTTGCTCCGTTGTACTGGTCTATGTAGATTGATTACAATTCTGACGGTAACATCCAACTTTTGGATTATTTAGATATTAAAAATCGTAGGTTTGATGAATCTATCACTAATAAAATCTGTCATATTTTGAACAGTCTGTAGCATAACTTTAATCTTGTCTTCTTTGCTAAAAGTCAAATCTTTTTTGAGAATTTATGTTGACCTGAATCGACAGAATCGATCATTTCTGATTTTCAAATCTGATCCTTTTATGAATACATGAGACTTCAAAAAAATATCACGTTTTTATGTACTAGTCTAACTGCAAAGAAAAATCCTTCCCGGTTAGAAATAACGTATCAATCTTCCAAGGACCAAAGCTATCCAGTTGAGGTCAATAAAAATAACCCTTGCAATAACAGAAAATTTCATATGTAGCTTACGTAACTGTGTAGAACATAGGATTCAAACAGAAGTGCGAGGTTGCCAAGCAGCTAACACATTCAAACTTTGGTTGGGTTTTTCTCCATTTCATACTAATGCCCTCAGGAGAGGTATGTATCCATTCCCCTTTACACGTCGTATGCCAACGTGGTAGAGTTAAACCAATTACCCTAGATTTTTGACACTTACTTCGGGAAATGTATGTCCAAAAACAGACCTCAAAGGTTGATGAAAAAAGAAAACGTTAATTGTTAAACTAACTGAGAGTCAATAGTGAAAGATCTGGGGGACACTTCACCGTCAAATGTAGTCTATCGATTACAAGCAACCGAAATATTCTAAGCGAATTTCCCAAAATGTGCAGCAGAATTATTGGAACTCATTATTACCTTTGCTTTTGTTGATCATTTATTTCATATACATAAAATCGGTAATCAAAAGTTGCTATTACGTAAGTAGTAAACTGATCGCTGGCAGGATATCCTATAAAGTTGCAATAAATCAACTGCTGTTCCCACGATTCAACATTTATGAGGATGGGTGCCATTGGATTCGATGAAATAACTCGTTGAGACTTCCGAAAGCTTTATTTATAATCTAAATAGTGGATCAATCAACGTTTCGGAACTAAGCTATCCACAAATTTGGTACCAGGTAAAATTCTAAATTGCAGGTTCTTAAAACTGTGTCAGAGATGAAAACCATTTTAACTATGATTTACTTTAAATTACTTAATGCACTTTCTTTGATTGGAGAAAACATGTCCAAGCGTGGCAAAGCATTGTCAGACTAGTCCAGTTTTCTTTGTTATCGTTATGTTAATTCTATATGTTCTTTGGATTTTCTCCATTGGATCCTTGATCCAACAATCTTTAGAAATACGTTGAAAATGGAAATACTTCATCCTGGGACTTTGGATAATAGTCGAAAGACGCATTTTCCTAACCAAACTGCGAAATGATTACCCGAAGATATTTCTTTATGAATACACTGATTTTGCGTTACATTGCACTTAAATATTACGTCTTAATTTGAAAATAAATACAAAATTTTGTCTCAGAGTTTGTAAAATAAGAAAACAATATGATGAAATTATATTTTGAAGTTTTGAAATTAATAGATATTGACCAGTTTGATTTAGTCTACTGTATGAGCAATGCAAAAGTTAAAAATTCATCAATTTTCTTATTGGTAAAGGCAGGCCTCTGTGAGAAATCACAATTCATAATTCGGGCAAATTGAGAGAAAGTAATCTATTTACAAATTCATTAATTGTTGTTCCATAGGACACATATAAACATATCTACGTACATGCATGAACACACAGTTATGCCTCCACACACACATATGCGCGCATGTACACACACACACAAACACACATATATGTGTGTGCGTGTGTATATATATATGTGTGTGTGTGTGTGTGTGTGTGTATTTATATATATATATATATATATATATATATATATATATATATATATATATATATATATATATATATATATATGCATTCATTGATGAAAATGACTACAGGAATGTAAACAGAAAAACCCAAGAAATAGGTGTAACATCTCGAAAGTTTCTATCGTTATTCCATGGGCGTAGTTCGATGTATTTCGACAGGGGCTGGTCATCTTTTTCATAGAAAAATATATGCAGCAGTTCACAAAGAGAAATAAACTGTTTACATTCCGATGCTGAAGAGGAGAAAGTGAATATTTCTGTGTTCGAGTGTTTGGTAGGAGCAGGAGGGGAAATGTTTGTATCCGCGTATTAAAGATGACTTTTGGTTTAAAATGGGATGGGGTTTTGAGAGGCAGGGTCAGGGGATGTATGTTTCTTAGCTAAGAAAGGCAGTGATGAGCTAGGAGGGTCATTTATCAGGGAAAGGAGGATTTTGTTATTTCTATTTTGAAATGGAGAGGTGATGTCTGACATTCAAAGGATAGGTGTTGGCATGTGTGTGGCAGGGTGTAAGTAGTTTTTTATCATTTTTTTTAGTTGATGGTAGATAAGACTTATTTTGCTTTTCTTATGTATGCTTGTACCGTTTATCGTTAGTCAATACCTTTTGTATTTGTGTTGTAGTGTATTGTGTCAATGTGGTTCTGTTTCAAAATCAGAGTATTTGTGAAGAGGCGATTTGAAAGTGACCATACTTTCAAGTTACATTGGGATATAAGAGCTGCTTCGACGGTGAAAGTTGAAGTTGTGATTGTGTAAGTTCGACCAGGACATTGGTCTCTCATCCAGTCTAAGGCTCACTTGTGTTCTTTGAGTTGATTTATGATGTCCGGCTGAGTCATGTTGTTTTTCTTAGAAATCTCGAAGTCTCTCCAATATAAACTTTGTTGCAGTCCTTACACAGAATCGCGTTGACGCCGGCTTCAGGCGGTGAGTATCTTATATGTGGTCAGTCTATTTAATCTTTTGAATGCGTATTTCCATTTGGTTGGAGCTGAGATTGATGCTGGTTGTGTTAGAGTGTAATATGATACGTGTAATGGT
This sequence comes from Thysanoteuthis rhombus, assembly GCA_963457665.1. NCBI lineage: Eukaryota > Metazoa > Mollusca > Cephalopoda > Oegopsida > Thysanoteuthidae > Thysanoteuthis > Thysanoteuthis major. The sequence continues at coordinate 17,346,995 of OY735213.1, forward strand.
GGCTTATTTTCTCTTTGTCACGTTTGGTGTTTGTTTAGTGGATTTCATATGCTTTCCTGCTTGCCTGCTGTATGAAAAATCGTGTGTATTGAAGTGAAAAGAGGTATTTTACGTTGTATTCTTTTGCGTCATCAAGGTATTCGGGGTTCCATATTCTGAGAGCCCTTTGGTAAAAGCCTGTAATAAGTACTTATTTCATTTTTGGTTTTCGGTGGGAGTATAAATGTATGTGGTCGTTCTTGTTGGTGGCTTTACGGAAGATGCTGCATTTGATAGTGTCTTTGTTTTGTGTAGTAGGGTGTCAAGGAACGGTGATGTGTTATTGGGCTCTTTCCAGTGGGAACTTATCAAATGGTTCCACTTCGTTCCGTCTAGCTACTAGCTCGTCTCGATCCATGTGCTGAGGGCATATAATTGAGGTCTTGTTGATGTAGCAGAAGTAGGAGGCAGTTTTAGTTCTCTCCGAAAAAGATGAGTAGCCCCCGTCGAAATGCATCGAACTACACCCACAAAATTATAATGAAAACATTCAAAATGTAACACCCATTTCTTGTGATTTTCTCTCCACCTCCCAATTATCATTTTCATGTACATTCTGTCAGATCACTTCACAACCACAATATGAACATATACGCATTTGAAAAAATATATTTACTCCGTTTCAGTAACCAGACCGTCAATGTTCAACGTTCAACTACACACACACAGATACACACAGAGCCATATGTGAGAGATTTGCTAAAGATTACCACACATTCCGTGTGAAATAAAGATTCTTGCAGACCACGAATACCCCTTGACACAACACCGACATTATCCTAACATAAATTTTAACCAGCAAAACCAAAGATTCGTATAACAGAATGCATAAAAAAGAAGAGTTTGTCTCCATATTATCCTATAAGTAAATCAACGCGTGTCAAAGGCACCCAGAATATTTCTTGGTATTTCATGGGCTGGACTATAACGAAGAAAAATGTATCTCTGAATGAAGGGAAAACTTGACGGTTATTTATTTACCTAATGTGATATCTTACTTCTGAAAGCCACGTGTCAAATCAGTGGGAGATAGGATGAAGTTAGACTAACACAAGATAATTTCCCTGGCTCCGAGAAACATCCTTCAGAACTCAACATAACCTCTCCCGAATCAGTGGAATTCGTCACTGACAAAACCAAAGATTTGTAAAACTAGCAATCATTTTGCAATGTCTGACCGCTAAGGGGCATGAATATTGCAGGTTAACCACTCGCAGTAAAACCTTTCTCGTTTTTCTTTCTTCTTATTTCATAATCTACGTTTTGATTTGTCTGTTTTGGACCCTGAGTTCATGAAATTGAAAGGGAACTCCAAAATGAATCGTCAATTTTACGGCTTTGAGTTTTTGAAAATAAATCAAGGTCTTTCCCAGTGTCTGCAAGTTGACCAAATTGCAATTGTATTTTTCAATATTCTGTGTTAATGAATGTCTTCGTGATTATCTTTCATCCTGCAATGTCACAGGATAATTTGTATCTGGTTCTAAAATGGGCAGGGATCATTCCTTGGAGTCGGCAGCTTTACCTAGAGCCTAGTTATCAGAGATCCATCGTAGGAAAATAATTTTGCGTTGTATTTTGCAACTTCTAGAACTAAATCTTCTCCATCCTACCTATTGATGGTCACAGTTTAATTAACTCACATACCTATGTCGACTTTCCAACCCAGAATAGTACTATTTTACAGCTAATCTATTAACAATTCAGACTATACGATATAATAGGTTATTTACGATTTTAATCGCTTATAATAAATGAATGCAACATCTTATGAATTATTATTATTATTATTATTATTATTATTATTATTATTATTATTATTATTATTATTTGGAATCTCACACCAGTTGCCTGGTGGTAACCGCTGGAGTTTGAGTGACAGCAAGTCTCCTCAAGTCTCCAGCCCTCCTCTCCTAGTACTCATAGGTCGCAGTAATTCTACGATTTACAGTTTCCCACCGGTTGCCCAATCATCATCATCATCATTATTATTATTATTATTATTATTATTATTATTATTATTATTATTATTATTATTATTATTATTATTATTATTATTATTATTATTATTATTATTATTATTATTATCATCATCATATAGATAAATAAATAGATAGATAGATAGATATCTAGCTTGGTAACATCTGACAAGATATAATCAGATTCCATACAGGAACGAATGGCTAATCATCCCTTTGGCCATCCCTCGGCAGATAGATAAATATTTACTAAAATTAATATAATCTGACAGGGGACCAAAAGATGATCGAATATCACACATACCGCAAGTGAATAGATAACCATTGCTCTCCGACAGGCGTCCATATTTTAATATTCACTAAGCTTAACTGACTTAAGGTCACAAAATGATCAAATTCATCACACATGTGAACGGTTAACCAACGCTATACGCCAAAACTGCATAGATTTATCAATAATGAGTATGTTCAGCAAAATCTGACAAAGGGTCACGAGAGAATTGGAATCACTTAACCAGCTAATAGCTAACCATGATCCTGTGGGAGGTAGATAATGGATAACTGTAGTAACAGAGATATGACTTATTTATTTACAAATGAAAAAGGAAAAGGGATGAAAAATATGAGCAATAATTGAAATATCAAAAGAAAGAGAAGGATGAAAAAGCAAAGAAAGAAAGCAAGAAAGACAGAAGGAAAAATGGATCCCTTTCTAAACAAATCACTAAGTGAGCAATGAAGAGAAGTTGAGAATACAATAAAAATGCTGTGCTGCTTAGTAGAGCAGGAAGTGCACAGATGCGAAATGACGTCATCCTTCAGAATCACCTCTCGCTCCTGGCTGCAAGACGTTTGTCAGCCGTAATAGAAATAAATTAGCTTCAGCTCGTATGTTTCGTTTATTGCGATTGATGAGCTCTACGAAAGTTAACAAAAGTGTTTGTCATTCGATCATTCACTGCCGATGTTTACCTCAAAAATAGAATACGGGGATACCTAAAAGCTTAGTCAATTCAATTTTCTCACACAAAGAAATTTACTTTTTCACACACACATATTTATACATATAGAGAGATTAGATTCATTGTACGCTTTTAGTCTTCTCAAGTTGATTTGATAATAATAATAATAATAATAATAATAATAATAATAATAATAATAATAATAATGGTTATTACAATTATTATTATTATTAGTTGTAGTAGTAGTAGTTGTTGTAGTAGTAGTAGTTGTAGTAGAAGTAGTAGTAGTAGTGACAGCAGTTATAGCAGAAATGATTATAATATTCAACAGGTTTAATTAGTCACTCATTTAAAACCATCACTCGCCCAATGTCTTTTGACCGAGTGACTTTTTTAGAGGGTGGGCTTGAATAAAAGATGAAAAAAAAGGATGATCAACGAATAAGTTATTTTTCCCGCTTTTTGTTTGGCGGTAATCCCTGAAAAAATAAAATCTTCATAAAAAATGTTGTATACTAACTAAGGGACCAATAAACTTATATTGTGGACCCTTAACTAAAAGAAATGTGGGTGGTGACCTCTCCCCGCAAGCAGAAAATTATTGTAGGCATATTAAGGACTATATGTTTTCAGTCCTTTAACTCAAGAGAGTGGCCTGTACGTGCAACAAATACTTGCATAGATAGCCAACCAGGAGGAATCCCTTAGAAACTGGAGATACATTAGTTATTAACGTTCACAGTTTTTAATGGACAACATCTTTTTTCTAAATCTCATCAAAATACAAAAATTACATCGTTAGTCAGATTTTTTTTTTTTTTTTTTTTTTTGATGGGATGGGCTCACTACATCAGGGTCAATCATGTCACCCAAAAGCCAAGAATTAACTCTTTATGACTCCTAGGATTTCCCAAAGAGAGTTCAGAACATGACGAAGTAGCTTACGTCAATCCAGAATGAGGAATTTGCAGACTGTTTTGAAATGTGAAAGGCACGTTGGGATAACTTAGCGGAAAAGTCAGAGAAAAAAGACGGAAAGACAATTTATATTGAACTCCGTCTAACCACGAGATTTTCTATGGACTGATAGTGAAGGACGCCTTCACTATGAGTCTACTGAAAATCTCGTGGTTAGACAGTCCATGAAAGATGGACCCGAAGACATCAGCGTCTTTTTTGTTCAGGAGTGAACGAAAATAACTTTGGAAATCACGCTTTTTTTTCTTTATTCGCTGAACTATACTTACGAACTATACAAGAGTATAGTTCGTAAGTATAGGAGATCCAGGGCAAAGTAAATTAGAAATGTTGATAACTTTTCGTCATTTCATCGATTTTTCATTTATTTTTTGCTCTCGGCTGATCCGAGCAGACAATGTTTACACAATGAAAACCTGAAAACCGAGTGACGTTTTAGTTAAATTAACATATTTAGAACGAAACGAAGATTTTATTTAAAAATGAATCGATTTTTCAAGATAATGTTTAGTATTCAATCTCGAGGAAATTTTGCTATGAAAGGGCAATTTTATAAAAAAATGCATGGAAATATTATAAAAGTTAATCAAGCAACATTTCGACTCGGAAAGTTGTTTAGCTGCATTAGTAGACTTTTAGGAGAGAATTTATGGAAAGCATAATTATTTTTCCCTTTCTTTCTTGAAAAGATATTTTTTTCTTTCAAGAAAAAAATTTTTCTACCTTTAAAACCAAAAAAGAAGGATTTTTTTTTCTTTAAATAAAGAAAGAATGTCAAACTCCTCAAGGCCAAAAATAACCAAGCTTTCCATGTAAATGCATTTTTTCTCAGAAGAATCTTTCATTAAAAGAACAAATTTATATACTTCTTTTTATTTGATGATATACGAATAAATACATCGCGATAATTTCCTGAAATTGTTTTTTTTTTGCTTTTATGTTTTGTTCTTATTCACTTTAAATGTATATTGTTTAGTTCTTGAAAAAATATAACTGAAAAGGTAATTGTTTTTTTTTTTTTTGCTTTTGTTCTTCTTGGATTCAAATCTTACGTGTATGATATTCAGTGACAAATATCGCCAATGGTTTAAAGCTGATTAAAACGCCTTGGGTAACTACACTGAAAAGTAGCCTGATTGACTTTTAGAATAACTCCATGCAATTTTCGTACAAAATACACCTTTCATAACATATTCATTCAATATTCCATACTAAAACTTTCATTAAAATCAATTCATTTTTAGATTTTTGGCGGAAAATAAAAAATCTCTTACTTTAAATATGCTAACATTTCAGGTTACGCTGTTTTTCATGGTTTTAAAGTGTAAACATTGTCTGCTCGAGAGCAGAAAACGGAATAAAAAATCGATAAATGATGAAGAGAATCAATTTTTCCAATTTAATGAATGAAAAACACATGATTTCCTATGTGATTCAGATACACCCTGGAACTGGATGTGCGTTGATGATGTCAGAGTTAGCCACTCTACATCAATTTATTTGATTCACCTACTGAAAAATGAATTGAATAAACACTTTTAACATGAAAATAAAAACACAAAAAAGAGATTCATCAAAACAAACGAAGAAAAAATATACAAATGTAATTCTACATTTAAAATGATGCATTTTCTTTCCTTTTACTCCTATGCTGTTCATCCTGCTTTCCTCGATATCTACCAGCACCGTCATTATCAACTTCTCTACTTATAATGACCAAAAATAACGCTACTTCCCAAGCTGACTGCAGCAGTCATTATTAACACTGCATTTTGAAATCTTGTCACAACCTTAAACATGTACATTTGCTTCACCGTTTAGTATGCCCTGCAGAAAACAAAATTAAAAATTTTACCGATAAATGCCTTCATCAAAGGGAAGCAAGAAATAGAGAAAAAATAATGTGCATTCACGAAATTGAGTCATAGCTCGAATTTTAATTTGTTGCCATGAAAAACAGATATTTTCTCAATACAAATGCAGGACAATGAACAAATATGGTTTGTTACGTGCAGAGAGCTGTCGATTTGGTGACTGCCGAGGGAAACACGCAACGAAGCCTCTTTATTTGCTGTCTTCAGTCGACAACCGTCATATCTGAGGTGTGCGTGGGATTAACAACACAATAACAAACGGCAGCAAAATTTTATTATACCAGGCGAGCGAAAAGCAACTGAAACTATGGATACGAGAGCAAACCAAAAGGATAACTGATAATCTAATCAAGATTTGCTACAGCAAAAGAATTTGTCCGTTTGCAAACAATCATAAAGGTTAGGTAGGAGGCAAAAATGAAAGTGACTGTTTACCTTTTTATGTATGTAAAGATGCACATTTCGAAAAATATATTACAGAGACAACGGAGTGGATAAAATCAAGTTTGATTGGCGTTGCATATCCAGTGAGTCATGAGTAATATGATCTCTACACAATTCCATGTCATTGGAGAGGAAGATGTGCAAACTCCACTAAAAACAGCCCAAAACTATCGTCTATAATTAATTATGCTTGTCACGCTGGTTATAGAGACCTTCAACTTTTTTTCTTTTCCTTCAAAAGCATATACGTGCGCATCCATATGAATATATACATGCACGCTCTCTCACTCACACACTTAAACACACACACACACACACACACATATATATATATACACACATATATATATATATATACTCATTCTATCATGGATCTATTCTTTTTCCATGATTATTTAGCAATCAGGCCAACTTTATCAACGATCGTAAAACAACGCTTGCAAGTCGTTTCCTACATCTTTTAATGTAATACTCATACATTTCATTCGTTAACTCATTAAATACATGTCGTATTTGTTCATCATATTTGTTTTCATTTTGTGTAAGCACAATGTTTAATCGCCACATTCAAACATAACATGTGTAAATTTTTCTTCCCAACAAAGAACTGCCACGATTCCTATCATGACGTCAGCATATCGGGGTAAACTCAAGCACGTTGGACAAAATCTTTAACAACTACAACTTGACTCAGAAATGATTTTGCTACGTGTTTTAATTGCAAGTATTTATTCTCAGTATTATCTGTTTGCTTTTTAGTCCCTCGTTGTTTCATTTTCAGAGAAATCAAAAATACAGTCTGGTAACTTACGTATCTGTCTTATAGTTTTTTATCGTTTGTACACACTAACACCTTGGTGGATCCACACAAACGTATGCATTTTATGAAAAAAATACTGTAACTAATTTGCTACTTCAATCTTTTTCCGTTCTGCCTCCATCTTCGATTCCCCCGAAGTCTTTCGAGACAGAAAAATGTATGAAGAGTTCAAAGGGGAACAATCAATACTTATGAATGGTTTGATACACGAAAAAAAAGTATCTGGGCACAAGTTACTGGTAAGTACGATGCACTACGCCTGAATTTATGGTCGCTGCAGGCAACGTAGAGCCATTTTCAAGCGATGAAATCACACGACAGAAAAATCACTTGAATCACTGAAAATACATGAGGGTTAACCCATGTGCACTTCCTAAAACAAGGAGAATTAGAAGAGAGAATATATATATATATATATATATATATATATATATATATATATATATATATATATATATATGTGTGTGTGTGTGTGTGTGTGTGTGTGTGTGATATGTGGTCAAAGTGTGTGAATACAAGTTTGGGCAAGAGAAGAGGCTATGCAATTCAGTATCCGGGTGTATGAGAGGTATCTGAACGCGAGTGAAATAAAAGCGGTGATGTTTAGGACAGTGATTGGTCGCAGTAGGGAAAGCAGCGAAATTGGTAAGTTCAAAGTGTTTATCACATTTTCTAGAGAAAATATTTGCTATCTTCAATTCCACCCAGTGATTAAAGAAAGGAAACTAAATTTCTCTCAAAATCTATTCAAGAATTAAGCATCTTTCCGAGTAAAAGTAAACATCTGATACCTGTAAACTTTTCATTAAATCCTTGATAGAATCTTCAACTTACAACATTCAAATGTAAAAACTGTATTCTCCATAGGCAGGTCTAAAAACGCTATGACATTTGTCAAGCAAAACAGTTTTATCTATGCAAAACCTACGGTCACAAAAAATCGCGGTCGAACATTATGTAATTGTAAACATTGGTTTTCAGAGGTTCAGATAAGAAAATTCAAATGTTGGCAGTTGACTCCACTGACTAATGCAATCAGTGAATGGATAGAAATTGTTCAAAGATTCTCCCGGCAGCATTAACTTTTTATTCATTGGATTCTTTTGACTGTGAAGTATTTTACCCAAGAGATGTCTATAGACGCCTTAATTGTTATCAACAACGCGTCACTGAATTAATTCATATTTCATTATTGTTGACCACTGAGTTACACATCTAGACAGAATTACCCTCACGCAGAAGGCGAGAAACGGAACCTAGAGTGGTAACCAGTGATCAGTTCTCCAGACACTACGGTAAGGTCGTTTTTAAAGGATGATGTCTGTTGCCAAGGCTGAATAAAACTATGATAATCTCGGTGAAACCAACGATATTTCTGTGTTGTGTTTTGTAATGTTGCAGAAGTGAAAATGAGCCATTATCAGTGATTTAGGTATGAGGGATAAATAATCAAGAATTTATCGTAGGATACGATTTGTTCGTCGTTTGCTGTAAGTTTCACAGTAGTGAAGCAACGCAATAAGCGATATCCGTACGCAATTATTTAAATCATCATCATCATCATCATCATCATCATCATCATCATCATCATCAGTCTTTTAGCGTCCGTCGTTGGACATAGACCTTCCCCAGGATTTGCCACACTTCTCTATCATGGGCGTCATGGAGCCAGTACTTCCTGAACCTGTCCAGCTCGTCTCTCGATCTAACATTTTGCCGCCCTCGGTTGCGCATGTGGTCTTGGGGAATCCACGTTGTGAGTCATGATGTCCATCGATTGTCTGCCATTCTTGCAACATGGCCAGCTCACCGCCATTTAAGATTTTTTATGGATTCTATGATGTCTCTAACTCTTGTCTTTTCCTGGATGTGCTCTGCTGTTTTGTGGTCTCTCAATGTGAGGCCAAGCATTATTCTTTCATGTGCACGTTGCATCGTTCTCAGCTTACGAGTCCGTCTCTTGGTTAAATTCCATGTTTCAGCTCCATAAGTGACTATTGGGAGGATGCATTGGTTATACACCCTTCTCTTTAGGATTAATGGGATCTTATTATTTTTGAAGGTTGAGCTAGCTCTGCCAAAGGCTTGCCATTCTAGTGTGATTCTTCGCTTGATCTCTTCTTCCTTTGAGGGTCTCATGGAGATTCGTTGCCCTAGGTAGATGTAGTGGTCTACTTTCTCAAGTTATGTGTCCTCGATTTCGATCTTAGTGTTTTTATCTCCAACGTGGTTGTTGCACATGATCTTCGTCTTGCTGAAGTTCATGTGTAGGCCGACTTTCTTGCTCTCTTTATTTAGTTCATCTATCATTAGTTGGAGGTCGTGTAGGTTCTCTGCGAAAAGGGCTATGTCGTCTGCGAATCTGAGGTTGCTCAGATACTCGCCGTCTATTTTAATTGCTTTACTCTCCCAGTCTAGCCTTCTGAAGATCATCTCGAGGCAGGCTGTGAAGAGTTTAGGTGAGCTGGTATCACCTTGTCTTACTCCTTTCTGGAGCTGGAAAGGGTCCGAGTCTTTATGTAGTCTGATAAATGAGCTGCCGTGAACAAAAACAAAACAAGATCTTTCAATTGAAACAAATTGTCAAAGCTAGTGTCCATTAATCACAAATAGCTTTACTTCGAGCGCCGGACGAACACGGAGAATCAAGCCAACAAAAGATTGCATCAAACTGTGCCCCCTGCCCGTGGCAGTGACGGAAAGGGGGAGCTGGAGAAAAGCAACTTATCAGAAATAACTAAATGGATGCTTGTCGGAATGAATTTACAAAAAGATAAAAGTCACTATTATCCTACCTTTTTTTTACTGACGGTTATGTTCTTAGTTCGATCTGTTATCTTATCTTTATTTATTTTTTTTTTAGATTGAATTTTGGATATCTTTGTTAGCATTCAACTTTTTCCGAGTTTTGAAAGTTTTATTAAGAAATATCAATGTTGAATAATTCATTTTTTATTTCAAAATGATTTCACATTCTTTAATTTCTCTCCTTTTGTTAATTCCGATTTCGCTTTTCTCTTCACTTTCTAATTTTTTGTCTATTATTCTTTCATTCTTGCTCGCTTGCTTTCCTTATCTCTCTCTTCCTTCCCTTTATTTTTTCTCCCCCTTCTCCGTCTATCTTTCTCAAAATATCTCTTATATTTCCATAATCCATAGGTTCTTTCTTTCTTTTCCCTTCTCTCCATCTGTTCAGTCAATTCCATTCCCTCTCCCCTTTAGAATTGGTTTCTCTTTTACTTGTTATTTGTCCACTTTTAAACTAATTCAGTTGTTATTCTTCTGCCTTGAATATGAGTATGTTTTGGAATGTTTTCTTTCTCTCAAAATCCTGTTAACTGTCAAATCTCTTTCCCCCTCACTCTAAAACGTTTATCGATCTATATTCTCCAGTTTTGTACGTCTTCTATCTTTTCGACATTTTCCTTTCTTTTCACGCGCCATTCATGTCTCTAACTCCTCATCTGCCCTTCTTTTCTTGCCTACTTTCCTTCGTATATTTTCCTCCTCTTCTTCATGTTCTTGTTTTTCTTCTTCTTTTTTTTTTATCTCTGTTTACACATTCTGCCTTCTTCCTTCCTTCAAACTTTCTCACTTTCCTTTCGATTTTTTTTTTTTACTCTTCCCATATTGCACACAATTAACAAACAATTATTTCATTCCCACTTTCAGATAAACCACTTACTTTCTCACATTTCCCATCTTCGTTCCCTCTTATATTTGTTTTCTCTTCCCCTTTCCTCTTCATTCTGTATTCAACCATATCACTTAAACTAACTTTACTCTTCCACCTTCACCCTGAACAAGCTATTTAGTCTTTCTATTCTCAGGTTCTCTGTCTCGGAGCAAAAGTAGGAATTGAAGTCGAAAAATACATTACAGTCTTCGATAGCTTTTATTAGAAGATATCTTTTCTCCTTGGGCAGACGCTTGTTTTCTTGGCGTTCACAGGAAGACATGAAATTCTCAAAATTATCAGACCATCACTTATCGGGGTAATCATCAATGGTACCAGCACTGTCAGCGAGATACCGCCTCCGTCGTGCAACGAATAATCTTTATTATTGTCAACACAAAACTTTTAACATAACCATCAGTATTTGCGTCATCATCATCATTGGCATCATTGTTATTGCAATTTCCCTCTCATTCAAAACACTGTTAACTGGTGGATATCCCGGAAGGTCATTATACTATGTTTTCTGAACACATCAGAATGTTTTTTGGTGTCTCCAGTAAGATCGCACAATGGCTAGTGTTGTGTTTCACGTTGAATTTTCCATCACAATTTTCATTTCATTCATTCCGTTGCTTTCCTTCCAGCAATTTTACGCAAAGACTTACATTGCCTTTATGCACACACACACACGCAAGCATATATATATATATATATATATATATATATATATATATATATATATATATATACCTGCACACACATACACACACACACACACACACATGTACTATGCAGGAAGATATGCACTGATACATATTTCATATCCTTACACGTACAGTTATATATGAACATGTACCATTTTGAATATATATATGTTTGCATATAAACCTTAAATTCCCAAACGTTTTTTTTAATAAACCCACTGCCAAACAAACCTTCCTGGAAACTGACCATTTTCATTCTAACGCCTTCCCTCGCAGTCTATACTTATTTCAGACTAAACCTGACTCTCACCTACACGGATGCAAATATTTCCTCCCAATACTACTGAACAACCTATAACACGGAAATATCCCAATTTCATTCCTCAAATCCTATGTAAACAGCATACAGCTTCTGTCTGCAAACCGATGCAATCTCTGGAAAGATAGATGGCAGCTATCAAAATGCTCTAGAATAGGTCCATATAATTATAAATTTTTTCGAGAGGATCCCGTGTTTTTTTCTTGAGTTTTCTCTTCACCTCCCAATCGTCATTTCACCAAAACTTTGTCAAACATGATCCCAACTAGAAAAATCATACATTGTACCTGAATATCAAATTCCGTGCGAAACATGAAAAAAAACATTGAAGATTGAGCAGATTGGGGGGAAAATTGACATAAATCATAAAAATATTTGAATTTTTTTTTTCTGTTCATGTATTTTTGGAGTTTAAAGTTGTAAAGCTTACCAAACTATACATACATTTATAATCATAAAACATTGTATCGAAAAACCGTGCACTTTCAAAAGCGAGCACAAACATACAAACAGCTGAAAAATGTGAACCTTTCTGTTTATATCACAATGCTGCACGTGTGTGCGTGGGGCACGCATAAATTGAATCTGAACATATCCACCGACGAACTTGATAGGAATATTGAATGGAAATGTATTTTTCATCACTATCCTTCATGACATTCCAAATAATTGGCTTGCACACAAAAACATTCCATATGTTCTGTTCAAGGTCTCATCTTGCTAATCGGAGTATACGACTTACACGTTACATGATTACACTAAGTCACTCTCGAGGCCTATCTAATGGCTCATACTTCTCAGCGGCAGCAGTGGTCGGCTTTGTTGTCCAAGTCTAAATCTGGATTTTAAATGCTGATCTTCGAGGCAGCCGAGCTTCTCACACTTGAAATAGTGACCATCGTTTCCCTCATTTGGCATTGTAATGTATGAAGTTGAACTCGGTAACCCTCAATGAAATTATGGCTCGCAACATTATATTGAAAATTAAAGTGTACTAAATGACATTCTTTCCAGCTCAGCAATCGAACTCAATAAAATGAAAAGCAACCAGTTAATACTTTATTGTCTGAGAGATGATGGGAAAGTCAAAAAGATTTCAAAGTTTGAGAATTTTCCATGCGTTATATTGAAAGATTGATGAGAAGTATCATTCAGTTGATAATCTCTGCTCATAAATCATAAACTACAATAAAAAGAAATACTATTTCAGAATTTTTTTCCCAGAACAGAGAAAAAAGAAAATCAATACAGAATATATACTGGCATAGATAGTTAGAGAGATATATAAAACAGAGAGAGAGAGAGAGAGAGAGAGAGAGAGAGACAGAGAGAGAGAGAGAGAGAGAGAGATATAGAGTGTGAGAGAGAGAGAGTAAAAAAGGGTATGAAATTGAGAGAGAGAAATGAATATATATTGCGAAAGAAAGAGACATAGCACGCGACAGAGAGATAAAGACGTATTTACCAAGTCTAGCACAGAACCATACAGAAGGATATGGCACATTGTGGATCTTCAAAGCTGGAGAGTGCTTACCAGCCTGTAAAATCAATTTTAGATTACTGGTTTTTACTTGGGCGTAGCAGCGAATGGAACCAGTTCGAAGAAATCGACTATTACAGCCACCATACAATTAAATTTTTGTCAGTCCGTTGGATTGATAGAATTAACGTACATAAAACCCATACATACACATACATACATACATACTACATACACACACACACACACACACACACACACACACACACACACACACATATATATATATATATATATATATATATATATATATATATATATATGTATATATATATATATATACAATATTATTCAACAAGTGCACTTATACTTAATTCAACACGAGTATTTCGAGGCAACACTTCGATCCTGAAGAGAGCACATACAGATATTCTGATCCTTGGCAAAAATATCCATAATACGTGAATAATCCTCTTATCTTCACAGGTACTTATGTTAAATACACTCTACCCAGAATTTTTAAGAAAACTAAGAAAATACCTGGGTTCTTTTTTAATTAAGTGTTTTGTGCTCAAAAGTTTACAATGTGCGCGTAAATCAGCTGCAGATATATATCTAAAATGCTTTATTCCATGATTAATAGTCAAGTGGTGAATCCTTCGGAAAGTGTACGTCCAATGACAGTCATTAACAGACTGATGATGATGATGATGATGATGATGATGATGATGATGATGATGATGATGATGATCAACGTTGTAATTGAAGCTCACTGTAAAAATGCTTTTGCGAATTCGCTTTTCCCTAACTTTCTAACTCTGGAAAACTCCCGAAAGAATTGTCAGAAAATCACTCGTATTTTACAAAACTGGATGTTGATTGTACTCCAACATTATTCCGGATGCCACAAAGCCTCCTTTTATGAAATTCGGGAAAATCTCGGTCTATCAATGTAATCCCCAGCTTTTTGAGGAATCCAGATGTTTATATTGAAACGCAGAAAGGAGCTGACAAGAACATCGAGATTTCTGTGTAGATTAGACGACAAATCGTAAGATATGCTGTAGAAAATCCATCGGTATGTGTTCGGAAATTTGCCGAAACAAAAAGCCAGTTACAGCAAGTATTGAAATCTTCGTCAGTAATCAAAATTTATTCCTGATGCAAGCTCAGCCTTGTTTGGAAACACCACAGAAAATCCAGATGCCATTGGGCAGAGATGATTCTCTAAGAGTGTCCTGATCTGCAGAATGTGACATGGACTGACAAAAACTTCTTCAATATCAACAGATTGATACAACTTCTATGGCATCATCTATAATTAGGAGTGCCGCTTGTGGGTTTGTTGGAGGAAGAACTATGGTCTTGAAGTGTTTTATTGACTGTTGGTCAAGCTGTTTCGTCATTGCTAACAGGACTTTGACAGCACTCAAGTAACTAAAGATCCTTTAACAAACCTCATCCAAAAGCTACCAATAAGTACATGGTAAAGCGAAAAGATGATTCCAGCAAGAAAATGTTGGTTGCTATTCTACAAAAACATGTTTTGTACCTCAGTGATCGCTTTCAATTTGTAATGAAAAGTCCTACATGACTCCAGTCTCATGAACAACATTCGGGGAATAAATGTAAGAGATCTGCACGCTTGCAACACACAGTATCCCAGTCTTGAGGAACTGGAATAGGCTATCATTGATTCATGAGAGAAAATGCCTCAATCTACGCACTGTAAATTGGGAATTCAGAGACCGATTCAAAATTCAAGATGTTTTCAGAATTTCAGGACACAGTGTGAGAAATAAAACTCCCAATTTCAAATAATATACATCAAAATAAACAGTATGGAATCTCAAATTAAAGATACTGACGATAATGAACTAATACTATCAATCTATACCTATTTCTCTCACTCTATCTATCTATCTATCTATCTATCTATCTATCTATCTATCTATATATATATATATATATATATATATATATATATATGAATGAAAGGTTGTTTTGTATCCAACATTATCATTAATATAGACAATCTTGAAGTCTTGATGCCGATCAGTCATTTATTCATGTGTATGATGATAATTTGCCGGTGGACTGCTTCGTTGGACCAAATAATGATGAAATGATGGCCCAGGTTTGGCATCCCTCGGCAAAATATCGCCCCAAATATGGATAGATAACATTTATTGGTATTTAACTAGGTTGTTTTTTTCCCAAGGCACACACCCGCCCACCAACCCACTCAAACATACATACATGCATACATATATATATATATATATATATATGTTATCAAAATTGCTCTGAATGATATGGTATAGCAATTTATACGAGTTTTAATGTTTGAGTACGAATTGTTTTCATTGTGTTTTTAAGCCCATGAAAAAATTTTCTGCCAAGATTCGTTTTTATCGGAAGGCATTTGTATCTGGAATAATTCATTTTCTATTTTATTTCTATTAATAACTGTACAATTGTTGAATTTTTTTCCATTTTTGAAATTAATTCTAAATCTTGTATGGAGTTGTGCTGCTTACCATATCAACATACACTATAATCTATTCTTCTTTGCACATGAAAAATATAAACAATATGCTATCCCAAACCAGTAGGTCAAAAAGCATAATACACTCATATTTTTGCAATAATACTGGATTCGATTATGTGATTATTTCTCATTGATTTCCCTGTTGTCGCAACAGAGAAGGGATAAAAGAGAAAATAGTAAAATGGTAAATTCTTTAAGAAAAAAGATGATACGTCGAAAGATGTAAAATAGAGAGAGAAAAGAGAAAAAGACTGGCAGAGAAATTAATGAGAGGGAGAATGAAAGCAGGTGAAAGATGCAAAAAAGGAAAAAGAATGAAAAGACGAGTGTTTGGTGATAAAATGAAAAAGAAGAGAATGAAATAAATTAAATGTACCACTTGGATATCGTTGATTTTGCAAGCATATGAATTGACTAAAGTACGAAGAAATTAATCGAGGGAAGAGAAACCTGATAAATGATTACTCGTAATGACCATGTTTACCGCACTATGTCAATGTTTCAAATAAGTAATCTGAATATGCATCATGTTTTCTGAGGGAATTCTAAAAGACAAAAACGGATTTTTATATAAGAAAATGATGATTGACATAGTTCTCAAAAGCCAAATAGGTTAGCATTCAAGACATGATGAGTGCTGGGAATTACAGAGTAATGTGCTACGTCTTCCTGTGTTTTATTTTTTTCTGTTTTTCTTTTTCACTTTCTGTGTTATTCTTGTGTATTTTGTACGCTTTTCTTCGTGCATTCTGTATGCCCGTATACCCAACACATTTCTCTACCCCAAATACCATCCGGACATTCATGCATTTCTCAACATTTCTCTCAAACCAACTTTCACTTCCAATGCTCTGACGAAATCTGGGACAGTGAAACGTATGTTAGCTATTAGACTGTTTTAATTGAGAAAAAATTGTAGTAAATCATCTCAAAATTCTTTTATCCTTTTCCATATTGCTTTTTCACAACATTCTGTCGGATCATCACCTTTTCTTCTCATTCACCCTCCCATATATATATATATATATATATATATATATATATATATATATATATATATATGAATTATTGATTTCGTTATATCATATAAAAACTTATCTGGAATTATTTCTAGTCGTTACACGGTTAATCAATCATTCAATTTAGAAAACGTAAATAGAATAAACGATTGGAGAAGAGAGGGCAGCTGCATGAAATTAGGGATTGTCTAAATCAAATAACATATTAACCGTGTAACGACGGGAAATCGTGTCTGATAAGTTTATTACCTGGTCCAACATAAGTGCACAGATACACTCATACATACACACACGCACATACACACACACGTACAGATATATTATAGAATTACAAACTTTATGATAAATATTCATAAAACTGAGAAATAAAAGCAGTTTTTAGAGTATGTCCCTTGTGCAACCGAGCAAGAAAAAAGAAACGTCTTGAGATCTCCACAAAACTTGCACTTGATCCTCAGAGTCGATAATTTGAAACCACGTGACATTGCACCAGAGAACAGTTCAAGTTATCTCTCCAGACGGCAAGTACAATTTCTCCTGGCCTTGTCTCCTTATTTATGGCAACAACACTTCTTGGTCATGCATCATACCGTGATCATTCGACAAAATATTGATTGACAGGGAAGAACACCTTGGGGAAAACAAACACCTTCATAACAACCATTGTATTCAGTGTACTATACATGATCTCAGAAGACACATCTGGGAATACTTGTACATACAGTTAGTGTAAATATAAGTACACATTCATTTCGATGGCTGTATTATATATGAATAACACAGTTGAGGAAAGTTATTTTTTAAGATTGTATTATCTTCCTTTTGAGACACTATGATTACAGATTGGGTATGGTACAATGTCCTAGAGACCCAATCCATGGCGCAGGTGGAAGTTTCTGACCCATTTTTTCACCATAATGCAGCATGTAATGAAGAACAAACGAACTAAACGACTGAATATTTCGCTTGAAACATTTCATAATTATTACTCTAGGTTAGTTACCCATTCTGTACGTGTAGTACGTCGAAATATGTACTGTTACAAACGTTGTTGCTCTGGTCCGTGGAGAAATAAAGCACCATTGCTTTGACTTGTCCTCATATAATTACTTTCAGAAACTGCACACGCCTCTGCTGGCATGTTAACAAACAGCCACACGCATCCCCACAAACATATATGTGTGTGTGTAAGTGCAGGCGCTAGTGTGTATCTGTTTGTATGTATGTGATAATCATAGAGTCTATTTGGAAACATATTTCGTCCGGCACCGGGATTAACCGAGTAGCAAATCGAACAGTTGGCTACGAAGATGAATAAAGAGAATGAGCTACGTGCAGAACCCGAACCTACGAGGTCGGCTGTTCTATTTGCTATTCAGTTAATGCCGGTTGATATTAACCATTTAGATCAGATATCAATCTGCAATCACACGTTTGATGAAGCATTGCTAAGTCCAGTCAGCTCTGTTTATCGATAATTTTCAGAGTTCGTTTTGGAACTAAGCATATGTCAAGGCTTCGTTCAGGGAACTAGGTATACAGTGATTTCATTATTTGTTAACATTGAGCATACAAATCACCTGGAAATTGAGGAGTTAGTATACGTCAAACTCTCTCTACCAACACCATTCTGTCATACTGCAATACACTGCTACATCAATAGAAAGGATCTATTAGATTTATGCTCGATTCGAAAATGAAAATGATTGTTTGATAACGGAGAATTTCTTCTGTCAGATAACTAACAAACCATTGACAAATATCGAAATCAGTTTTTATAATTTCCATCATTTCGGTTTAAGTAGATTAGTTACACTTTTTTCAGTTGAGGGAAAACTTTGGACGTATATTTTTGTACGATTTCACATTAAATTGTACGTATTATTCATTATCATCTTCCTCTGTCTCCCATTTTTTTTATATATATATTCGAATAGCCAAACATGCTTATATACTTTCCGCGGAATCTGAATTATGAATGTGTGGATCAAAGGTTTTGAATTTGACACTGTGTGCACCTACGAACCATTCGAATTTCACAAAAAGTGTATATGCATGCATTTGCCTCTTCAAATACCAGCATGAATTAAATTACCAAAATTTACCAAGTGTCGCGTACCCACTGATAACCAAGTTTTACCGTGATGATTATTTGATTTCTTCAGGTAGAAGATCGATTGTAAAGTAATGTCCACTTTGAATACTTTGACTCCATCCATAAAATTGTTGACTGGTCAGACTGTGTTATCAGAGCGTCAAGATATGAATGACAAGATGCATTTATATCTAGATGGACTTTTTACATAGACAAATATGTGAAACGAATTCTCTTTTTCATTTTCTGTATTTATTCTCAATTTATTCCCTTTTAATATTTGCTGATTTCCTCTATGATTCCTTGCCTTTACTTCATGATTCCATAGATTCTCTTTTCTTAATCCCCTGCCCCTCTTCTTACCCGTCATCGAACTTTTCATTAAATCCAATGACATCTTGTTCATGTCAAGTTGGTGTGTTTCCATTAGTTAGGAAAATATATTTGATAACATTAATCGAAGTATTTTGATAATTTAGTTTTGTTTTTGAACAGCAGCATCGAAAATAAATTGAAATACATTTCCTGCACTCGACCGCAAATAAAAAGGCGTATCTGCACTTAAGAGAAAAGAAGGAAGATGCATCTTGAAGGAGGCACTTTTGTCATCATAAATGGGTTCCTCATTTACTTTCTATGTTCAATTCTATCCCTTTTCTTCCCACCCTTCCTTCACACTCTTTCTTTTAGGCCCAAACATACACCCTCCCACACACGTAACCTTCCTTCATTTAATTCACTTTTATTTTTGGAGATAATCTTGACACGAGCACTTAAAATTGTTAAATTTGACTCGGATAAAGATAGGGTCGGCTGTTGGCATTTAAGAGGAAAACTGCCGTATATCTCTTATATCTATAAAACCATCCATATAGATAATATTCGGCTTATTTTCATAATACGTTGGAAACACTCAATATTTTTGTGTAAACACACTCGTAGACACTTACACACTCACACACACACACATACACACACACTCACTCTCTCACTATCATATATATATATATATATATCTTCATACGTCTGTACATACTTGTATAAATGTGTTTATGATAAATAATACATATCCTACGTTGGCAATTATGGGTTAATTCAAGTATAGAAATATTTATTTTGTATGCAAGTGTATAAATTCGTGTTAATATTTGTGTATACATCTCATTCTCTTTCTCTCTTCCTTTCCCCCTCTCTCTCCCTCTCTCTCCCTCTCTCTCTCTCTCTCTCTCTCTCTCTCTCTCTCTCTCTTTATATATATATATATATATATATATTGGCAGGGATATCATGGCGCATATATATATATATATATATATATATATATATATATATGTGTGTGTGTGTGTATGTGTGTATGTCTGCATGTGTGTGTGTGTGGTTGTGTATGTGTGGGTGGGAATGAGTACTTGCTCGAATTTATTTGTGTGAGTCTGTATGAATATATGAGTGAGAGACGGGAAGAGAAAGTGAAAGTTCGTGTGTGCAGGCATCTGCAGGTATTTCCTGGGGGTTGTTTACGCACTGCACGATGTTTCAGAAAAAACTTCTTAACATTCAAAATAAAGTAGGACATGCTTTCGCTTGGTTATACAGTCCCTTCATCAACATTTTCTATTTGAAATATAACATAAATCGATTTTGTCAAGATTGAATATGGGAGTAAAAGTTTTTCTTTATCAATGTATGAGTATATAACCGGGGTCCTAGAGAGCTGCTCACTTGCCTAATCTCATTTCGATGAAACATCGTTGGAGACTATTGACGAGACATTATCTCAAGATATCTCGTGCAAGGGCACAGCACAAGGATAAAAGGATTCATACCTTTTCAGAGAGAAAGATTACAAAGAGAAAATAAACAGCCTAAAAAAATCCAAAACAGTTTGCGAAGCCTGTTTCTTGTAGAATATAAATGGCACTCCATCGCGTATCTTCTGAAAACACCATTTTCACATGAAACGAACAAAAAAGTACAAGATAGAATAAAAATGAAATTTTTTGACAATTTGTCTCGTTTAAAGTTGTTTTCAATATGCTCCTCGGAGAATTGATTTCGGTTTGTGTTAATGATACATATTTTTACAGTGAAAATGAGTGAAATTAATTTACAATTTCACCATATGTTTTTTGTAATATTGTTGTTGGAAAAAATGTTTAGGAGGTACGTGAGGATCTCAAATATCTATGGCAGAAAAAAAGAAAATAATTCAAAGGAAGTCGAGTTTGCAGAAATCAAAGAAGGCAAGAGTAAACAAAAGCACACGTATCTGCTCAAGAATAGACATATAACACACACACACACATATATATATATGCATATCCGTCGAGATATATGTATATATACATAGAGACAGACACACACATAGGTGCATCAATTATTCTCTCTATCTATCTATCTATCTATCTATCTATCTATCTATATCTATCTGTCTATCTATCTATCTATCTATCTATATCTATCTGTCTATCTATCTATCTATATATATATATATATATATATATATATATATATATATATAAAGTTAGATGGATGCATACAATACGTACATACTGGCATACATACATTGACATGCACGCAGGCACATTAATAGATTTGCAGTGTAATGTTTTGAAAAAGTTCCTCCCAATAGGTATTTTTCCCGGTACGATATTCTTCCTTACTAATGCATTTAGTTTTGTGGTAAATAGTAAAACATATTTTGACCAATACACAAAGATGATTTCAGATGAAATCTCATTAATCATGAAGTGTCATGAAGTGTCAGGCAATATTGATCGGCGCTGATAAACAGTATATGCAAATTCTTAGTAATATTCATACAAACTCTCTCTCTCTCTCTCACTCTCTCTCTCTTTCCATATATATGTGTAGATATACGTGTATATATGGACTTGTAAAAATGATAAGGAGAACCACGTATTGAGTGAATAGGTTTTCAGTCATGAACGTTTCTTAAAAATGATCCTACTTCTTCAGCGAGATCAGAAAAAAAAACAGATCCCTTGTTGGTTGAGTTATATTCGTTGTAAGTGGTCTGATTGGGACTATGTTGAAGTCGTTAGCAGATGGCCTGTGCAAGAGAGTGTGTATGTAAGGGGGTAAAGTGTAATCCCGCTGTATTTTTGTGTGAGGGGAATCTGTGTCCTTAATGTGTGCGTGCTTGTGCATGTGTGTTTGGATGTATATCCAAGAGATGTGTATATTATTTGTGTGTATGCGTGTCTATTTTTTGCTGGTAGAAGTTACCATAGAATGGGTGCATTTGTTGAGTTTTTGAGATGTACAGTATGAATTTGTCCCAGTGAACGCGTATGTATCCAATTGTTCCAACATGCATTCATTCCCACACGCCCATACACCTTCATGAAGCGTTATACATGTCAATTTCAACACATAGATACCAGCACAAAAGTACATATTCTAATTCAGATGCTTGCACATCCACTGAGTGGACATACAATACATATACACACCCATACATATATATGTATTTCTAGATAAAAAACCATACCCACGTAGTATATAATCACAGAAGCAATATTCAACCACAAATACGGATTGGGGTGCCCAGCATGAACTCGTATGATAATCTGGCAATACATTTATACAATATGCTACTTTGCACACAACAAAAACCATATCACAAGACATGACCATCTAATATGTAACATACATATGTCTCCACATTGATCATACACATACACATTCAATATACAATCATCTTGGGAATGCATCGATATAATCTACAATTATGTGGAAAATGTATAACCATACAATATTATACATCAATGCAGTCAAATGTATAATACACATTCATGCGCATGTGCAGGAATTCATTGTGTAAACCAGATAGAACAAGCCTAATACACGCCTAAACCTTTACAACGGAATGTACGATATACACAGGGTTAGCGTTGTAACAATACATCCATACTGTGTGTAATTATGTACAGAATACAATCATATAGGATACGTAAACATAGCCGAACGCATAATGTATTAACGTATACAGAGGAATGTATAGTGCATACTGGTTTTAGAATAAGCACGCCAAATCCAACCTATATCCATTCTATTATGCAAGCGTCCCTACATGTAAGCATGCATGCACGCACTTAAACGCACATTTGTCTATCATATCGTAACTAATCGGCGTCTTTCTGGAGGAGTGGTTAATAGTTATCGGGTAAATTGAAGGGCATCATCGATATATCTGGTATAGATAATTTTTTGGTAGAGACACGATAATGCTGCACTGAATGGCGATCCCATCGGTAGGCCGAATCTATGTTTGTAGGACTACTCGTTGTATTTAAAGTAGTATTGGTTAATGCATAGTGAGAAAATTTCAATCATTATCTCTCGTTTTGATTTATTCAAGTGAAATTTGAGTAAATCTAATTATTCTTTATGAGTACGTTGGTGCATAAAACAAGATGATGTCTAGACTACCATGTGATTTTAGTTGTTGTTTTTACGTCAACGCATTTTAACTTGAATCGCCTGAATCTTTGAGGTGAGAGCAATTGTTTCCAGAAGGGATAAGATTTTAGCAATGCCTTTTGATATATTGCACTACCTATTCCAGATCATACATTACATACATCCAGCTAATCCTAAAAGTCAACACCACAGATCTCATTGGCATATAGATTTTCTGTGTCTGGGGCATTCTGTACAGTTCTTTGGTACTTGGGGGATACTTCATGAGGATCGGCCATTTTCGTTTTTTTTACTATTCTTTTGTGGATTTTGTTGAATTTCCTATTTTGCTTCTCCATTGATTGTCATTTTTATATAGGTGTTGTTGTCGTTTAGTAAGGTATTTATTTTGTCATTATAGGTGTCAGTGATGACTATGTCTTCTCCAAGAGCTGAAGGTGTAATTATTATGTTTTCATCCCATTCTATATGTTTCATTTCTTGGATATGTGTTCTTATACTGTTAGACTAGCTGTTTTTTATGTCAGATATGATGGTATTATTTCCCTGGATACAACCCTAAATGTGAATGTGAATGCACCTATGCAGCAACGTGTATAGGCACACATTAATTCCACCATGCGTACACGGGACCAAAGGCTTACTGTAGGTTCCCGAAACTTAACAGACTCGCTCATTCTATCGCAACACATAACTTATACATATCCTCCCGCATGACACACACCTCAAGGATATGGTTTCGACTACTTGCTGATAACTTCAACGCAATCCCAACGCAACAACTAACAACAAATATAACTCAACCATCAATGGATCTTCCAGCCTTCATTTTTCTGATCACGCTGGAAAAGTAGGATTCACTAGAAACGATTAACCCAATTTGTGGCTTTCCTTGATTTTCTGCATATGGTCACGATTATGTCGGATATAACATAACCATCGAATCATCTTATATAT
>OY735213.1:17376337-17451337 GCA_963457665.1 Thysanoteuthis rhombus
GAGAAAAGCCCCGCTCCCACTTTTGACATGTACAAGTGATAAAACGTTCCTGCTCAAAATTTACGCCATAAATTGAAAATGAATTATCCCTCGATTTTGACCCATGAAAGAGAAAGAAAAAAAATCAAAAATTCCGATTTCAACTCCCAAAAATGAATAGAGAGTTTTTGTATGATTTTGACCCCTATAAGTTCAAAAAGCTCCTCCATAGAATTGGAAAAAAATTCCCCTTCGATTTTGACTTCAATTAGAGAAAATATTATGATTTTGATCCCTAAAAGTGAAGAAAATCACCCCCAATTCTGACTGACAACAGAAATGAAATATTCCCCTTGATATTGGAAAAAAAAACATCTCCCTTAGATTTTGACCCCTGAAAGAGAAAGCAAAAATTTTCACAGCAGTTTTTACCCCTGAAAGAGAAGATTATTTTGACAAATAAAATTTTTGAAAGGTCCCCCACTTATTTCGATACCTAAAGATAAGGAAATAAATCATCGTTCAATTTTGACCTCTGGAAGTGGAAAAAAAATTTTACTCCCGTAATAAAGAAAAAGATTTCCTCCAGACTATGACTCCTAAAATTGAAAAAGAAATCACTCCATCGATGTGGGTACCTGAAAGCATAAAAAAATTCCCTTAAATTGGAAAAAACTCTTTCCTTCGTTTTTGACCCCTAAAAGTGGAAAATGAAATTTCTTTCCATATGTTAGACATAACCTCAAATCCAAATATTTCGTGTTTTGAACACATAACTTATCAATGAAGGAAAAAATTCAGCTGTTGTAAAACGAAACCCCTTTACTCACTCCATATCTTATGTTCTGGAAAATGTACAGGAAAGGCATGTAAAGAATGTTCATCAAATAATAAATCTGGTGAGAAAAACATCTCAACACATTCGTTGACTTGACGTTGATAATGGCCTGACAAGCCGAAATACATTCGTCGTTTACAAAACATGCTAAAAGGAAAAACAAGTTCAATGTTTTGATCTTACTTGTACAGTCAGAACAAATTATATTCATGACATTATAGTCTTTCCTACTAATAAAACGAAAGAGATGTCCAGTTCAGCATTATAGCCATGCAGTAAATACAACCTTCCTCAAAATCCCTTATATTGTTGCATACCACTCCCTGATCTTTTATACACCCTAATCCTATATATTTTTGGGAAACTTTGCATCATCAGTTCTGACTGCGTTGCACCGTTTGGAAGGAGAAGGGGAATATAATCATTAACTTTCACAAATATAATATTTCGTCCAAGTCAGCTCAATCTATCGCCCTATTGAGAATAACTAAATCAGATCAATACACGTCAAAAATACCATTATCAGGTATTTAAAATGAATTGAAACTAAAGATAGTAAGAACAAATTTACATCATTGCTTATAAAATACTCCACAATGGAAATTTCCAACGAATAGAAATGAAAAATAGTTTCTGACGAATTGAGACGAGTGCTACCGATTTCCGTCTCTCCGCTTTTCACCATTCAGACTTCAATTTCATTTGTCCGTTCAGCCTTTCTTTCAGTCTTGATTGACCTTTAATCCATCAACAAACCTTTTATGC
The DNA here is from genome assembly GCA_963457665.1 of Thysanoteuthis rhombus. Taxonomy (NCBI): domain Eukaryota; kingdom Metazoa; phylum Mollusca; class Cephalopoda; order Oegopsida; family Thysanoteuthidae; genus Thysanoteuthis; species Thysanoteuthis major. The sequence goes on from OY735213.1 coordinate 17,377,920, forward strand.
AAATATGGACACTTGTCCTTCAATCCTGCCTTTGTAGTCTGACCTCAACACACATCTACTTCTAACCAATCTTCACTTGGACAAACACTGGGAAACGTGAAGGCTTACAGACAAAATGGTCCTTTCGAATCAGTCTTGAAGCGATACAAAATTCATAAATGCCTGATATACTAATACGATTAGCTATTACGAAATTCCCCCAAAAAATCTTCTATCATTTGATAGTATGGAAAAATGAGAAAACATTAGGGAGTCTCATCCAGTCATCTGCGAAACCTAAAGAGAGGAAAAGATATAATGTTTGGCGGCTGAACGGAAGGTCCTTGCGGGGGGAAAAACTGCTGTTTTGTTCAGTTCTCATCTTTTGCAATGAGCGACTCTTATTCCGTATAAAATTTTTTATCTTCCTCTCTTCACACACACACACACACACACACACACACACACACACGTCTCCCCATATACACTGTTAGTCAACAAGACAGTATCACTCTCAGATTTCAATCACTGCTTCGACAAATATTTGTTTTGGTATTGATATATCTATCGATCTCTTCATGCTAATTTGAATCGATTGATTAATAAAAAATCATCTACATCCTCATGGCTATACATATCTTCACAGACTTTGGTCCATCCGTCAATGTTTGTAAAGATATCTATCTATCTATTTATCTATCTATCTATCAGTACATGGGCTCACAATTATACAAATACATATATATAGATCAGAATATGTATGTTTAATGTAGAGTCTGGAGTGAAAGCGATTCATTCTAAAACAGTGTAAACAATGGATATCATCATCTGTGGTCAAGTATTTGGATTTTGAAAAGAAATCACATAGATCTTCTGGAAATTATTGAGATATTCAATTTTAATTTTATAACAAAATATTCACACACATATAATATATATATATATATATATATATATATATATATATATATATATATATATATAGTACTTTTCATGAGTATTCGAACAAACAGACATTGAACTTCTACTTTCTTACTCTCAACCAATCAAGATATGCATTCGATATTTGCTATTTGCAACATTCATCGAACATGTAAGTTAATTTGAACCTTCCAACAAGCTCAAAATCCTTTTATGACCCCTGGAGTCTCTGTTTGTTCAAATACTTATAGGCAGTATCTTCATATAAACAAACCATCGCTCATAGAAAGATTTACTTATAAGTAATCGAACAAGCACAACATTTGTCCTTCTTTTGTGATATTGTTTTATTTTTTATTTTCAACTTTTCTATTCAACCAACAAAATAACATTTAACAGAAATTTAGCATGCAAGACCACAAATCATGTATGCCTTGCTAAGTTGATTCCAATATACATATATATATATATATATATATATATATGTGTGTGTGTGTGTGTGTGTGTGTGTGTGTGTGTGTGTGTTTGTGTGTGTGTGTGTGTGTGTGGTCTGTGTGTGTGTGTTTGTGTATGCATGCATTTAATTTATTGCATTTACCGACAAAGACGCCCTTTTTCTCTTTCTTTATTGTTGCTCTTTTTATATAAAAAAAAACCCAACTTTTGTCAAGTTTAATTTGCTTTGTCATCTTCGCCCGAAACGTTGCCTGAACGTACGAAAAAGAAGAGTCAGAACTTGAAATATAATTAGTCATAAAAGTAGCAAACAGAGGTATAAAACGAGGAGACTGAGCACACACGACATTTCTCTTCCACTCTCGGACACAGACATTTACGCCAATGTTTGCACATAAATGGAAGCTCTGTGTAAGTTATTGCTTAAAATGTTCAGTGTTTTTCATCATTTCAATTGGGGTTTATTCATAATCATCTTTACTTTTCGTTGTTTAAAATATCTTTAGCATTTTGAGTTGTGATGCCATTCTAGTAATTAACATTTTCACCCTTTTTGATGCAGTTTTTTTATGAATTACATCTTCTGTATACGATTTTTATTCGTTCTTTTCTTTATAATTTGTGCACATTGTTGTTGATCCTGAAAATCTACACTTGATCGTGGATGTTTGGAATTACTTTGTTTTGGTTCTAAATTCCATACTTATTAGTACAGCACTTTGTCGTTCTGGAATCTTCAACTGTTTAATGATCTATTTGTATTTACTGTCAGATTGCACACACACATACACACACACACACACACATATATAATGAGTTACAGAAATGAAGAGCATTGAAATAAATGAATAAATAAATATAGATATGCGACTGTATTATTGCTTTTTACATAGTTTATTTTTTTTATATCTTTTTCCGGTAAACCATTATCGAATATCCTAACTGTTGACAGCACATGAGTTGATTTTAAGAAGAAAAAGGGTTACAAGCAGAAGATTCTTCATTTATCTACTGTTGCTGACCTTCTTCTTTATGATCGAGTGGAGCAAGGCACTTTTTAGATCTGAAACGAATTGCTTGTTATCCCACGACTACAGCCGGGAGAATCAACCTGACGAGTAGCCCAGAGGTTGTGGAAGTTGCTACATATTTTGGAAAGAGATGAAGACAACGAACAACATCCTTAAGTAGGACAGACCTAAGCAGATCATCGTCCAGCATCATACATTATACATTCATAGGTTGTATAAAGGTTTACCTCGCCGGATAAGGCTTCCTGGCCACATGAGAACCGGCAACAGACGTGGAACCCCCTCATAAATCCCTGTTCGTGAAGCCAGGTCATATATATGTGTGTGTGTGTGTGAGAGAGAGAGAATTATAAATTGTGTTATATCACATAGGGACTTATTTGAGATGATCCCTCGTCGTTGTACAATTAATATATTACACACCCTATAGAACGAAAAAAGAATGAACAACGAAAAGAAATAGGACTGCTGCAGAATTGCATCTGCCATCAATACGGTAGCTGTTTCAGCGTACTGATGCTCTTGCCATCGAGCTAAACAGCCGCCGGTAACGCAAAGGCCTAAATGAATGATATATTGTGTTTTTACACTGTTCGATGCAACCAAGGCACATCGTCAGTAATGATACCAGAGTCTTTAGGTATTTTACTCACCATACACCCTAACCAAGGTGACGTAGCCGAGGTTAATCAAACCCCGACTCGTGTCCAGGTGGTCTGTTACGTCACTTGTATCCCCATTTCAACCAGAGCCATCGTGGTTTTCTACCCTGCAGTCCACATATCCCCAAGAATCTCATTACCCTGAAAAGAAAATGACCTACAAAGACTCTGTAGCCAACTTTCATGGGCATCCAGCGGACGTTTCATCCCTTTCTCCGACACTCAACCACCTGATCTTGCTCTATGCAGTCTTCCCAGTAACCAATTGCTCTGTTGCCACTGACATCAAAATTTCTTCTGACATGATGGTTTCTCGGAATTCTAATAGGCGACTTAAGTCGACCAGGCAGTTCCTATCTCCTGCCGTTGTGAGCAGCCCAGTCCGAGTCTTATGCTGGGATTTGGGCTTTTCTCCTGCTCAATGTCATGAAGAGAGACAGACAGACAGACAGACAGACAGACAGAGTAAAAACAATGTAGTATACAGAGATAAAAAAACAACAATTTTAGAGTGCATATTTTATAACAATATTGTAAATTTTCATGAAATATAATAATATTATTAATAGTATCACAATAGATAATGATGGATGATATCATCGTTTTTTGACACTAACATAAAAGTGAATAACAATAAAATGAGTTGGAGTGGCATAATTATTGTTTTAAAATAATTGAAATACCACACAACACTCCAGTCGACACTTCTCAAACATGTTATCGTTTTCCTTTTGAAATGTAAATTATTCTTCCAAGAAACAACTTTGGATGAAAATTGTTGACTCCCTACTTCCGATTCAATACTTAAACCATTGACACATTACAGCTCTCTCTCCAAAAATTTTTCACGATTAATAGGATGTATTGAAAAAGTTTCCTTATTCAATGAACATGATTTTGTTATCCTATCATAGTTTCCTTCACATTACCTTATGGGATTATATATATATATATATATATATATATATATATATATATATATATATATATATATATATATATATATATATATATATATATATATTTGTGTGTGTGTGTGCTATTTATTTTTCATGCAATCATCGAAAATTGTCAAAGAATTAGGTATTTTCACGATTGTGTTGGTTGAGAAACGCCAAATATGCCATTGGAATAATGGCATTGCCCTTATATTCCCCATTTACATTCATCTAGCTTACAGCAAGATGACACCATCTTAAAATCAATTTGCGAATATGCATCTGCGTATCTGAATGCTTTTCCATCAAAATATATTTATCTATCCGTTAACGCATTCACACGATTGTATGTAGGTACAAATGTTTCTGAATAATGTCAAAGTAATACTAATCATGCTGTTTGATATTGTGAGATACAGCTTTTGGCTATATCACAAAAGTAACATATACGTGAGAAAGACCAATCCGTCACCTTATAGTAATCAGAGTAATTATCTAATTAATCTATGATTATATACTGTACTTTATCACTATAATTATCATTATCAGCCTATTTACAGTATCATTCGTATTCATATATATATATATATATATATATATATATATATATATATATATATATATATATATATATATATATATATATATATATATATATATATATATATTACCAATGCTACTCCTACTACAGGTGTTCCTTATTTTCGTTTGTAAACGTTCGTAAGTATAAATGATTTGTGCATTTTTCAAAACCACTCTTCCTCATTCCAGGCATTGAATGGCTAGCCATTTGATAATATTTTATGACGATTGTCATAAACACCGATAATTCAATCTTTGTTGGGTTTAAGTGTATTTTGATCCTAAGCAAGTCTAAATTAGTTACGTCAGAATCTGTGAAATTAACGAAACAATATTCACCAATGTTAGCCACAAATATACTAAAGCCTTATATAACAGCGGTTTCACTGAGGTTAGTTTTAAGTTCGATGAAAAAGTGAAAACCAACTAAGTAAAACACAGCAACAACTTAAAGATTAGAGGTAGGAAAATTATCTGGTATTAAACACCATTTAATCTACAAGAGGAAAATCTTCCTCATATTGATGAAAAAATTGTTTAAAATATCAAAATAACAAGGGCAAACTGAAACTAAGCCATTACTGAACGAATAGTTTTCACAAATCATGAAAAAGAATGGCGACAAAGTAGTGACAAATAATAGTAAAAAGACAATATAAAAACAAATCACTTGTACGAATAGCAAACGTCCAAAATCCAACATTGAATATCAGGCTGAAATAATTTGTATCATTTATTTGTTCGAAAATTTGCTTAAAGTATCCATCCATTTATTAGTTTACACAATGATTTTTTTTTAACTAAGGTGACACAATCAGTTGAAAGACCAGTGTGTTTTAGAGCAATCATCAATCTCATTCTATATATTTGGATGGATTCCAGTAGGACATCATCTCTTCACCTCGACCAACACAACGTCTTTTCTAATCGGAATATCTAACAAAAGACACGTTTGTTTCTTTCTTCATACTGTTAAACTTTTGCTATTCAAGCAAAATTTCAATGATAAATGTTTACAATTTAATTTTTATGTTTTCTCATGCATTCGTTCCTATATTCATGCTTTATTTTTTTTACAAACGAAACAGCAATTTCTGAAATGTAATTTTCTTTTTCATTTTCATTGAATATTTAATGGAAAATAAAGTGTTTTCTTCTGCCCTGCATTCAAAATAGTATACAAAAAATATCAAAATCTTTTCATTCAAAGATTCAAATCTGCCAAAATGTGAAAAAAGGCAATAAATTAATGGGGATATCTAAAAAGAAAGTAATAGTAATTTCAAATGATGTTTTACCGAATATAAAATCTCAGAAAATATAACTAAAAGGAATTCTACTTATAAATAAACTAACGCTCCGCAAAAAACATCAGACCTTTTTTCTTGTATTTTTTTTAATTCTTAATTTCTTATGGTTATTAATCTCTTCTTGAACAATGTATGCACCGTCTAAACTACACTGTCTCAGAACTGAATTGAAATTACAAAAATTGATATGATTTATATATTCTGATAAATAGATATATATGTTTACATATATTCAATCCATTCAAAAATAGGAAGCAAACGAAATAGAAAATCCATTCTAGGCAGCTCTTCAAGAAGATAAACGCACTTATAAATGAATAAAAACAGAAAACATAAAAAACAAATCCATGGCAAAAATATTGTGAGAAAATATTTGAAAGTGGAGAAAATGAAAGACTTCAAGCATTAATATGGCTAGATGTTGATTTGAAAAGAGCAATAACATTCAAATCCAACTCGGTACTCTTTCCACATCTACTTCGAAATCTGTTTCCTGTTGGCCACGTTGTTTTTGGTCATTAGTTTATATCTTCAAAGATGAATATGCTTGAATGATTTGCACCAAGCTTGAATGGTAACTTTAAGTTCATTGACTGCATAAGACAAACAAGCTTTTGATGTTTCATCGCAGCTGCTGGTTTCCACATGAAAACGACGTCTTAGCGATTATCTGGTGTCTCTGCATATCTCATTTTTTTTTTTTTTTTATAGATTTGATCTTTCTCTGATTCCGTCCTGGTCATGACCAGTCTGTCTTATTTCTTCAATCAAATGAAAACAGCCCGCACAGAAAAACTTCTCTGTGTTGATTTTCTACCCACACATTTGACAATTTTTATCCCACTAATCTTGAAGTTAATTTTTCCACGACGTATGACATCTTGCTTTAATCTTTTTTTGTTTTTCAAATATCAAATAAATTATTCTTGTATATATAGCACTTTCTGGGTCAATAATCACAGCTCAATCGGCTATTTGATTGAGATACTTGATGTGTTACCTGGCATTCTATGTTCGATTTTCCACCTCGCCTATCTACCTATCAGTCAGACAAATGGACCAAAGCCAAATGTTTCCATATATATATATATATATATATATATATATATATATATATATATATATATATATATATATATATAATGATGTGTACTTTAGAGAGTGAGACAGACTCGGGAGTGAAGTTTTTGGTGGTAAGGTTTATTAATCCTTATATGTCAATAGTCCATACATGTTTCGGGATTCTTCCCATCATCAGTGGTGTGTGCTGTGTGAGTATGTATTAAAATGTACCATGTGGAACCAGAGTCCACTGCCAGGGGCTATGCATTGTGGGTAAGTTTTGTTGTCAGGGCTACTAGAGGACTCCTGCTGAATGGAAGAATGACCAGCAGGTATCAGGACTTTCGTAAAGCAGCAGCAGTTGGTCCTGGGGAGGGCAGAGTGTGTCAAGGTAGGGGGTAGTGATGTGGAGTTGGATTTTTTGGTATGTTTGGGGTAGTGTAGAAGGAGGGGTGGTTAGGTATCAACCTTAAAAGTTACTGAAAATGTTTAGGGTATGATTTGGACAGAGGCTATAACAGGCTAAGGTGAAGTTTTTCCTATGGGTCTGGGTGACTTTGAAGCTTCCATTATTGAATGTGTCTTAGATGTGGGTGTGAGGATATTAATGATAGGAGTTGTGTATATTAGGGTTCTGTGTGGTGAGGGTTGTTCAGTTTAGTATTTAATCCATTAGGATATAGGGTTTTACGTTTGTTGATCCACATGTCTTCGTGTTTTTCTAGAACTTTATTTATGTCAATTGGAGTAGATTTTTCTATTTTTTCTATGATGGTGAAGCTAGCGTCAGTGGCAAAATGGTGGTCAGGTGTGCGAAAGTGTAGTTCTACGGGAAGTGGGCTACGATTATTTTTTGACTTAATCCTATGTCTATAATTGTTGAGTCTAATATTAAATTGCCACTCGGACTTGCCTATGTACTGTAACTTACATCTATTGCACTCTAGAAGGTATATATATATATATATATATATATATATATATATATATATATATATATATATATATATAGAGAGAGAGAGAGAGAGAGAGATAGAGAGAGAGAAAGAAAATTTGGTCTTCCTCAATGTATTTACAACCACCTATATAAAACACATTCTATATTCACGATTAAAACTTATCAAATGAATATAAAGATAAATGAGAAACTTAATTTGATTTTAACCGAAGTTTCACCGTGATACACATAAAAGGAATACATGTAGACTAATTTTACTTGGTATATTAACAAAAGATTTTTCACTTAAAAAAGAATTAGACAAATGGAGTAGTTGTACATAAGGAGATCTCGATGAATATGATTGGGAGATCCATAGCAAGAAACCTGTCTTGTTTTCAAGACTTCCGAAACAGGGCTATGGTAGAAGAGCTGACGAACTCCATGATAAAGATTAAAATTGCAAATACACGTACTCATAAAATTAAATCACATGCAACAAGAACTAAAAAATAAACAATTCTAAGACACCACGATGAAATAACACACACCTCAGATGAAAAGTGGTTTGCGTGATGCTGGATTTGCATCGTCATTAGACTAATTAACAACCATCCACAAAGAACATTTTAAAATTGGTTTGATGGATTGGTAAAAAGAATTCAGAACAAAACCCACAGATTCCATTTTGGAATAACAACAAAATCATACACGTTGCTCCTAATTATTGTTCATTGTACGCAACACATTTTATTTATATAGCAACTACTAGAAATCTCTTTCGACATATACAAATCTGATGAGAGAAAACAAAAGTTTTACAAGGAAATAAATGCCTAAATATGTGTGAGTATGTGTCAATTGAAGTGTATGTACACGTGCATTCGTATGTGTGCGACTTTCATATGTTAATATACATTATATGCTAATAGCAAGTATAATTATCCCCTGAGAAGAACTTACGTAATCAAGATTGAATAATGAAAATTATTTTAGAAAGGAAAGCATTACATGCTTACTTTCAAACGCGGTTCTATTCGAAGAGTTCAGAACGAGCATTTCCCGAACATTTTGAACACTTACTCGGTATATCTTTTTCCGTGAGAGAAGAATGTTGATTTTTAAACAGTTTGATCTAGTACGGCAGAAAACCACACCTGCTTATCCTGAAGCGAAGATTGAACTCCACACACTAGTGAATGGGTTTTCAATAAGAACCTGCTGGTTAATGAGCCGGAGAAGTTGCTCAATTGGAGAGAATTATCACGCAATTATATAAGATATATGTCACTCAATCTTCAATATAATATTTATCCTTCACTTTGAAAGGGTTGTGCTGAATTTAAGAAATAACCATATTTGCTATCGATAAGCAATATACATACACACACACACACACACATACATATGTATATATATATATATATATATATATATATATATATATATATATATATATATATATATATTTCAGGGGCATCTTATTTTATGGCAAGAGTGGCTGGATTATAAATGCAGAACAATGAGGATTTTTTCCTTTTAAAGGATTAATTAGTAAAAAATAATCAGGGAGAAAGAGACCTACTGAATGCAGTAAACATAATATTGTACAACAATATTTGCTGTAAGTACAGTTCGTTTTGTAAGTATGTTTTTTATTCTGAGACATTCTTTTCGTTCTAGAAATCTCTGACCGCGTCATCCATGAGTCAATGATACGTTTCTTTTCCTCATTACTATCGGCAGTCTTTGACTTTCGATTATTACGTTAAGTGCATTTGCAGGTTTATAGTCATAAAATTCCACTTTTTCTGGTGTATTTTCTTCGATTTTTGCTTCGACACTCTGAACCCATGTGGCTCTTGCATCATAAATATTCAACTTCCTGCTTTGATGTAACGATTCTCCTCTCAACAGTGCGAGTAAAGACCTGAAATTGCATTTTGTTATACTGCAATACATTGCTACATCAATAGAAGAGGCTTGCTGGGTAAAATAGCTTTTTCTCTGTGAACAATCTTAAAATCTAATAACTAATTTCGCGAATAAAAGTGATAATCAAGTTTTAAAACACGCATAAAATTATTGTCTAATATCAAAATGTGTTTTTATTATCATAAGCTAATCCCAGATGTGGTACAATTCGTTCAAGCCGGGGAAAGCTACTTGTATGCCCTGCTGAAATAACAGCTTTCAAGATTTTAGTTTTCTTTGGAACTAAACATAATTATGATCGGAAAAGGGACAGGTAATCCTAAATAACAATTATGAATGAATCATATTACTTTGACAATCCATTTGAAATGATTTGTTAATACGCGGTAAATATATAATTCGTACACATATATATATGTGTATATATATATGTGTATATATATATATATATATATATATATATATATATATATATATATATATATATATATATATATATATATATATTACTTTGAAACACTCTCTCTCTCTCGTTATTTATATATATATATATATATATATATATATATATATATATATATATATATATATATGTATAAAAGTGACAATTGGAAGATGAAAAGGAAAACTGAAGAGAATGCAGGGGTTACACCTCAAACATTTTCTAATATCATGTGAGATGTTTCGATGCATATAAACGGGCGCCAGTCGTCTTTTTCAAAGAAAAACTTGCAGCAGATGAGAAAACAATCAGATGTTTGAGGTTGAGGGATGGAATCGGGCAATCTCTGAGCAGTTAGGTTGTCTAGTGGGAGCAGATAGGGGGGGGGCTTGTATCAATAAAGGTGCGAGTAAACTTTGGTCTGAAATGACAACGGTCTGTGAGAGGATGTGTCAGAAGGTTTCAGACCAAATTTGACCCCCACCTACACCTCTTCTCTTACTATGAAAAATATAGTTGGCACCCATCGACATGCATCTAAACACTGCAACGTGATGATGAAAATATTTGTGATGTAACTCCTGCTTTTTTTTGAACATTTCTCAGGCTGAATTGGTCACAACTTTTGACCCGGCAGTCTGAAACGTCCACAGGCAGCACCAATCAACTTATAAGTTCGTAAATTTTCATTCATTTTTGAAGTGATTCTTTTTCCATCCTTTTGGGACTCTTTGTCAACCTCCAAAATCCCTTTGTCCTAGCTACCTGTTATTTCCAGTTATTTGAATTGTGCATATTACCTTGAAAACATTTTTGATGATTCTGGTCTATAACTTTTCTCAAAATTTTTGTTCAATTTTGGATTTTGGGTTTATTTTTCAGTATTTTTGAGTTAACATGCTCTCAACTTCGGTGAAACACAGAGATTTGAAATTATGTATAAAGATGTTTCTTTTTTTTAAGAAATCTTTTTAGAGGGGTGGGGAACACTTGTTAAAAAAATTCTCATGAACATGAAAATTTTGAATATTTTTAATGAAATAAAAAAATCTTCAAATAATTCTAAAAGCAAATTGTCGACACATTCACGTACAATATGGTGCTTATTGCATGATCAAATTGGTCGATAAAGGGGGGAAGTGAGCTCTCAACCTTCAAGTTGAAAATTAATTTTTTTTTAAAATCGAGGTTAAAAATTGTTATTATCAAATAATCTCATTTATCATATTAAATTCATTTATTGTACATTACACAAAAAAAAAATACCTTATTCATGTTCTGGATGCAATATTTATAATAGATACGTGTACAATATACAATATTTACAAAGTATAAACAAATATTTTGATAAAAAAATACTACCGTTGCTTGTGTCTACCGGTGTCTTACTGTATGGTATACCATAAAAATAAACAGTGCCAGGCATTAAGTATCTCCTTCAAATGATGTGTTATCATACAACATTCGAAATTGATTTTTCTATAAGATGATATAAATTCCAAACATGTCAAAATTGGGCCAAATTAGGTATGAGTTCCATCCGTCTCAAGCGGAATAGTCGATTGTCATAGAGAGCAACCCAGAAAAATCATTCTCTCCGCATATAGCTTTTTTGTGATGATCTCGTGTATAATTCTCCAATTTTACCCCGAAGAACTCATATGTTTCCTCTTTGTAGGTGTACGTAGTTGTGTCAAGTAGTGTCGAGTAGTGTCTAAACTTATATGAAATAAACACAAAACTTTTTCTTTTGGTGTTCTGTGGCAAGCAAAGCAAGAGAAACAGATCCATTCATCACTTAAACATGGAGGTTGACAAGAGAATCGACGCATTTCACCATGAACGATGCAAACAAGTGTAAAACACGAAAATGGCTCAAGTATAACAAAATAAAAGATAAATCTGTCACTTTCGCATTTGCATTTACAATTGTTCACGTCTTTTCCCCCCACCTTCACCTATTATGATCATTTTGTTTTGTTTTTCTAAGCTTTTTTTTTCTAACATTTCACGCTTGTCTTGATTACCAACGACCAATAATTATTCCACAAATCGTTAATCTTAAACAAGTATTTTGCTAGCGTGAAGTAACAAAAAAGATTGTGAAGTCAGGTTTTGGGCATCGACTAATACATCAATAGAATGTCGGTGAGAGGTAAGAGGAGCTACCATTAATCAGGATACCACTAGGATTCAAAAGATATAATTTTTAAAAAATGAACTAGTGTCGTTGACAAGGTCGAGTTATCAGGACAGGATGAGAGATTAATGACATTTACGAATAAGGAGAGAATCCGGCGGGGGAAAAGGATGGTGGCCACAGAATTGGGCAACTGGGATTATTAACCGAACAGTTTCCCTAGGAAGAATAAGTGAATGGATCGTGTGAAGATGTGAAAAAAAAAAAGAAAAAGAAAACGACTGCTTTTTCTCCGGAAGCTGCATATTTTATTCTAGTAACACTGGCACGTTGAGATTCTGATATGATGTATATTTTCATTACATTTGATATTATTTTTTTCAATGCTTTTCATCTGCTTTGATACTTTGTACACGGATTGTTCAGCCAATTTATTATCCAGTCATTAACGGGTAAAAATTTTAATTAAGATAAGATAGAAGTGTATAAAATCGGTAAAAACGAGTCCCCAATGTATGGCAAATTAGTGAGAATCTCGTCCATTTTTATTTCTTCATTTTGAAGTACAACAGAGAGCGACTTTTTTCCCGGGACTTGAACATCGACAACTGCAACTACGCCTTCACATACTCGTTTATTCCCATAAATACATAAACACACACACACATACACACACCAACACACACACACAAGCACACTTACGCACACATATAGTAGAAAGTACGTTCACTACATTTAACACGTTTATGCTTCTGCCCTGTTTGGGCATTCTTAGCCGATTGATATTGTATGTTTTAGGTTCTTTTTGGAGGAATTCGAGGAAATTTTTGCGGGTGTTGCGATGGTGGGCAGAGTTTTTCTTTTGTTTTATTGTTATTTTGTTTGTTAAGTTTGTAGTGTATGTGTTTTACTAGGGGTTATGAGTTACATCTTAAGGGACATGGCCTGGGTGTTGGAGTTATCTATGGATGGATGCTAAGCTGTATGTTCTAAGAGGATGGCTTGATTTTTACCTTGATTTTCACATTAGATTTATTAACTGTGTTAGGGCACCTTTTGACCATGGTGGATTTTATTGTTCTTAATTTACTTAGGTTGATTAGGTAGTTCTCTGAGATGACAATGTGGGTAAACTGTCCGTGTTACTCCCAGTGTACTAATATATGGGTTGTTGAGCTATATTTGTTAATACAAACTTTGAGCAATGCCAGCATTTTAATACAATTTCAGTTTTCCTGTTTCATGCTATGTATAACTGGAAAATGTGCGAAATGGATTATAAACAAAATTTAAAATGGAAAATTTCAAGACAAACGCATGTATGTCAAAATATTGAAAATTCATGTTATATGTGTCTGTGTGAGAAATTCGAAAAAACTTAGTTTTGCTGAACAAAATGAAATAGTTTTATTTGTTTTATTTACTAAGTCTAAGTCGAATGATACATTAACCATGCAGCGATGGGATTTTATGTCAAATAAGTTTTTATATAATAAAATGCAATTTATAATTCATTCTGTCGGACCAAATATGTCAATTTCTTAAATAATGTCACGTCGAAAGAGACAAACAGACCAAGAATAAACAAGACGGGAATAACAGTTCAAAGCGTATACATATATATATATATATATATATATATATATATATATATATATATATATATACATACATATATATATATATATATATATGTATATATATATATATATATATATATATATATATATATATATATATATATTGGAAACATAAGCATGTTTGTGTAGCAAATCCATTATTTCTTCATATTTAAAGGTATACTATATGTTTGTGTATAAAGCACTTTATGAAATCAATTACAGGATACTGAATAACTGATTTGTACCTTGGTGCCTGTGTGTCTGTATATATATATATATATATATATATATATATATATATATATATATATATATATATATATATATATCGCATACACCCTGAGATTAGTGTAAACAGCATCAATTGAATTACGTAGGTTCCCTCGAAAGCTAAGTATGCTAAGTATTAGCCTTTCATCTCTGTGCCAGCACACGATCTTCATTTCCTTTGCGCGTGTTTTGCTCTTACACATCTTTTAGGCGGTTAAACCTCAGCACGTTGTGAAATAGTAATGTTTGATTAACAAATATGGAAGAAAAGTTAGGCAATTTTTATGTCTGCCCCTTTGCGTGATGATCTGGTTTCTTGCGATTCGACTAGTTAATAATTTTGCCACCGCCGATGCATAAATGTATAAATATCACTTCCCCTTCCCTCTCTCTATCTGTCTCTCACGCACACACGCATATATATATATATATATATATATATATATATATATATATATATATATATATATATATAAATGTAGGTAACACATTATATATATATATATAGAGAGAGAGAGAAAGAGAGAGAGAATGGGGGAAAGAGAGGGGCCTGTAGGAGAGGGAGATATTTCGAGATTCAACATGTATGTCCTTTTACGCATGTGTGTATCTCTGTTCGTGTAAATCCTGCATTTCACATGTATTTACATCTATGCCTTACCTATCAATAGTTAAACATTCACTTTCAACAACAAACCGGACCCAACATACTACATCCTATTGGATACATGTCGATATCGTTACCAAAAGCAAGCACAAGAAGAATTCAACTACATCCTCACATACAGGATAACATTTGATTTCTGACTAATCAACTTTCAAAAATCGGCTTTTCATGGGGTCCAATTAGACTGGTTCGCCTGGAATCTTCGAAATTAGTATCTTCTGGCTATATCTTCCAGTCGGCTTTGACTATCATTATTACCTTTCCATACCAATGCATCTCTTTTCCTCATTTCTTTCCTGGGGAGACTAATACCCCGAGGCCATTTCGAAGGACACTTGCTTGCTGCAAGTGCCTGTATGGTAAGGGATTAGAGAGAAAGAATATTTAAATACATATTCACATATGTTATGTTCAAACCTATATTGCGTAACCTTGAAATTCAAGCTATCAATGGCTTTACAGCGGAGAGCTGCCGAGTGACTTTGAGAAATGAGATTCAATGGCATTTCGAAAAGAGGATTACGGTTTTGAACTAAAAAATATATTCTTATACGAGTAAAGGATTGGCATCAATCACTTTTGAATTTCAAAATGTTCGACAGATATATATTTATTCTTACCAAGGAAATGTTCTTGATCTATTTATGTCCTTTTCTCTTTAAAACGTTTGAAAACACTGATTCAGTATTCCTTATGAGCAAAAAATAACTGATCAAATCATATCGACAAAATCTATAGCAAATATTCCAAGGATGCATTCAAGAAAAATAAGAAAACTGAATATGGCGTAAAATAATGGCTGTGTTCTTTTTGCTTGAATTTTCCTTTGTACTTTCTCAACACAGTTTCCCAAGCTGTCCATCGTGCAGACCCAATACAGCTGACAGCACCTGTAGAGCATTTTTTTCGCGAAATCACACGAAAATGACGTACGGGTTCCAGCTGATGACAGTTAAGAACTACCAAGCGTCATTCGTCCGTACACAAATATTTCGAAAAGAAATTCCTGAGCAAATTGATCAAAAACGCCGAAATAACTGAACAATGCTTCTTGGAAACATTCTCATGGATACGTGCTTTTAATTTATCAGCTCCAGTGAAGGATGTGAATTGAATGATTAAATCATGCCAAAATCTCACAGAAGCTTATCTATCAGACATTTCAAAATATAGATCTCTCACAGACAAGAGCCTTGCTTTGTGGTAATCTACTTAGAGCATACTATCATTTTCTCACAATAACAATCCGTAGCTGACCAATCTTGCATCTAGAAATTACTATTCGGAAGCATGCTGCAAATTGCTGCTAATGTTCTTTTATTTTTGAAAATAATCACTTACTCTTCTTTTTCATCAAAGATAAAGTAATTAGATTTCATGACTGTTGGTGACTCGGATGAAGATAATCCAGCCAACAATAACATTTTTCTGCTACGTTGATAGTTTTTTTTTTTCATGTGTTTTGTAAAAATTGTGAACTTTTTTCCAAGTCTTACCTCTATTTATAGACTTCTCCTTATACACATTAGTCTATCTGTGGATTTAATTTTCTTGCGGTTTAAATACTCTTGTGTGTAGTAGAGTGGTCTTCAGAGTTATTCATATTGGCGAGGAAATGTGTAGGTTCTTTACGTAAGCTTAAGAGAGTACACACATTCCATTTCATTCCGTTCTTCTAAAATCGAAGGAGATGACCATGAATGGTGGTCAGGATGTTTAGGCGAATGAGAATCACTGGTTACTGAAATATCGATCAGCGATAAGTATTTGTATTTCCAAATCATAAAAAACTGTTTTAGAATGTCATTTCTTGGCAGGAAGCCGAAACGTATTTGGAAATCTGTCAAAATGCCGTATGATTGCCTTTTTTCTAAGAAAAAGAAGAGTTCCGTTCATCTATACAGTTAATCTTTCCAGATAATCGTCGATTTTATACCAAGAAATTCATCCATATATTTCTTTTAAAACCTTGTAACTGGTGAGCTAATTTCAATGGGAAGAATGGGTTAACGAATGGGGTTCGTTTTCTAGTTGTATCAACATATTATTTTCATTCTTCAAATACATCAACCACGTTCCACCTGTCAGGGTCTTATTTCAACTCATTATCATATAATTTCAAATCTTACGACATGAAATATTTATCAGCGTAGAGAAGAATTCTCAGCATTTTAATTATATTTCTGGAATAAAGCGGACAAAGAAATATCAAATAAAATCCTGAGGATTGACGTTCGAGGAAAGAATCAAAGCATGTCAAATTTCTTTTTTGTTAAAAAATAACCCATACAAAGATATTGAAACAGAATTGTGCAGAAAAAATGAGTTTACTATTTGTTTCATTTTCAATAGTATCATACCGATCTTCTCTGAAGAAGAAATGTTCAAATAAATCTTATCCGTATATTTTTCTCGAAACCTTTCATGAAAGTTAGTAATGAGTCTTCTGAGATGTATATCGTATTTGCAGATCTCCAATCGGTGCTAGCAATGTTCAAGCTCAGGTCTAAGTCAAAATTTCAATTGCTGATTTTCAAGACAGGTTCACTTTCCACGTTTTGAAGACTTGCATACCATAAATTTTATATATTTTCATACGTCAATACAATAATCCAAAATACAGAAGAGCAAAACTTACGCAGTGACCTCCCCCGAGCCATATATATATATATATATATATATATATATATATATATATATATATATATATATATATATATATATAAACCTCAGCTAATATATATCTATACATCCATATATATATATATATATATATATATATATATATTAGCTGAGGTATACGCATTTTCTGTTCTCTTGTTTATGGTGAGTTCATTACTCATATTTGGCTGTTAGGATTTCCGTCCGAATAAATGGAAGGAAGAATGAAATGAACAAGGGATATTTATTTAGCTAAAAATTGCTTCTCAACACATTTTGCATAACTTTTTCGTTGAGGTTTTTTTAGAGTTTCTGTAATTATCATTGATGATCATATTCTCAATTCTACGCTTTTCTAATTCTGGTTTGTTTTATTGATATATTTAATCTAATTGATAATTTAATTTCGTTTTTAATTTTGTTTATCTTCCATAACTAAGGGAACCATTCTTTAGTATTAGTTTGAATACTTGAAGAAAAACACAAAACTGATTGCTCTTGGAAAATCTAGCCACCAAACATATACGATGAGATTTCACGTATTAAAGACACAAACCTCATAAAAAATGAACTAGTCTGCTCTAAAGAGAAAACAAAAAAGAACAATGGCAATATGGCACTACAAAATATTCATATTTGTTTTCACAATGGTTTTTCTAACATGCTTGGGGTAAGAATCTCGTTAGCGCACCCAGTGGGCTATTCCCAAGTATATAGGAAACAATTTTCATGAGTCAGCACCAGGTTGCTTTCCCTTCAATTCAACTACTTTTTTTATTTGTTTCCTTTTTAAATATTTTAGTGATTCTCGATATAATATCATATGTTTGCTCATCTTTCCCTATTTATTTCTGTTTTGGGCTTTCAGTATTTTCTGTTTATATCTATGTTTTCTTTAAATGATTCGAGGTATAATTAATCTCATCATTTCCTTTGTATGTTATCTTTCGATTTTTGATGGGTTTTAAGGACTTTCTACAGACACGTAGATAAATTGTTGTTATACCCTTTGCTCTTTTCTCCCATTTTCGCTTCAATTATCTTCCTTCTTTTTTGGATTCCTGTTAATAATTCCTTTCCGAATTTCAGCTTTCATTATCCAATCTGTAGATGACCAAATTCCATCGTTTTATTTTTCAAGTTTTTTTTTCTATCGTAATCATCTTTCCGAAAAAAGTAATGCTTCTCTATTGTTTATTACCAAAACTATCCTCCTTCCTTCATTGTCTCTCCTTGTGGCTTTCTTCTGTTTGTAGACAAATAAAAATTTAATTTCGTCTCTGTCTTCCAATTATCATATATTTGACTTTTCCGAATTTACCCTATTTTTTAAAAATTGTTATTCGTCTGCCTTTCCTCTTTTCTTCATCCAGTGTTCTTTTTTCTCCTTCTTTTCCATTAGTTTTATTTTGTTTATTTCTCATTATTTTTTTTCTTTCTACTTAATTTCCACCCTTCTACCATTCCCGCATTCCTTTCTCTCCCTCTTTCTCTATCTCTATCTATTTCTTTCTTTTTTCATCTTGCCCATCTTGAATCCACTAATCCTTTTTTGATAATGAATCAATGAATCCATTATTCTAATTCGACCAAATATCAATTCAGACAAATAATTATGTGACATTGATTTCCTCACATATACAAGTGGACATCATTGAACAAAATGGAAACTGAATTCAGGCATGAAACGAGAAACTTATCATGGGTCCTTGAAGTAAAAAAACCCAAAACTAGCATTCTTCTCCATCACTTAATTATGACGTAATCAGTTTAGAAATTTCTTAACCCCTATCATCTCGCTGCTAGTTATCATGTTAACTATAGTAGCGAACTGATTCTTGTGTTCACTTATATAAAATTGCATAGGATTAAATCAGCCAAAACTGAATTCATAACTTACATGTTCGAGTAACACAACCATTGATTTAATGGAGGAATAGGGTTTGTGTTTTAATTTCATTACCCGGAAGAAAACCAAAATATTGCAAATGCTTAGAAGCAAATATTGAAATTGAATTGACATAAGATCAATAAATTTCTCCCTCATATGCATAAGTAGTTTGGGAGTATCTATGCACTTAAGCTCCTTTTTACTTTGATAATATCACCTTATCGAAATCCAGCTCATCTACTTCGGTCTTCTCATATTCATCTGATTATCTATCCATCTATTTCAGTCCATCATCTATCAATCAATCAATCTATCAATCTAACACTGTCTGCTGATATATATTTCATACTGCATAATACAAGTAATAAATGAGCTTACATATATATATATATATATATATACATATATATATATATATATATATATATATATATATATATATATATATATATATATATATATATATATATATATAACATTCATTTTCACTTGGTATGCTCCTTTCGAATGTCTTATCATAAAACCAATACAGGACGACCAATCAACATATTATATGTCACCTTCAAACCCTCGTCTACCCCATCCCATTTTCTTATGCTCGTCCTCTTAAGTACTATTTTGTCCCTGAACCTCCTTCACGCCTAGCCCACTCTATAATGTCTTGCTATTATTCACAGACCATTCAGAATCGCATCAGTTTTCTCAATCCCGAAAGCTACTCTTCTATTTAATTATCCATTCTTTGTTTTGGTAGAAAGAAAATTCCCTTGGCATTTGGCTCAGTTTGTTTCAACAATTACCGTTTTCTTGTTTGTTTTTTTTATCATGTCCCTCACGTTTCCTTACAGCCTCACAATATATGCATTGATGACAAACGAATCCCAAAGGCTGTTATTATTCACTCTTTATTTGGCTTACTTTCACTGGTTCACTTTATGTTTTCTAACCTTTATTCATCCCTCTTACATGAACACCTACGCATCTATGAAGATGAGCTAAATTTTGGAATAAGTAAGCCTTAACTATGGCTCATTGGGACTGCTTATCTGTATGTATGTATGTATGTATGTATGTATGTATGTATGTATGTATGTATGTATGTATGTATGTATGTATGTATGTGTATAGGGGGTAGCCATATTGTATCGGTAAATACGTCGCTATATCTGTCCGTTCATATTCGTCTATATCAATATGCTCATAAAATATCTATTTATAAATCTATATATCTTTATTAATATCTCTCAATTTATATCCGTATATATGTATACACACACACACACACACACATATATATATATATATATATATATATATATATATATATATATTATTTTGTATACATCTATCACTTGACGCTTTCTTTCTTGCTTACCATATTCCATATTTTCCCGTGGCTCCTTCTCTTGGCGTTTACCCCCTTGTTAAATAAATGACTTTGAGGGCAGGTAAACCTTTAACGTTTCACTGTGAGATTTGGGCAACACGACTGTTCTATCTTCTATATTAGAATGTTAGTATATTCCATGAATATACGATATGAATGATCCATTTTTACAAAGAGCATTTCAATCATGAACAATGTATAACAATGAGAAATGGGCACATTTGACAATTGCACTTGCCAAACCTTTGATCTTTCAACAAGTAATAGTCTTTCTGAGACATAAATAAGCAACTGAAATTCCAGTTCTGAATATTCTTTGTATATTCTTGAAATATTCTGAGCCTAAACATCGACTACTAGCGCTGAGATATTACATAACTAAATGTAATTTTTTATCTCAGATCCTTGGCTTCGCTCTCCGACCCCCAAAATGTATCAATATGCCATAATGCCTATGATTCCCTTATCATAATGTTGTAATGGTAAAAATAAACGAAACACTCCATTATTATTCTTATTTTTTCATGGATTTTCGTTGGAATTATTTTCATCCCGAATAATATAGTCAATATATTCTCATTCAATACTTATCAATTATGGTGTCATCATCATCATCATCATCAGTTTTTCAACGTCTGTCATTGAACATAGACCTTCACCAGGATTTGCCACACTTCTCTATCATGGCTGTTGCGGAGCCAGTACTTTCTGAATTTGTCTAGCTCCTCTCTCCATCTAATATTCTGCCAGCTTTGGTTCCGCGTGAGATTTCGGGGGATCCATGTCGTGAGTCACGATCTCCAGCAGTTGTCCGCCATTCTTGCAACATGGCCAGCCCACTACCATTTGAGCTTTTTAATGGATTCTATGATGTCGCTGACTCTTGTCTTTTCCCCGATGTACTGTGCTGTCTTGTGTTCTCTCCATGTGAGATTGAGCTCAATTTTCCCCTGTGCACGTTGCATAGTTCTCAATTTGCGGATTTGTCTTTTGGTTAAGTTCCATGTTTCGGCTCCATTAGTGATTATTGCATCGGTTATACACTTTTCTTTTCAGGATTGATCAGATCTTCTAGTTTTTGAAGATTGAGCTTGTTCTGCTAAAGGCTTGCCATCCTAGTGTAATTCTTTGCTAGATTTCTTCTTCTTTTGAGGATCTCAAGGAGATTCGTTGTCCTAGGTAGATGTAATGATCTACTTTCTCCAGTTCTGTGTCTTCGATTTTGATCTTAATGTTTTTATCCCCGATGTGGTTGTTACACATGATCTTCGTCTTGCTGAAGTTTATGTGTAGGCCGATTTTCTTGATCTCTTAATTTAGTTCATCTATCATTACTTGGAGGTCGTGCAGATTCTCAGCCAAAAAAAAAAGTTAAATTGATAATCATGGCTTCCTTGCTTCTTCAAGAAATAAGTGCCGTGACAATGAGTGAACTTCAAAAAATCAAATATTCATCTGATATCAAAATATCTCAGTCAAGAATAAGTAACAATAAGATGTACATTTGTAGGTTTAATTCGGAGTAGTACCTATGGAAAAGTTGGCTGTAAGTTTGCTAAGTAAAAAATGCATTATTTTGTTTTACATGTTTGTTGTTCGAGGGGTGATGTAACTGGGACAAGGGACGGCTTTAGAAGTTTAAATAACATGGCAGAAAGAACTGAAGAAATTAAACGTCAAAAAAAGCATACTAATAAAAATGATTTGACAATCACTTTTTGGAAGCGTCAATATTAAAGAAAAACTCAGTGAGGGCTATTAACTTTCGATCAAGAAGCATAACAGTATGGTTACCAAAAATCATGAAATTTTATCCAAAATAATAAACTGCATTAAATATTTTCGATATATATATGGAGTTGAAACTGTAATTCGGGTTTTGGCATTACTGGCAGCTGTTTAGTTAGAAAGCAATACTGTTGAAACAACTCTCCTATCGGTTGTAAGACCGGTTCCTGCTGAAGCAGTCCCATTTTCTTTAGTTGTTTTCTTTTTGTTCATGTTGTCTGGGTCAAATGATACATTCAGCGTGTAATAATGGAGAATCATATCAAATAGAGTTTAAATATAATATAACACACTTCATAATCGTTCTGGCAGATCATATATATATATATATATATATATATATATATATATATATATATATATATATATATATATATATATATATTATCTGGTGTACCCGGTGTAAACAACATAGGAAAGCAAATTATATCTTATATCGATTTCAAAGAACTGATCAAGGGCATTCTAGGTGTATTTGAGAGGTGACTCGATTCAACAACATGCTGGGCTACTTAATACCCCTAAAACTCTAAATATAACAAAAACAGATATACTTTGTGGGAAATGCATGGAATTAACCAAGGAGGCGTCTTTGGCTCTTTTCGGTGCACGAAATTATTGACGTTAATATTGGAAAATCAGAGATAGAAAAATCACTGGTCTTTAAATTTAAAAATTCCACGGTTGACCTGTCCATAATTTGACATTTAAAAGTCATTGGAGGCGATTTTCACCTATCCGTGGATTTGAAAATACCAAAATTAACCTGACCCTATATTATCATAGGGAGCTCCCAAGAAATCAGCCCCAACCATCTTATGTTCATCATTGGGTCATGTTACTCTCGTACACAAAATAAACATTCAATGTTTTCTCACTATTCGATGTGTACGTGTGCATATGTGTACTTGGGTGTAGATGCTTATTGGTGGGTAAAGATGAGTACTCGGTGGATATCAAATGGAGAACATGTGAGATAATATAGATGAACTTTATGTCCCTGTATAATAATTGCATATCATATATGTCTATGTCTTTCAAATATTGTTAAGAGGCATATAAATGTTTGCATACACATTCAAAAGTTATACACATGATAATACAAATGGGATCAAAAGTCACAGGAATGTAGATTTATTTTCAAATATATCTACAAAATCCTCCCTGTTTCCGTACAGGACTTAAATCGGTAAATAGTGTATGCAAGAATTCTACATTAGCTTTTTGTCGAGATATTCCGGTGATACATTTGGCATTTTCCAAAGAACTTGATAGTTGGTGACAAAATAGTTAGTGCAGACCTTTTTTTTTTTTCGATTTTGAAATTTCGGCATTATGTAGCTTATGGCTTATGCTAACTAAGCGTGTAACCCTATTGAAGTGTGTCTGTCGGTAGGATGCAGCAATCTATTGTTGAATACATTTGAAAACTCAATATCTAATTGGAGAAGATTTTGAATAGTGAGATTTCTAAAACGCTCAATCAGGAGCTTTAGGGAAAGTCCTTGTATGGTTTACAGACCAAAAAACGTGAGAATCATATAAATTCCTTGTCTTTGATTATTAATAAAAACTTTTTGCAGCCTCTAAATGAAAACACAATTATTTTACACAACAGATATATTTCACTTCCATGAATTCTTTTCTTGTCTGTACACCTGATGTAGAGGTATATATCAGTTACATAGATCGAACATGATACAGAAAAAATCTCAGATCAAAATTCAGCCACGAACCACTTGTGAGGCCACAGACGTTGATCCACCCTCGTACTCTTATCGATCACAACTATAATTTCATCAGCAGCTTTTCTATTTTGATTTTGGTCATCAGTTGTGTTCATTCTATACTTATTCATTGGTAAATAGTTAAACCGAGCTCGTGCTATATACCACTATTTTAATTTTGACAACTATACATCTAAGTCTTGATTTTTTTGTGTTTTTCGCTTCACAACTCAGGTCGTGAGCAAAGGGTAAATTTATCATAGATTTGAACTCATAACCC
Organism: Thysanoteuthis rhombus; assembly: GCA_963457665.1. Lineage (NCBI taxonomy): Eukaryota > Metazoa > Mollusca > Cephalopoda > Oegopsida > Thysanoteuthidae > Thysanoteuthis > Thysanoteuthis major. The sequence continues at coordinate 17,402,608 of OY735213.1, forward strand.
TTTGCTAGACAGACACCTGGTTTACGCCCAACAGCAATAACCAATTAGCTGCAAAAGCTTCATGTCCATCAGAAGTTTATTGTCACTTGTTTAGTACTAATAGTATCAATAGATAAATTATTTCATTATAACCCATTATTCTAATTTTGAAAACTTTTTGCTTTCATCTTAATTTTTGAGTAGTTGCTTTGTTTTTGCTTTTTCAGTCTCACACAAAGCTTACTCTTTATCTTTGATTCGCACTGTGTGTTCGCTGGAGTGACGGCCTGGGTTGAGTTGTGACATAAAAAAACGTTGTTGACATGTTTTCTCTATTTGAGCGCAGTTTAAATCATGGCATATTTCACTAATATATGTTTCGTAACGCTTTGGTACTCTCTTTGCGATAAAATACATGACAGCATTAATTTTTTGTCGTTGCGATTAGTGCGTTTTATGTTCCACACTTCTGGGAATGATATTTCAATAGCGTAGACATCCTAAGGTTGTTGTGATGTTGTTTAGGCAACATCATTCAATGTATTACTCTCAGTCCGCCTCAGCATTACATGCTTTCTAAACTAAAAGCCTCCATCCGATATTAATGGATTTCCTGACCTCATTTACCTCAGGACAACATCACATGGCTGGGCGCATAATGCTTGTGCAAAACTGTCTCATCATCAGGTTTTTTAGGTATTGATCTTTAAAAAAGGGGGTAAAACAACAGTTACCATGACTTGAAGTACAAGGTTGAAGACACTCACCGAGGCAGCCTGATTATTTATTTTTAATGCATTTATATGTCGATGAAGTGGGTGACGCCACTTCGGGTTTCCTGGCTCTCAATATATCTTCACGTATCATACACCATTATGAACCAAACTCTTTTAAAAGAGCAACTATTATTGCCTGGGAACTAGTATTAATAACAGAACATCAACTCGCCACTGACAAGGACACATGGAGGTTGATATCATCAGTCTCAAAGTAACAAAAGATGAAAAGGGGATCGACACTAATTACACCTGACACAGACGAGTGTGTTTTGAAACGGAACAAGATGAAGAAAGGATCGTCTTTCAAATGATTGAAACACAGCACTAAAGCAGAAGTGATATCGGACAGAATAAACTTTATCCAGCTAGCTACACATACGAAACCGCATCCAACAAAAGATCCGCACAAAAACATCCGGGGATAGTAGATCAATTCTATGACCAAGTCGATAATGATAGTAATATTTCATACAGTTTATTTTTCATTTGTTTTTTTTTTTATTTTTACAATGGCCGTAGTCCTAACGCTTGTGCCAGCCCTAGAGCAATAGCTCGCGGGGTAATCTGTAAGGCCGTTGTTAATGTGCTGAGTCTGTTCCTTGTTGGTTATTCAATTATTGTTGATTTATGCCAGAACAAGCTTAGTGAATATTGAATTTAGTCCTACCATGGAGAAAAAGTTGCCAAGCTAGTTACGCTGATTCATCGTTAATATAATGAATGCCATCAAAAGATGTTGCCCGAATATTACTGTTCTGTCAAACAATGCTATGTTTGGTCACCATGTTATCATTCATCATATATAAAAAACATTTTTACATGTTTCTGCATTTTCTATTACACACACACACACACATGCACACACACACACACACACACACACATGCACACACAAATATAGATAGTCTGCAAAGCTTTAAACCCTAAACATTAAAATTATTTTTCATTTTTGTGTCACTTCAGTCTCTTATTTCCCAACATCAGTCAATGAAATTCATGTAATTTTTCTCAGTATTTTTTTTTCCTGTTTCACATACACTTTGTTATGGTACAATGTATACATTGTCCTTCCGTAGGATCATCAGTTCTTTACCATGTAACTGTTTTGGGGATTTTAAAAACATAACAGTTATATTAACATGGCTGCCCAGCAGAGTTGATCAAACACCACCCCCCTTTCTGACTATATAATTTATGTTAGGGGTTTGTTACTGTATTCAAGTTGCATGTGTATTTTATAATTTTTAGGAGAAAAGGGCTTACTTGCGTAGATTACCCATAAAGGGTTCTTAACGATGAAGTATCAGTAAATATAACAACAGACATGACTCGCTATTCGTATCATTTCCATTGTATGTTCACCAACACACACACACGCATATATATATATATATATATATATATATATATATATATATATATATATATATATATATATATATATATATATAATTGTACTTAGTTATGGACGTTCGTCTAGGTTATGTACTTCTGCATTCATCCCAGCAAAGCACTCTGACTAGAATAATCTACATTACCATAGTAACTACTGATCTATTTGTTCAGTTTGGTCAGGTATTTTCTCCTGTTGCCTGTATTATGTAACACGATACTACTTGGCTCATATCAATTGGACGGTGGATGACCACGCACAGTCATTGTCTTCTTCTAGAGATATACATAGATTTCGAATACTGCTATGTCAGGGATTCTTCCTTATCCAAGGTACCAAGAAAACCAACGCACCTGATTCCATTTTTGGTGGAGAGAAATGATTGGCACCTCCAAACTTGCCTTAGTTGGGGGGTTCCAAAATAATTCTATCTCCGAAAATCATTTGCTTAATCGGTTCAGTAATTCTTCCCTATAACCTGAAAAGGAGATTGGCACAGTCAAGTAAATTCCATTGATGCAAATATGCATTAAATGATAAGTCGAAAATCTTTTATACCGTAAGATCAACCAAAAAACCAACACTGGCACTTGCTTCTGGTTTTACAGAAAGTTTGCATGTGTGTATTACCATAGTATCCTCGAGGCTCCGGCCCTTAGCTTTGCTCTCTCACAGTCCTCAACAGCGTTTCACAACAGCTGCCTAGTGGTCATCGCTGGGGGCACTGAGTGACAATGAGTCTCTTCAAGTCTCCAGCCCTCCTCTCATATCATCCTGACCAATCACAGTAACGCAGTGGTTTCAACCGCCTCCATCAAGCCTTTCTCTTAGCTGTTTTGGCCATTGCTACCGGCTCGTGGTCGTAGATCTCATACCTCCAGTACTCTCCATAGTACGTGTGCAACCCCCTGAGTACTGTGGTCTGTATAATCTCAACCCTCCCTCTTTTCCCAAGTTTCTCCAAGCTTGCTTTCAGTGTCTCTGGTACAGTTCCGAATGCACCAATTATTCCTGGCACCACCCTGACTATCAGGTTCCACACTTTCTTCAGTTCCCTTGCCAGGTCTTGGTATTTCTTTAGTTTTTCACTCTTTCATATTTACTCTGTGATCTGCGTGCACAGCCCCGTTTTGTATTTAGCAAGTTCTCCTTCCTTTGTCCACAATTACCAGGTCTGGTCTTTTTGCTTAGATGATTCAGTTTGGGTGTCGAAGTACCAGAGTCCGGTTTCTATTGGTACCACTTATCCGCATGGTTGAATCTAATTCGTTTGCTCAGTTCCCTGTGTATCACTGCTGCTACCAGATGATGATGATGATGATGATGATGATGATGATGGTGATTATTATTATTATTATTATTATTATTATTATTATTATTATTATTATTATTATTATTATTATTATTATTATTATACCTAATGTAGTTGTAGCTGCAGCTACGGTAGTAATAGTCGTGATATTTGCACTCTTTATTATTTTCGTGTCATATAAATCTAATTAGAATCTTTTCAAAATTTCTTCAGTTTGGTACGTCAAAGAATTAGTTGCGCTTGTGATGGAGCTATTTTCTAGCATGAAAATCTTTTATTGGAAATTATCGATCGGAAAGTACAAAAATGTCTACGTATAGATATACTGCGCCAAGGAACACACTTTCTGCACTTGTATGTCTATTTACGTGGTATGTTCTTTTTTGTTGGTACCCTTTCGTAAAGCCCGGCAAGAACCAGACATTGCAAAAATCTCAGTGTTTGTTTTGAGGCCTTTGATGTGCGTCTCCTATCGGTTCACAATTCTTTTTTAGACTAAGACAAAATTTGCTGTTTTTTTTCTTTCTTAAAATATTTCTTTGGCTTATCAGTGTTTAGTGTCTGATCTACATTGTCAATAGTAGCCATATATGGCTTGTTATGTCTCGAGAACGCGTTCATCAGATCTTAAAAAATCCAATATATTTGGCATTCTTTTCTTTGCATAACTTTCTTCCGCTTATGTGATAATATGCTCCTTTCCAGCATCATCATCATCATGATCATGTCAACATCAACAATATTTACAACAAATGATCGGTTGAGCATCACAGTCATTGCGCCTACAGTAGAGACACAGCTCTTTCTTCTATTTGCTTAAATAATAATAATAATAATAATAATAATAATAATAATAATAATAATAATAATAATAATAATAATAATAATTTGCTGGATTCAGTTTATAAGTAAATGTAGCGACTCAAATCTTATAAAAGATAAAAAATTGAAAAAAAAAACAGGATATTTGAGAATGAACATAAATGACCGAAAGACATAATTACTGAAATCAACAAGAACACTAAGGAAATTTCCAGAGCGTTGATAAAACCTATTTTTAAATTATCTTTATTGAAAATCCACTGATACAAATGTGAATACGCAAAATGTGCGCAATAAGACTAATAATTCAGATGAACCAGCCCTATCCAGATTAAGGATTATTTATAGTTATCAAAGATTAAACGTCGAATAATTGATGCCATTCTCCACCAGACAACGAACTGTTACTGAAGAGACCTTGCCAGTTAAAAGCATTTTGAGGGATGTAGAGATGATAGTCGTTTAAAAATCTGTCAGGATACTTGAGACAGTCTGGAACACCTTTGCAAAAAGACTGAAACATTGGAGATTTGATGGGAAATCAATGCTTCTTAGAATACAACTGCCGAAGCCTAAATTGGGCCCCGATATGTAATCATGGATTTGAACTGCATTTACTGGAAAATTCTCTTTTTGAAAATCATCACCATCATGATTTCTTGGATCATATTTGATTTAAATATGTGCGGGTATTTCATAAATGAATGGCGAATCATGTTAGGATAGAAAGATAAATAGAAAGATCGATAGAAATCAGATAATCATTACAGGTATGAGCGCTAATGTTACAAATTGTCAACCAAAAATATCTAGTTGAACATAGTTGACATCAACACAGGTGTCTCCAGTTTTTTAAGTTGGTCTGGCTGACTGACTGACTATTTACGTACAGCCTGCACCAATGAAAGAACTTGGCATTTAAACATATTATGCAAATATTTTTTAATCCCCCGACCTAAATTGAGTTTCAAACAGGATTCTAATTTAGAATGTAAGTTTTCCATAAAGCTGATCCTTAGTTTGTGCCCGACAGTATTCACGCTCATTTTTTAAAAATACAGATTTTTAGTGATCATCCAACTAACCTTTTCAATTTTTTTATTGATCACTACGAATATGACATGCCGTCAAAAGATGTTGGTCACATGAAGGTTTCTATCGACCAACTTACAAAGCATATTCTTCTTCTTCTTCTTCTTCTTCTTCTTCTTCTTCTTCTTCTTCTTCTTCTTCTTCTTCTTCTTATTATTATTATTATTATTATTATTATTATTATCATTATTATTATTATTATTATTATTATTATTATTATTATTATTATTATCATCATTATTAGTACTAGTTGTAGTAGTAGTAGTAGTAGTATTGGAACTTGCTGCAACCATGCTTAGGGTCCCATTTGTAGACGTACAAAATGCAGGTGTAAATGTTGTGTGGTCCCAGTCTCAAACGGATAATCAGACAAACATTTGGTAGATTATAGTTGGGTATGCAAAAGATAAAGCAAGAATTTAGAATAGAGAAAATGACTGTAGAAAAATATATCTTTTATTACGCAAACATTGGCTAGATAATATTGTGGCAAGTACACGTGATAGCCAAAATGGCTTCTGGAGGTTGTGAGGTAGGAGTTGTCTCGACCATATTTGTATGCAGAATTGGCAAGGGCCTGATGGGCCGACGTCCAATTGAAGCTACTGAGTTGGCCAGTCTTCAAGATGGAGAAGGCGTGTGCTAGCTGACGGCACATCTGTCATGAGAAATCCGTCTTCGGAGCGGTTTACATTGACCAATCGATATCTTCGCCGTGGACCTTAATACACACAGGAGCGCCAGCCTCGCACTCTTAACAACCGTCTTACATACACACATGCAGGCAAGCACACTAATATCCACCCACACACAAACATCATGTCAAAAAGTCGCCGTATACACGCCGATAACGTAGAAGCGTAAATGACTATGGATATTAGCGTATGATTATATGAGTGTGTGCGCGCGCGTGTGCGTTGTGGGAAAGTTGGCAAAGTTGAAATGAGGGTTGTTTTGAGACCGGTTTGTACAACTCAAATCTTATTGAAATTGCTTACGTACATTTCACTCGTATCTGGCTTCATCAGAACCTAGAAGCGAAAGTTTGGTTGAGAAAGAATGGGGGAAACTGCCTGGATGGTAGTGATAAAGAAAATGTTGTTTTGGATCCGGATTAAATCAAGAGACAAAAAAAGCAAAAAAAAAAAAAAAAAGCATCCAAACGAAATACCAAACATTGAATAAAATCAATCCATATACAACTGCGATGCAGAAGAGGTAACTAAATAAAATTCCTTGCTCAGCACTAAAATGGAATCAATTCTTTTTTAATCTATGGCCTACCCTTCGAAAAAATATCATCGAAATTAATTTAGCTCTTTTGGAAATATTCAGTAGATAGGTAGGCACTATTGAATTCGTATACCTTTTCTAAATTAGTTGGCAGACGCGAATAAACTTATGAGAACGACGTAAGTAGGTCTTTTCAATGAATCATTGTGTCCCTGACAACGGAGAGTAACATTCGTAGATTTATATAAAACTTGCATTATTGCACAAAATCTTTGAAAAGAGCAGCATATTCTGTTGATGTCATGGTTCAAAAGGGTGAATGGTAAAGTATGGCCGACAGGTACAGAACTGATGACAAAATATCAACCGACTGTCATTTTGTGTCTGATATCAAGACTTGATGTAAAGTGCCAATGCAGGACTCGGTTACAAGGGGCAAGGTTGGGTTTGAGCCAGGGAAGTATTTGATCGGCTCCCGTCCCTCCGCACTGAAGAGCTTCTCTCTCACTCTCGACTAGACTATCCCAGCTCTTGACTGCTTCCCGTTTCTCCTACCATTTCGAACAAAGTTTCACTTGTCAGTATGAGCTGCAGGGAATGTAAATAGCGTCTTTGAATATCGAAATGGACACAGACATCTTGTAGACAGCTAGTCGGGCACAAGTAGCAGGCGGTCAAGGTCGGAAGAGTTGCAAGTGATGAGGACAAAGGAACCTGTGTTAGTGGATGGAGGTTAGAAGGAGGGATGAGAGTGAGGATTGATGTTGAATCATTGCCTGGGGTTGAAGGGAGGAAAATAGAGAGGGAGGAGGAAAGTTAAGAAGGGATGAGTAGGCTTAGTGTCTCTGGAAAGGTGGGGGGTCAATTTACAGTGTTGTGTTATGTCATTTTCGAGAATTTTAGAACGTTGTTGATTGAAAACTTTGAGTGTATTGATAAATATGGAGGCAGCTGAAGAGAGTGAGAAAAGAAATCAAGACGAAAGAGAAATTGAAAAGAAAGTACGATGATGAATATAGATATCTATATTCTATCGTTCTGGAAAGGCTTCTGGAGTCGATAGACACCTGAAGAAGGACAGAGGATATTAAAGTCGAAACATCGTTATAAATACAGCAAAGAAAACCGACAGAATCCATGTATAATTGTGACAACGACTTGTCTCAGAAATTTTAGCAAGGCATACTTACCCATTATGAGTTTATCCGGTTTCCCAGATAAAATAAATCGTAGGATCGATGCAAGTCAATTTAACCTTGCATTTACCTGGATGCCTAAAGTAGCGCAATAGCGTACACACTCAATATTTCTGTTCAATTCGTGGATTCTTTTTTATAATTCCGAATAATAGTAATTCAGTCCGCTAATGCACAGTCACAATGATAGGAAGCGACATCTACTGGTACATCTTACCTACCCCATAATAATAATGATTATTAAAAGATGAAATAAATTTACAGTTTTATCAATTAATATAAATTACACTATTCATCATTCTTTTCATCTAACCTAACTCTTGCAATCTTATAAAAAGGGTATTTTATAACTTGAGACACTGTGAAAAACATTTATAGACTAACGGCGCCGTGATTTAAAAAAAATAGTCTTGGAACCACTGGATCATAATCTCCTCAGCTATTTCACGATATTGAAATCACTCTTTCGTGGTACTTATTTGAACATACGTCACCAAAAAACCTTCAATCTATGATAGAATATCAGTCCAAACGCTTCCGCTCCGTATAAGTCTTCTTATTTCATTCTTTCTGGTAAGATTTATCCTCACAATAACCATACCTTACAGGTTTCATATTTTGTTAAATGAATAAAGATAAGTGGACAATTTGTTCATACACAGACATAAATATCATAGATTAAGATCTGCACGTATACAGCAGGCATCGAAAAGGATCAAAACGAGGAGGGTTCGAATCTGCCAGTGTCTCATCAGGGAGTAGCAAAAGCAAGAAAATGTCTGCAACCTGCAACTGATTGAAAGAACAGAGGCACCAGTGAAAATACACAATCGTCTCAGCCACGAAGCGAGCAATACTCTGTATAATAATAATAGTGTTTTATCTACCTATGTTACCGTAACCCAGCAAAAAGGCACAAGATAGGAAGATTCGTTTTAGCCCTGTATATTCAGGATGCAGATTCAGACAAATTTTCACATAGTATCTTATGTTTTAGTTGTTTGGTTCAATTTACATTTGGTTTCTCTTTACTGGACACATCAAATTGTAATTTTTATTACATCAGCTTGGAGTTCGGACGAGTGCATGGTTCAAATGGAGTTAAATGGATTTGGGTCACTCATATCAAGGATATAAATAAAATCAAAATTAGGATAAATTAAAATCAATCTCGTTCAATGAAATTATTCTATAAGTGAATAATTGCAATTGAAAGGATTAAACGTAGTTCTGAGGAAGCGGTAAAATAAAAAAAATGGATGGTTTGTATGAAGGATAGGAGTGGAGATGGAATTATAGATGAAATTCATCAAATTTAAGATAAATTAAAATCAATAAGATTCTACAGAATTATTACAGAAGTAAATGAATTATTATCGCCATCTCAAATCTACAATTCAATCTCAATGTGCTACACTTATTCGAGTAACTATTTCCTCGTGTTGGGTAAACTATGTTGTTTTCCAATATGAAACGAGTACGAAACTACATCTACGTAAACTTTCAACCTCCAAGTTAGAATGTAATAGCATTTTTTTGTAATATTTTTATAAATTTTGTCTTTAAAAATCTATTTCATATTTAAAATAGTTTTTAAAAAAATTATAGTAGACGGCTGGATCCTTTTGTGAAAATCCTGTATATCAATGGTGGAATTCATTTAGTGGATTTAGTGGATTAAAACATTTCTGAAATCTTCTAATCTTTTCAAGTTCGTTTGGAATGATGTAGTTGGGATTCTTTCGCAACTGCTACTTGTCCAAGTTGGTATTCTCTTGCAACTGCTAAATGCTGGCGTTTTCACAGGTGGAACTTTTTCGGCAAATTTCCATTCCAACGTTGTCTGACTGTCGAGTTGCCAAATTGTCAGCTGCCGATTCATCCATCGCACGGGCTCCCAAAATAAGAAACTGATACTGCAAATTATTGGCACCCACCCACGCACTTTCTTGTTGGCTTTTGTACGCACAGCGCGGCGATCAAAGATGATTGATGATCTCGAGAGAGACATGACAGTGTTGTCTACTTTACATTATATCACAAAACAACAGAAAACGCCCAACTTTAGCGTGAGAGTCGATTAAATGGCAGTCATTTTTAAGACTGCTTTCTCGTAGTGCCATTGTTGCTAGTCAGATGAGCTAAGGATTACTTGTTTGGTTCACAACTGATTCTCAAAGTAGAAGCTTTCTTAATTATCAGGGTTTCGGGAATCAGAGTCGCTAAAAGTGGCCAATGAAATCAAAGATTGAATAGACTGATCCCACAAAGCATCAGTAGCGCGTGGTGTACAAGATGCAAGCGTCACCTGCAAGCTTTTGAAAGTAGGTTCGATATATCCTTGCAGATCAGTAGAATTAGTATTGTAACTTGCCTGGCTTATCATTGCACTTATAAGACAATTGATTTGGGGCATACAAGCATTTATCAATATTTACCCAGATCTAGAATAGTACAGTAGCAAAACAGCAAGGTGAATAGAAGATACAATGACGTATTTCACCAACCTTCCAAATGGTGCGGATATTCCAGCCTAGAACATCATCATTTGAAATTCTGTTTTTCTTTTTAATCTAACGCCGATTATCGACAACAACATGCAACGAGAACACTAATGAAGTTTGTCTAAACTTTCACTAGCTTAACAAAGTAGCATTAAGGTATATAAACTACTAAAATGTATTTGCTTATTATTTTTAAGCTAGGATACTACTTTCAAAGCGCCTTTGTGTGATGTTTTATTGTGATATAGTTGAGTACTACCAGCATGTCAATAATATCGCATCAGCAGACACCTTCATATACATAGATTCACTTTTATTTATCCCGTTTTTACAGTTACATTCAATATGATAAAACCTGTAAAAAGTAAGTAAAATTGCTCTGGGTGAAAGGGGAAGACAGCAAACGTTCCATCTTTTATCAATTTCCCTGATATGGGGAGAATCTTTTTTCAAAAAGCTACATTTCAGGTGGATTGTTTTTTTTAAATAATTCTCTTCATGCAATATTATTTCCATATATCTGTGCATGAATATATGATATCATAAATACCGAAATAACGAAGGATAACTAGAAGGAAAAGATGACTGAATATTAATATAGACATATGTTTGCTATGAATTAACTAATTGATCGACTGGTATTTTAATTGATCTATTACTTATTTTTATAAGTGAAATGGTATAACTATGAAAAAATCTTAACTTGACTGATTGGCTTAAAATTAATATTCAGTACCTTTTCAAGGTTGACACCTGTTCATAAAATGAAAATGTGTCTTAAGATGATCATTTAAATTCCGTACATTCATACGCTGATTTCTCGCATGAAAAGAAGAGAAAAATATGTGGATCCTGAATCTAAACATCACGCCCACGATCGAAGGCTTTCAGAGGGAAACTTTCTAAAGTCTTTTCAGAAATTCTCAAAGAATTGGAGATCTGAAAAAATTGTGGTAATGTAGAGCAGAGCAGTGTTTCACATCCATAAGAATGTCGACTTGAGTGCTGTAGATATGAAGAGACTTGCTATCACTCGATCAGTTGTCACTTGTGCGAATATGCAATTATTAACAAAAAAGAAAAAAGATTACTCTGTTAAAAGAAAAACTGTGGAGGAAAAGCCAGGAAAATAGAAAAATGTAAAAAGATAGAAAACTCACTGACCACTGAAGCCCAAAATAATTGTAACCTAACCAAGTATGTGGATATAAAGACTGGCAAACATAGACGAATAGAGAACATTTTCGAGCAGAATTAAACGAAACAGTAAACCGATTATGGAGATCACTCGCTGGCCTAAATAGAAGCGAAGATGGACACGAGCTGTTAGAGACGGTACTTGACTTGAATCTGTAGAAACAATGTCATTTTGATCATGAGAACGCATGGTATGGGCACTATTTAAAAGCTTCTCATGCAAGTAAAACAGTACTGAGGTTTGGGATTTCGACATTCAAGTAGATTACTCCTTCTAATAAGGACAGGCTACATTCTTGCCAACAAAGTATAATGACTGTCAAATCATGGATTTAGCTGTTCTTGTAGGCCATATTATAGAAAAGAAAAAGAATTGAAATAACAAAGAAATATTCGAGAAGTTATGAAATATAAGGTTAGGCGTTTTGGCAATACTTATTGGCGCACTGGGAACAGCCCCCAAAACAACAGAGTCGAAACTGAAGGAACAGGAGATAACTTGAGAGTTCTAACCGTTTAGAATATATCAGCAAAATAGTCATTTGCAAAACTTCACTTAGTTTTGAAGCAAGACCACAAACATAGGACAACCAGCGAGGACCTTTATACTACTTTGTTAAGCTAATCAAAGTTTATCAATCTTATTTGAATCTGACAAAGCTATTTGGAGGTAAAGAGGATGATGCTGCACAAATCCTTAGATTTTGGAGGATCTTGCCTTTCTCAGTGAGAGATGGACAACTTTCTCAGCCGATAGGCTAGTCTATCACTTATATGAGCTCAGCATAAATCAGACTCTATACACTAAACCTTACCTCATCCAAGTTTTCATCGGTTGTGTTGAAAATGTAATTATTTTTACCCAAGCAAAACTGATGCAATGGATGTTTTCGATTAACGTTGGCCACGATGATAACGTCCTGCAGAAGCAATATTAAAAACAAGATTAATTTGTTTCCATCGGTTTTAGCCTACAGCCGATAAAGTTCAGTTCAGAAGGTCGGCGATCTTTCCGAGGTGCAAAGGAAATCAATTAACCCACTTACCTTTGGGGTCTCGACAAGAATATTTCATTTCTAACACCATTCATCACACTCAGCAGGAATCACAGAGCAGTCAAAATTTACTTACCTGAAAAGACAAAATGAAATATATAAGGAGGGGTGGGAAACTTCATGAGTTTATTGGCATGAAGTACAAGTAGGAAGAGGGTGAACTGGATCTGAATGAGAGGAAGTTGACTACTTTTTAATGCCAACGGTTGAACTGAATGTTATTTACAGCCTCTAATTACTGTAATATCTTTGAATAAATATGCATATACGCGAGCACGCACACACACACAAACACACACTCACAAACACACACTCACAAAAACAAACAGACATATATACATATATATGATCGACTTTATGCTTTTTCTGTTTCTTTCTGTGTAACAATGGGCCTTCCCACTTGGAAGCAAACATTTTGCAAATTAAAAATATCTCCTACACACAATTTCAAAGAATTTCCACGTATATATGTATACACACACACTTTTACATATATATATATATATATATATATATATATATATATATATATATATATATATATGTGTGTGTGTGTGTGTATATATATATATATATATATATATATATATATATATATATATATATATATATATATATATATATATATATATATATATAAGTATTTCGTGTATTTTTTTCGATATTCTGATCTACAAAGATAAATACTTTGTGACCAATGTTCCCTAGCGAGTCGATTGAGAACACATTCGTTTAGTTCCTCGTTAAATTTCTTAATCTACAATATGAGTCAGAATGGCTACTGTAATCATGCTTGTGTCTCAGGCTTTTGTTGTTATCAGCGACGACATTTAGTTCCCGTCGGAATGAAAAACACCTGCAGTAGAAAGTGATCTCTTATCGACTTAGACCATGTCTGCACTCAAGAAAGTTGAAGCCAAGCTAAAAGGATATTTACTAGCTTCTCGGGATTGCAATACACCTCCTCTTGTTAAACTCATTACAATATACTGCGTTTTCTTTTAAATATTTTGCAAAAAATATCGAGATCATTCATGTACAATGCCCTTGTGATCCTCTCCTCGTATGTACAAAGTGTAGTCATACTTTACTTTCATTTTACTCAATGCATATCTTCAAAATGCTACTAAAATAAGTGCAATTATGGATATGGATATCCAATGGTGCTTGGGAGGCAAAAAATAAGTTTTGGTCCTCGAAACCATCCAACATCCGTATTTTACATGTGACGTTTATTTCGTTGGCACAAATAAATGATATGGTTCGAATGTTACAGTGTTCTATAAAATATACCTAATTCATTTTTGCTTCTGATTCTAATTTGCATTATCATGTATTGTTTATATGTCTGTATGTGTAAGTGTATGCATTGAGGGTGTTATAACAAAAACTATGATATATATATATATATATATATATATATATATATATATATATATATATATATATATATATATATACATATATATGTATATATATGTACATATATATATCACAGAATTTGTTATAACACACTCAAGTAAGTATATGTATGTAAGTATATATATATATATATATATATATGTAAGTATATATATATATGTAAGTATATATATATATACATATATATATATATACATATATATATATATATATATATATATATATATATATATATATATATATATATATATATACATATATATATACTTATTCTCTATATTAACACCCCCTTTGATCTTATACTTGTCAATTACATAAGTTTCTGAAAAGAATATACATGCAAATATTCCCCACTTTTTGATTAATTGATTAATATTATGTTTATTCCCGATTTCATCAAGAGATCTTATCGGTTAAATGATAATTAATAACGGGTTTCTGGAAGTTTGCTCAGAGAAGGCTAATACAAGTGAGTTAAAGCTAACTCTGAGGTGGTTTCCATAACACGAACTGTTTTGTATTCCATTAGGTGGCTTTGACAGAGGTTGTATCGATGATAGCTGTAATATGCATACTTGATTATTCAGTGTTTTTTGCAAAACAAATGATGCGCTGATGAATTATCTGAGGAAAACAGAATGAACGAAATCAACAAAAGAAAGATTTTTAAAAATGCATTTTGAGAGGAAAACATTGAATTACAATGTAGAGATTAAGAAGGTGAAAGGAAGAGAACATAAAAAAGTGACCAGAGCCAGAAAGAAAAATCAAAAAAGAAAAAAGTTGAACAAGAAAAAAAAAAAATTTCCTCTCCAAGAGGGCAGTATGTGACACAGGATCGGATCTTATGTGATGCCCTCATGCGTGCGTTTACAGGTGTTCCAAAGTGATCACCCATCCAAGTACTGATAAATCTCACCAGTGCTAGACTTCGAGGCTTTCAGTGTGATTTGAAAGTAATTACTATGGCAAAGACAAGGGGAGACAACGAAAACAGAGTGAAGAGAAGAGAGGAAAATTCTAGATAGAAAAGAGAACAGGAAAAAGAAGTTTCGGCGGAGGAAGAATTGAAAGTGTGAAATGTAAGCAGCATCGGAAAAGAAAGGCTGTGGTGAAAGAGATGAATAGTCAATCGGGAAGAGCAAGATATTTTGATAAGTAGGCGGGAAGAATCGGGGAAACAATGTTGAATCATATCTAACAATCATTCAGATCAAGGAATAACTGTTGCCAGTTTATTGGTGATGCTTGCAGATAGCCATTTTGAAAATCTAAATGGATGACACTGAATGTATCTCAAGTCATTGAGCATGGCCCCGTCGGAAATTTATGAAGAAAAATTTAGAAAGAAATCAAAAATCATATCCTGGATCTGCTGCAAATTTTGAGGAAAATCTTCGTTAATACATGTCTCGTTGCCCCATGAAATTTCATTGACATTCACTGAGAACATTTGGATATATCGGGTGGACGGACAAAAACTGGCAAAAAAATGTATAAGAATCAAAATGGGAAAGTATCTCTCAAAATTCCTGGGTCCACCCCAAATTCAGTCACTTTTATTCTTGCTTATTACTTACCTTTTGGCGGATTTGCATTGGAATCCATTGAGAACTTTCGGAGATATTGTATAAATATTCAAGAGCGAACATGAAGAAATGGAAAAATATCTACTTCGATTTTTTTCCCAAAATATCTGTATACGTACCTGCCTGTCATTCTGAATGTCAGTGGAACTCATGTGGAAGAGTAGGCCACATCGTAAGGAGGTATTTGAATTCTAGGCGGATCAAGGAATTTATTTCTGATTGGAAAATATATTTGTGTTCTTTGTTCATGTCTGCATTCTGTCTACACGATATCTGCAGAAGTTCTCAATGGATTTCAAATAAATTTTGTTCGAGTGTGCTACAAAAAAGTGATATGAAATTCAAATGGGAAAAATTATACAATTTGAATTCTAAAATGGCTGCCCTCAAAAGTCACAAAAAACTGTCCACGATTTTCTTTCTCGATTTGGATGATTTAAAGATATGATTCAAGTTCGTTGCCAAGATTCGACCCCCACCTTCCGAAAAAAAAGAAAGGAAGATAACCCCCATAAATGTGCCAAAAACTGATATACTAGAGGGTAAAGAACATAGAATAAAATGAGCAAAGGAAAAAGTAATAAGAGAAGAGAGAGTGGTGGGAGAAAAGGAGATATGCTCAAGAAGACTGAAACTTAGTAGAAAAACGTGTACGGAAAATATTGGCCAGCCTTATGGGTGGAAAAGGTACAAAGATGTGTTCATGAATAGGCACGTGGAAATTTCGGGCAAATCATGCTGTTTTCCCTGCCCCTCGCCTTCTTTTTGAAAGAATTCCGATACGCCAATGTTTTCAAGCCCAGATGGAAGCAATAAATACTGTTTTTCAGAGCAGGTCGGTCTTGTCAAATGAAATCTTGACCGAACACAATCTTTTATTGTAGGCCCTCATTTGCTCCTGTGTCTTATTAAAAAGATTTGCCATATAAATATTATGTAAAATTCTCGCTAAAACAAACAAAAAGGTTAAAAACAGAATAAAATGGAGGAGGCGAAAAAGATCAAACAGTATTTCATAAAAGGATCAACCCTAGGGATAAACGGGTAGAATTAACCTGCACGTAAATTTCATGCTACCACATCAGTATTGTGGCAACAGTGTATGATACTATTTAGCAGTTGAAATGATTGCATAATGTGCTATCCTTATTCGAGCATCCATTCCATTGCACAATAATATTCCAGTGTAATGAAACATTCAAGTTATGACGTGGGTATGAACTTGCATTCTGGTTAAAGGGAGTCAATTTCAACGTCTACAGTCAAGTTGGAATGTTTGTGTGATCAACCAATTTTGGAAATCTGTTTTGTAATTGTGTCTTCGATAGTTTTTAGATTTTAAATAGTTAAAAACAACTAGTTGGGAAGGTGATTATACTCTACCTTTAAAAGACCTATATGAAGAGAATATCAAGAAGAAGTAACTAAATGAGCAAAACACGTACGAAGAGATGTGAACAATTGGCCTAATTCAAATTGGCCAGTGACGACTCTTTTTAACCTACATAGGGACCGGCTGACCTTTTGAGCTCTGTTAGAGTGATTTGTCACTCTTCTGACCTTCTTACACAGAGGACAGGAATGTAGTAAACAAGAAGCGTCATAGCAACTTGGGTGTCCTGCCAAGGCAGGAAGAAAGAAGGGATACACATGGAAAATGACATACAAAAATCACCGACGCAGATAACTTAACTCCCCGAAAAGAAATGAATAAATCGCTTAAAGTCGATCCTTATAACAAGAGATGTCTCATTGTCTTTCTTCAAGTACCTTCGGCAACTATTTTTATTGCGAGGATCACAAATAACTAAAGCCGTTTTCAGTGTATCATTGTCCTTCTTCATTTACTGACTAATCTGTTCTTCGGATGCAGATTCTTTTTTAGTTGTTGCTGTTTCCTCATGGTTCCTGACAAGGACCTTTAGGCCATTTGTTCATGAATAAGAGTCTTAAGAGAAAGATATATGGAAACATTTCCACTGGTTGTAAGTTTATTTCGGAAATTAAAAAAAAAATTCAATTAAAAGGATGTTTTGTTGTCAAATTGATTTTAAGTCACCGTTTCAAAGATTTATCAATTATTATCAATAAGTCTGATGATAACAACATAACCATCGAGTCATCCTTTGAAGGAGAATATTGGCAAAGTGATCTGAGCATATTGGACCTGGATTTTTACGCATTTGCAAATAAATGAATAAAATGAAATGTATATGGGTGAATGTGAACTCAAAACTCCCACAATTATCATAAATTACAAAGAACTTGAATTTCTATCATTCTTAAAGTTAATGTATGTTAGAAAGTATCTTTCAATACCCCGGCTAAAACACATGGTTTCGGATACCTAGACGCGACAAACTGATAATATTGATAATTAACCACGTCGCAAAAGCAGGCAAAAGGGTATAAGAAACATGCAACAGAGTAGGCACAGTTATACACTGATAATCGAGCTAACAGTTTTGCTTTGACCTTATGAAGAAAAGGAAGAAAGAGTAAAATACATAGGAGTATTTAAAAGAAAATTACCAAATCTAGGCAAGAACACTCTATGTAGCAGGCCAAATGGCAAAGACGGCAGAGGGCCCAAAATATATTTTCAAAAAGACAAACCAGAAGATGAGACCATCGTGTAACATAAATTTTGATATTGTGCACATAATAATTGATGTATCTGTGACTTTGCCAAAACACTAGAGGCCTGATTCAGTGAACTGGAGTTGTGAAAAAAGACGACCCTCACTGCGGTGATAGGAAGGACTGCAGGGATATCAGGATATAAGCGGGGAACAAAGGAAACAGCAAACAAATGTTGTGAAAACAAATCAAAAACTCTCTTCGTGAATAAGAAAGGTAAGTTAATTAATGACTTGGAAATGTGCCAGGATCATTTCATATCGACGGGAAGATCAAAACCATTTGATCAATATGCTATGCATTGGATTCCTATTGACCACAAAATCAACCTGAAAGGGTCGGAAATTGAGACAAATATCAGGACCGAGGCGAGAATTCTTGAACATGGAGCATAAAGTCAAAGCTTATTATCGCAATAAATAGTCTCCAAAATGAGGTTGAATTGACATAGTGTGTCTTTTCAGGCTGACCTACTTAGGACAGACACCCAATTGCTGTTTAAATTGAGAATATACAAAGTGGCATACAATACGTTGATAATTTTGATTCTTTCGGACCATTGCTGTTTTTAAAAAAATATTTTTGCACAATTGCTGGTGTTTTGTTTTTGTTTTTGTTTTCTTTGTTTTTTCTTTTTAGTCGTCGGAATGATTTATGCCATACCTGGATTCTTACTGCTAATAAGTTATTGTTGATCGAAGCTGTACATTTTATTTTTCGTTTTTCTAAGGATGTTAGTTAAAACAATCTGAAAATAAGCCTAAAAAAACAACGGCCGGAAAGAATAATAATGGCCATGTTTTTTGTACCATCTTCTATTAACCATAATAATAAAAATATCAACAACAATATCAGCAATAAAAACATTGAGGATCCCGGAAAATTAAGAGTTGAAATAAGAAATGGTTTGACGTCAACAATCGCAATATCTCATTACTCAACTCGAGACACAATATAAAACTGGAGTCAGTCGGTACGACAGTGCAGACCAACTTTTTGGCAAGTGACTTTTGCACATACCTAATATGTTGTCAACTGAAATTTCATTACTGCAGGCCGTTCAAACGAAGTAGTCTTATTACTGGAATTAAACGTTGATTGCTAACATATCCTCGAGGTATAATCTTCGTTTTAACGGGATTTTCATAATAGTTCAGGAAGAAATTTGACATATCATCAGTGATGAAGACTCTGAAGTTTGTGTCGAACCAATCTTAAATCTGAAAAGGGCCAGAATGAATGAAAGAGAGAGAGAGGGGGAGAGGGGGGGTATTGTAAGGGCTAGTGAAACAAATATATCGACTATAAATACACAGCCTCGCTCAGAACCGGGTCAAACTGTGGGACACGGGTTCGAGTCCCGCATGTCGCTCATTCTCCTCGTTACATCCAGCTGTTTGATTTGCTACTCGGTCAGTTACGGTGCTGGACAATATATGTTTACAAAAGATGTGTCAAGAATTCATATATATATATATATATATATATGGTCGGAAACAGTTGTCATACATATGCATTCAAGCATAGATGCTTGAAAGAGTTATATATATATATATATATATATATATATATATAAATAGAGAGAGAGAGAGAGAGAGAAAGAGGAAGAGAGAGATGAATTCATATATCACTATATGAATAGATAAATGCATAGATACACATACGCACACACACACATACACACACACATATACATAGAGAGAAAGAAATTGAGAGAGAGAGTGGGACGGACAGAGACAGACATATAGACAAACAGACAGTGGCAGAAAGAGAAAATGACCTCAAGTTGAAGGCAGAGTTGTTCAAAGAATTAGGGAGATGAATGTAAATAAAGACAGGATGAAAGACTCTTCTATAGGACAGATCAAACGAAAGACTTTGTTTTCTTCATTGAATGATAACCAGCAGCCAGTTTTGTTCCCAGAAAACCTCACAGAGCAAAGAGAATTGGATGAGATGAAGGAAAAAGAATCGAGGTTTCGATTAGATCTGCTTTCCCACGGGA
This sequence comes from Thysanoteuthis rhombus, assembly GCA_963457665.1. Lineage (NCBI taxonomy): Eukaryota > Metazoa > Mollusca > Cephalopoda > Oegopsida > Thysanoteuthidae > Thysanoteuthis > Thysanoteuthis major. Next base: position 17,422,826 of record OY735213.1, read on the forward strand.
ACAAAGTGGGTACAACAAACAACGCTTGTCTTTTATTAATCCATCTTCTCAAACAATCCAATAATATGAAGCGTTAGGAACTTTCTCTAGAATAAAGCTTTTATTAGCCATCAGCAGGTTTTAGTTTCACCAGTAAGAATAACATCTACATTGTATGAAAATATATATTTGATTATACATGAGTATATGTTTTTGTGTGTGTGTGTAAGCGTGCGCGCACAGATGGATAAAGAAAAATATACTGCTCAGGATTTCTATGCTAGTGACAATGATACCCCCCATGAAACCATATTTTAATTATTTGTGAGAATGGTTTCAGATTGATTTCAGCAGATAAACCTACACATGCACTATGACACACACACACAAACACATAGAGGCACCTGCACATACATACATGCACACACACACACACACACACACACACACACACACACACACACACACATATAAATATATATCATGATTAAGAGTATTCTATGGGATGGAGACTTTTCCTATCTTCTTCTATGGCGAACGTGACTGTGGTAGTCTTTGCAATGTATTACGGGCAATATTTTCTATTTTGCCTCTCCATCTCGTCGAGTCTTTTCCAACTGCGTTTACTATCCCACAGGCATTAATCGGTTACCCTTGTATTACATCTGTCGCCCTCTCTTCTTGCTATGTACCCAGCCTCGATTTTTGTTGATTTACTCTGGTTCACTACCGGATCCATGTTGTTCTTTTTTCTAACGCCAAGAGTGATTTCAAACATTTCCTCTTCCAAGATCCCATATATGGTTCTGGGTTGTTTTTTCAGGTTTTGCGCCCATATGTCATTGCTGGTATCTTGTATTGATTGTATGATTTATGCTTTAAGCATATTGGCTATTCCCTTTTCAGTTTGTCTCTTTTTATACCAGATGATTTCAGGCAATTCTTCTGCACCATCTTATTTCATTCCCATGGACTTTCTCTAAATTCATTGCTTGATCTAGGTAAATGCATTCCTCAACTTCTCCTTAGGCCTCTCCATGTACTCTTACGGTGTTTTGAGGATCTCTTATTGAATGCAAATTGTGTCTTTCTTTAATGCTTTTCTTTTTCCATTTCTCTATTATTATTCAAATCATGTATTCTAAATCCACCGCAGTTTCTGCTATCAATGCATCATCATCTCAGTTCCTTAAATTATTCAAATATTCCCCGTTTATATTTGATGAAATGTTTTCCCGGAATGCTTCCTTTGCACACAAGAAGAAAAAACAGAACTTATGTCTAGATATAGTGATGATATTACACAAGAAAAGACAATACAGATATTGGCAATTACTGCCCTATCATTTTACTGCCTAACATTAACAAACAATTCCCGAAAATACTTATGAATACATTAACAATCACTGGAGATTTTTAAAAAAAATGGGAAAAGAGATAGGTTTTAGAATTGGCTATTCGACAATAAACACACATTAAACCAGCAAATCGAGAGAAGATCAGAATTCAACGAACCGGTTTCTTGGGCTTACACCGACTATGAAAATGCATTTGACACACAGCAATCTTCAACTCAATGTGATAACAATGTATGAATGATAATTGTATAAAAGTGAGAATATATGCCAAAATACCACAGCAATTGTTAAGGATAATGATATAAAGATTGAAGACGGGAAAGAGACGAGGGAATATAATATCGTCAAATTTCTTAACAGCGTGCTTTAAAAGCATATATATATATATATATATATATATATATATATATATATATATGTGTGTGTGTGTGTGTGTGTGTGTGTGTGTGTGTGTATATATATATATATATATATATATATACAATGAAAGATATCCACTTCCTAAAAAGAGACTCCTACACGAACAACCAACAAATTTAAGAAGAACTATCGTCAAAAGCCACGTACTCTGTGAAAACATAACCATAGAAAAGATATAACCAAATGCAATTGCTTGTGGCTTATGTAAATATTTAAAAAAATGTGGGAAAGTATACTTTCAAATGTGATACAAACTTGAAAATCAAATCCAACATATCCTGTAATATCTAAAACATCGTCAATGCCATTATTTGCCAAGGATGCAACAAGGAATACATAGGGAAAATATCTCTCGAAAGGAATTGGAGAACAGTACACAGAGATCCCTCGACAAGGATACTAAAAGTCAGTTTGTCTTCGATAAATTTTCCACAGAAGAATCAACATTTTCAACGTTCCCTTTTCTACAAAATGAACGAGGAGAGGAATACATTTCATCAATACTTTTACCAGCATTAGATTTCCACTATTTGTTTCAAGTTCGAGCCTCAGTTTTGATTTTCTTGGAGTTCATAGCTCGCTTTCTTTTTTCAAATCCCAAAGTTGCCCCCTACCCAAAGAAATTCTATGGAACCCTTAACTAACTTCTTTTTCCCACTACATCCCTCAACACATCCCAGGTCTCACACACATACTAACACGCATACCTGAAGATCATATCATACGCACTCTTTCAAATCCATTCGTACTACAACCTACTACATCAATGGACAATCATACCCAAACAATAATTCAACACACACTCACTCACATTGATACTTCACCCCCTTTACCTCTCTCCCTGGGAGGATTTCCAGCATCATCCCCTTCCTTTTAAAAAAATCTATGACCCTCACGGAATATGAATTCAAATCATAATCAATGTACAAATGACCTAAATTGAACTGCCTCTACTGGACACTGGAAAGTAATGTCCAGAAAAAAGTGTGCGTAAGTGTCTACGTGTGTGTGTGTGCGTGTGTTTGCGTGTGAAGAAACAGAAGGAAAGTAAACTTTTTTTTCATTTTCTGATATTAATGATATTAGAAATTGAGATATTAACGTAATCATCCAAGTCTAACATTTGTCATTCAAATATACAGTGGCTACCAGCTGGTTTTTAGAAGTTACCGTAATTCTGTTCCCTGACGGAAACATCTATACATATGATTATGTATTATTAGTCACAATAGACGATCTAGCAACAAGAGCCGCTGGTTTCACCGTTCGTTTGTTTTCTTTTTTTTTTTTTCCAATTGTCCGAATTTGGGAGTCCAGTGTTGCCAATTTGATGATTTTACCTTTTTTTTCAAATTTGGGTGAAAATCTTAAATTCGAGACTTTGAGGAAAAAAGCTAAATAGGCCACATTGATAGCAACACACTTGAAAAGTAATAAGTTACTCGCGCATGCATAGCCTCTCTTTCACTGAGTAGTTAAGAATATAACATTAATACTGAAGTAATCGGGAGGGATGTGTTGAGCTCGAGTAGTGAGTTTCAAATATTACTGGCAATTGTTAGCAAGTATTGGATGTTCTGAAAGCTTTTTTATTCTCACTTTATAAAAGCTCATGTCTATATCAAGAGAAATAAAAATAGCAAATTTCAACTTACCTTTTTCTCTTTTAAATGTTTTGTGAGCGATGGAACTTGAAATGTACTCTGCTGAGCAAAAGTCTTTCGAGTATCATTGAAGAACTCTTAGTTTTTGCTGACAAATTCGCCCAAACATACGTGCAATGTGATTTAAGAAGGAGAGGACGTGGAAAGAGATTAAATATAGTGGAATCAGAGACTTGAAGTGTCCCTGTAGCAATTGACAAGTTGAATTTCACGGTTAATATATATGTTTTTGTTTTAATTATTGACATTGAACTGATCAAGATAAATAACTCCATAGATGTCTATGTACATGCATAAGTGTTAATCATTTAGCGATTGAAGATTGTATGCATAGTCGTACATATATGTATGTATTTAAGTACGTGAATCAATGTGTTTTTGAAAGGGTATTGTACGTGTGTGTGTGAGAGAGAGAGAGAGAGTGAGTAAGAGAGTGGGAGAGTGAGAGAGAGGGGGGAGGGAGAGATGAACCGACATACAAACTGACAAATGATTCTAATGATCGGGGTTTACATTTCCACAGAAGAACGGCAGCCGATAATGCAGGCATGTGAATATTTCGAATATAATTCAATTTTTTTAAAAACTGTCTTTGAAAGTGATGAAAAAACAAACACCTTGCAGTATATTTACTAACGCCGAGACATTCAATACCTCTTGAACCGGAAATAGTTTTTAATTTTTTTTTTGTTTCTTTAAATTTAACCATTTTCTTGTATGTTCTGTTATTGCAAATTCCTCCAGTTTCTGCTAGAAGTTATTCAATCCATTTGATTTATGTTTTCGTACAATCAATATTTGCTCTTTTCACCTCCTTTAGGTCACTTTGGAACTCCGTTCTCTCCTATTGAGCTAAGGAAATACAGGTGTCTGATCGGTTAGCAGTGTATGAAATGGTCTATGCAACACCATTTCAAACTCTGAAGAGCAGAAATTCACCCCCAAACTCTGGAGGAAATATTGTATGATGAATTGTGACGCCACTTCAGGAGATTGCCCCCCCTCTTAATTGATTTTACATAACCAAGACAGAGAATACTTGGAGATGAACCTTGACTGAGACGGCTGATTTCATAGTCACTGTAAGTACAATGCTTTACTCAACCTATCGAACTATTTTTATCGCTATCTCCCTTTTCCTTATCTACGCTGTTCAATGATTTTTTTTTTCATTTCATTTATTTTATTTTTGGGTTATCTCGTTATTTACAACCGTTGATATCTTTTCCTCCCTTCATATCTTTCATCAATCATTTCTTTTTTCCTTATCTCCTTTTCTGTTTAAATAGCTATCCTTTTTTATGCTTCATTTTTCTGTCTCCAAACTTTCAACTTTGTATTTCAAACTTGCAATCTCTAGGAATCGTAGTTTTTCTTTCAATTTGAACGCGTGGATTCAACTTGAATCCTATTGAAAATTTACGTTGAGAGGATGACTTACTTGCACCCTAACAATGGGGCAGCGCTCAAGGCTGCTATCAAATTCGCCTGGGTGTCTATCACACTTGAGCAGTGTCACTGGCTGGTTTTTTTCAATGCCACAACATATTCAGGTGATCTTTGACGCCAAAAGATGTCTAACCAAGTACTGATGGATATTCTGAACAAATCTTTCAAGTTATGACTGTTATGCTCAATTATGATTATGAAGACATTGATCAAATATTTCATTTAGATGTTTGATTTTCAATAAACCTTAGGTGGAAACCACTCCTGCTAGGTGACATCAACAAAATCGCTATGAATAGGTCAGTTTAATTCCAGTGAGACTTAAAGCATTAAAATTCAGAATTATCTGATGACAGATATCCTATTTAAATAATATTTTTTTTTTTTTAAACATGCAGTATATACACATAATTATGTGTTTGTGTGTGTCCATATTTTATCTTCTAATCTTTGTATTTCACTAGATGGTTACATCAAGATAGAACCAATGCTTTTCTTTTTTTCATAAATTATCTCCGTTGTTTTCATGAAAATATTTCTAACTTTTTTTGATAGCTGACACACATTTAGCCTTGAATATAATTCCACATGATGCCTGTCGCTTTAAAAGAATTCTCTTTGCATTTTCTTACTCTTCTGTTTTTATTCATTTTATTTATCATTAATTTTTTTCAATGCAGTTTCCTTTTCTCTGTCGCCCTTGAATATCCTATTCTTTTCCTTTACACAATCAAAGTCTTTGCACTTCGTTCATTAATAAGCGGATTTGCGCTCTTCATGGCGTCTAGGAACGTTCCAGTGTCTGCCTGTACAGCTGCCATTTTGCCTGTTCAGGCTCTTTCAGCTCACATCTCGCTAGCCGCGAGAACGGAACATTCCTGCTGTCTCTCACTTTGTTCGTAGTAAATCGAATGGAAGAATAACAATGACCGGATCATTGCGTTTGCCAAAGGAAATTCAGCAGCAAGGGAACAGGAAATGAGGGAGAAAAAAAGAATTCTGAAGCTCTTTGGGATTGTTCGAATCGTTCCTCATTCGGGAGTTCGGAGAATGCAAACTTAGATAAGGGAATAAACAACAATAAGTTGAAAAGGAGCAAAAGAGATGCCATAAAGAAGAAGAAATCGTTAGGTAAGAGATTTGATGGATGATTTAAATCAAGAAATAAACATTGAGAACTTTCTTAATTTTTTGAGAACGATTTACGACTCAACAAAATATTTCAAAATGAGTTGAAAATAGATGATGAATTCAAAATAATGAGGATAGATTTGATGAAATGATAAATAATTATTTGAAAATCTTCAAAGGAAGAATTTTATTTGCGAACTGTTGGAAAGATGGAGAAAAAGAAGAAAAAGAAAATGCAAGATTATTTTAAAAATAAATTGGATGAATCATGATTAGTATAGGAAATCTGATTGATTTGTCGAGTAAAATGATAGAGAAGAAGGGATAAGACAAGAGTTGGTAAAAAAATTGAAAAGTATTAGTAAAAAAAAGTCAACCTGTTCGATGTACCGTACAAGATTACTCGTTGTGCCATTATAACAGATGAGATAACTGTTCTTACGAATATGTTTAATTCTTTTGCAAGATGGCGAAACCCCACAGGTGTAAATATTTTTACAAAATCCAAATAACAAGGGAGAAGATGCAGATGTATTGAATGTAAGTTGGCCAAAGGGAAAAAGCACCGACAAAGGATATACAATGTTAAAAATATACCTGCCTGCAAAAACGTTTAGATATAGAATCATACACATAGTTTTTTACTCAGTTTTTGAACGTTCAACAACGAATAGCTAAAACTAAAGTGAAAGTGCAATTAAAATGCAGAATTGAATAAAGAATTATTAAAAGAAAAAACAAAGCACAAGGGAGTTGAAAAATAAAAGAAGCTGAGTGAGTTGAACATCAAAAAAATATATCAGTTGATTCGTTTTTAAATTCAAACTAATTCTAAAATGGTCACATCTACCGGCTGTTAGCTGTTGGCAGATGACTGGAATTTTCTATTGCTCTAACAGATACGGTGGGGCCAGATATTTGGAAAAAATGATAGTCAGTCCAATGATTATGTACACACACGCACATATATATATATATATATATACATATATATATATATATATATATATATATATATATATATATATATATATATATATATATATATATGTATATATATATATATATATTTATAAATGTTTACGTATATTTATTTATTTGTATATTTATGTATATGTATTTATTTGATTTTTGCATTTATATATATATATATATATATAAATGCAAAAATTAAATAAATTAACTTGTTTTATGATAATATATATATATTATCATAAAACAAGTTAATTTATTTGATTTTTACATATATGTATATACATATACACACATATACATATATGTATATTTATATATATACAAAAATGTTTTATGAAAGATGTGCATCCAAAATGATTCACACTGTTAGAGCAAAAATGCCATTTTAGCTTTTTCCATCCTTCTAACTACTGACCAATTGATGTATCTGCGTGTATATATAATTGCAAAACGTGAAACTTCTTTTAGAATGAGACAGAAGATCATTCCAACGAAGAATCTGTTAAAACGAAATTCGACAGAGAAAGAGAAATCACTTAGGAACAAAGTGAGAAACTATAAAGCACTCGGAGAGAGAATACCTGTGCATACACTCTACAATACATTACTACTGTATGAAAATGAAATATCAAAAAGCGAGAGGATTTAATTGTTGTAATATTGAGGTACTTCCACGGAAATTCAAACGTTAAAGTTAATTTCTCATCCCATAGAGTGCGCAAAAATATCCCTGATTTAAGAAAAAAATCATGGATCTGCCTCAAATTTTGATCATACTTTCCTAACCATGGCCCACCCCTACATTCTATTCAAATTAATTCATTGTTGTCGTAGATACTGTATGGACAAACGAACAGACAGACACTGTTGAATACATATACCTCTTCCAACTTCGTGGGCAGAAGTGAATGAACAAGCAATGAGAGAGAAATGACAAAATGAAGAGAAGAAATCCTGCAGTCACCGTGACAGAGTGAGGCGAGGAAGTTAACAGGCTGAACACTCGTGAAATTGAAGTTGAGGAATAAAAAACGGACAAATGGAAGCAGAAAATGTCATTAGTGTTTTAAATCCAGCGCTAGAATATTCACAATCGAATGAGACCGTATACACAGCACTTGAGCGCCTCCACAGTGTATCAGCAAATACAAAAATAACAACGGCAACAATTTGAACAAGAAGAAGCAAAACGAAGAGAAAAAGGCGTGTTAGAATTAGCCTTTAAAAGAATTTGAATCTGGAGAGAAAAACATATTAAAAATGTTATTGAAAATAACTGTGTTAGAACGATAGTTGTGTTTTGTGACGAACTGAGTAAATTGTAGAAATGCAGAGAGTAAATATTAAAAGCACGGGAATGAAAACAAAGAGAAAAGGGGGAGTGGCTTGTGTGTGGAACAGAGTTTAGGGAATAAAGGAAAACATTCGGCCAACAAGCTGAAAATCATAAAACCGAAGGTAGTTTTCTTATCTAAAAGACTGAAAGAGAGTCAAAATGTCTTCTTAGCGGAGAAGGAAGAACTGGTCGGACAAATTGTAGAAACATGAATGACAAAGAGAAGAAGAATAACAAGATAAGCAGATGCAGTTATAGAAAGTGTTTAGTAGAATGTAATTAAATAAAATATCAAAAGCAGCATTTCGTGGAACTTTAATCTAGGGCTTGGCGGATAGACACTCTGATACAATGCAGTATTGTCGATTCATAAGTAAATCATGCCGTCATTTTTTACAGTTGCTGGGTTAATAGATATCCTACTCCTGGCAATAATTATGGGACGAGCAAACTTTTCCCTCGGCGTTGTGTGATTCCATATTTTTCCTCCATTTGATCTGGAAAACTCTGCCAATAACTTGAATAGTCTAATCTAATTTGTGCGGGTTAAAAATGTGTGCTGTTTCCACAGTTTTGCATGAGGTAGTATAAACTAATTAATGCTTGATATATATATTCAGCGCACATACCTAACAATATGAGAATGTGATTACCTGGTTTCGTGCGTGTGTCGGGATGATGTAATACTAACAAAGATAATTGTCATCCCTGTATATAGATAGATCTGTCAATAAGTTCGTAGCTAAATGATGGAAAAGGCATTTAAATAACCCAGCAGATCTTCATTTTTCAACATGATCCCCTTCCTTGTAAATGCACTCAACTAAACGATCGTCCATTATTTACAGGAATTGAACATTATACAATGACAATTTCACATAAAATTTAGCTAATAACTGTGAAAGTCTACAGACTTATAAATCCATCCTTGTCAGCATATTGGAAGTAGCTGTGGAAGTTACAACCTGATTTTCCATTGAAAACCGACGAATCAACGAATAAAAGCAGACAAAGAATGGTAATTGCCTTCGGTTCACTACAGAAAATTGTAAATGCTTGTGTTCGTGTCTTAATTCACGTATGGGGCTTCTTTCTATTTCAATATCATTTTTCTTTCTGTTTTCATTTGCGCCTTTCTACACCCACTAAATAATTTCCAGGCGCATTGCATCCTTCTTGTTCTGCTGTTGGTGCATCTGTATTTATATGTAATCCTTCTTTCTCTTCCTATTCATTCTAATCCCTTTCTGCCTTAAGGCTTTCAAAGTACTTGAAGTAACATTTCAATACAAGTTGTTTTTTCCTTTTTCAATACAAGAAAATATATTTTTTATACAGTTGTGGAAAGATATCGTAACAATTTACGGAAGTCATTCTTTGTATATGACAATGGTTGTTATAATGTTGTATGCATATGCATACGTATACAAAATAAAATAATGACTTTCAAAATGATATATAGCTTTATAATATCATTCGTGAACAGGACGAGAATGTGGTGTCTTTTAAAGATTTTATATATATATATATATATATATATATATATATATATATATATATATATATATATATATATATACATTGAAAATTGTTTTAAAAAATATATTTTCATAATATTATTTCCTGGGCCGACAGGTTTCGTTCGTATAAAAAACAGCAATTTCTACAGCAATAACAATAAAACCATGACCAAAGACGGAAATAACAACAGTAATAACAATCACAGCAATGATAATAATAATATATAAACATAAACATAAATTGTGTTTTGTAAAACTCGTACATGGAACATGTTGGATACTTGACGTACTATTCATTAGTGTGATGAGGGACCCATATGACAATGTTGTTTATTATAATAATAATAATAATAATAATAATAATAATAATAATAATAATAATAATAATAATAATAATAATAATAAAGAATGAATGAGTAGGTGAATCATAACAAAGATGATACAGCAAAAAAGAAGAAAAAGAAAAAAAAAGCACAACAACAAGTATGCCAACACTATAGAAGCAACGATGAGAACCTTGAAAAGAGAGAATGATTGGATAGATTAATTTCGAAAATTAAAAGAGTCGACAGAAATAAATCAGTCCGTGTGAGATAGAGAATAAAAAGCCCAAAATGCATTAGTAAAGGATAAACTTGGACGATGGGTATTCCAATTCGAGGAGCATGGTTGAGAAATTTCGTCTGCAGCATAAGCAGTTCCTCGCTTTAGCGTTTAAATTAAAATGATAGCAACAGTCATGAAGGGACGGTAGAGAAAGCAACAGATTTGAAGATTGAGAAAGAAAATTCAAGTCAGTGATGTCGGTAGAACAATAATTATAATAATTATAATTATAATGATAATATTAATTCACAGGTCCATTTCTTGGATGGGCAAAGAAGAAGCTGAAATCAATGGACTGGTGAACGACGAAACTTATGACAACGTACGAGGCTTTAAACCCCAGATATAACACAAATAAACTGTAAGTCAAAATAAAAGAATGTACTAGAAGACTCATTAGCGTTGAATGAGTCCAAAAAGCCAAAACTAGATGAACAAATAAAGTGCAAGCAATTAGTGCAGACATAATAAAAAGCGCCCAAAGCAATGAAAGAAAAATGCAAACATACAAAATAACACGGATAATTCTAAAGATATACGCAAAATGTCGCAGACGGAAGATCATGGACATGGCTACGCAGAGGGAACCTAAAGAGAGAATCCTCATCATGGAAACCCATAACAAATGCATCAAAACAAATTATATCAAAGTAAAAATCGAAAGAACCCAAACAATTAAGAGAAGCCACCTATGTGGAGAGAGAGAGAGAGAAAGAGGGAAAAGACCATAAACTGCAGAACCAGTGAGTGTAGTCAACAAGACCAGAAAGAGTACATAAACAGACACGACACGGTAGCAACAATGATAAACCAGGAACTGAGCAAACGAGTGGGATTCAACCATGCAGACAAATGGTATCACCACAAACCGGGGACAGCAAAGGGAAATAGAAGTCACAAATTACTCTAGGACTTCTATATCAAAACTGAACACCCAGTCCAAGCAAAAAGCCCAGACCTAGTAGTCGTAAACGAGGAGAACCTGCCAAATAATAGATGTAGCCGTGCCTGTGGATCACAGAGTAAATACTAAAGAGCATGACAAGCTAGGAAAATATGAAAACTTTGCAAGGGAACTGAAGACGGTGTGAAACATGAATGTCTGGAACTGGATATAAGAGGAAGGATCAATACTATACAGACCAGAGCTCAATTGGGGATTGCACACATACTGAGCAGAGTACCAGAAATATGAGATCTACGACCCCAGTAGTTAGCAATGGCCGAATAGTCAAGAAAAAGGCCGGTGGGATACAGTGCAAACCACAGCGCTGCTGTGGTAGATGAGAACTATATGAGAGGAGAGCAAAAAACCTGAAGAGACTTACTTTGACAGCCTTCAGCAATAATCACCGGGCAACTGATGCAAAACTGAGAGGGTGCGAAGTTGAGGGCTGGAGACATGAGGAGACTTGCTGTCACTCAGTTTCCAGTGGTAACCATCAGGAAACTGATATGAACAATGCATATAATAATAATAATAATAATAATAATAATAATAATAATAATAATAATAATAATAATAATAATAATAATAATAATAATAATAATATAGACCAATCACTTGCCTACCACTTATGTGGAAAATCCTGACCGGGCAAATAGCAGAGAGAATATACATATCAATGGATAGAAGGGGGCTACTACCAGAAGAACAGAAAGGGTGTAGGATAGGAACCAAAGGGGCAAACGATTTACTCTACATAGACCAGATGATCTTAAAAGAAGTAAGGAAAAGGAGAAAGAATATCGCAATGGGATGGATAGATTACAAAAAGGCATACGATATGATTCCACATAGCTGGATACTCGAATGCCTTAGAATGTTCAAAATTAGTGAACCGGTGGTTAAATTCATTGGTAATTCAATGAAAGACTGGAAAGTAGATTTGACAGCCGCAGGGGACAAACTAGCCGAGGTAGGGATAAAAAGGGGAATCTTCCAAGGAGACTCGTTGTCCCCACTATTATTTGTTCTAACAATGATACCGCTTAACAGAATCCTGAAAAACAGCAAAGGATACCACTTCTCTAAAACAAAAGGAAAGGTCAACCACTTAATGTACATGGACGATATTAAATTGTTTGCAAAAAACAGGGGAGAGCTTGAGACTCTGTTCAATGAAGTGAGGGAATATAGTGAGGACATAGGAATGGAGTTTGGGATTGAAAAATGCGCAATCATGGTGATGCACAAAGGAAGGCTTTCAATGACTGAGGGAATTGAACTTCCGGACAACAACAAGATTAGGGCATTGACTGCACAAGACCGATACAAGTACCTAGGTGTCCTTGAATGTGACACGATAAAACGGGAAGAGATGAAGGAGAAAATTAAGAGAGAATACCTCAGAAGGATAAGGAAAATATTAGAAACCAAATTAAATAGCAGAAATCTAATAAAAGGAATGAACACCTGGGCTGTGTCAGTAGTTAGGTATACAGGACCATTCCTAGGATGGACAAAGGAAGAGCTCCAATCAATGGATAGGCGAACAAGGAAACTTATGACGATGCATAAAGCATTACACCCTAGGGATGATACAGATAGGCTATACGTTAAGAGAAAAGAAGGTGGTAGGGGGCTCATCAGCATAGAAGATTGTGTCCAGAGAGCTAAAGTAGTCCTAGATAGATATGTACAAACAAATAGTGAAGAAATCATAAAGAGCGCGAGGGATAGTGCAACAAACAATAAAGTAGAAAACAATGGAACAGTACAGCAAACTAGAAAAGAAAAGTGGGAAGGGAAAAAATTGTACGGCGAGTTTAAAAGACAGATAAAAGATATAGCAGACGAGAAATCATGGACGTGGTTACGAAAGGGAAACCTTAAGAGAGAAACAGAATCGCTCATCATGGCAGCCCAAAACAAAAGCATAAGGACAAACTACATAAAAGCAAAAATCGACAGAACACAGACAAACAGCAAATGCCGCATGTGCGGTGAAAGAGATGAGACAGTAAACCACATAACTAGTGAATGTAGCCAACTCGCCCAGAAGGAGTATAAGCATAGACACGATAGAGTAGCAACTATGATACACTGGGAACTAAGTAAACAAATGGGATTCAACCATGTGGAAAAGTGGTATCAGCACAAGCCAGAGGCAGTTTTGGAGAATGACAACCACAAACTACTGTGGGACTTTGACATCCAAACTGACCACCTCATCCAGGCAAGAAGGCCGGACTTAGTAATAGTAGACAAAAAAAGGAGGGCCTGCCAAATAGTAGACGTTGCTGTACCTGCAGACCATAGAGTAAAAAAGAAGGAGGGTGAAAAAAGGGAAAAATACCAGGACCTAGCAAGGGAGTTAAAGAAAATGTGGAACATGAAAACCAGGGTAGTACCGGTCATAGTGGGCGCACTAGGAACTGTCCCCAAAACGCTGAGGGAGAGACTGGAGGAGATCGGGATTAGGGGGAGGATAGAGACCGTACAGACCACAGCACTGCTGGGAACTGCACGGATACTGAGGAAGGTGCTAGAGATATAAGGACTGCAACGAATCGTAGCTCTGTCATGATATGCGAAAGAGAGAGGAGACGTTAGCTGAAGACCTGAGGAGACTTATTGTCACTCAGCCTTCAGCGTTAACCACTGGGCAACCGGTGTGAAGCTGTAAATCGCAGAATTACTGCGACCTATGAGTACTAGGAGAGGAGGGCTGGAGACTTGAGGAGACTTGCTGTCACTCAAACTCTAGCGGTTACCACCAGGCAACTGGTGTGAGATTCCAAATAATAATAATAATAATAATAATAATAATAATGTGACATCTGAATCCTTAAGCATTATTTTATATATCAAGAATTAAGTAAAAATGAAACAAGGCTTAAAAAAGGATGATAATGCTAAATTTCATCAATATCTGTATTCCACTGAAACGACAAAGAATGTTCGTTTGTTTTGTGCCATTGTTTTTAGTTTAATTCTCTATTTCCTTCTATTTTCATTCGATTTCTATGGGAAATCGATAGTTCCGATTATAGAATGAATTCCTATTCACTTCCCTAAAAGTGACACTTTTCGTTACGTTTGCATTTGGCATTTCTCATATACGATGCATCCCAGTTGATTTCCTCTTTCGATTTCTCGTCTTTTAGTTTCCATTGTCTTCGTTTTCTTTACTGTCTTATACCATTTTTCCATTTTTTCAACTTATCTTTCTTCATTTCTTCTCACCCTTCTCACACTTGATCTAACAATTCTTAATATCTCATTATCCTTCTCAACGAATTTTTCTACTTTTTCTCTTCTCTTTCTTTCCTGTTTCCCTTTTTCTTCCTGTTTCATAGCCTCCTCTCTTTCATTAACTCTTTCGGTTTCAATTTCATACTGCTTGTTGTTTTCCTACAAATCATTCGTTATTTGTTCTTTGTATATATTCACCATTCATATTCTTTTATTTACCTCATCATTCTTTTTTTTTTCATTATTCAATTCATTTCCTTGCTTTTCCGTGTATTGTTCCCCTCCTTTCTAAATTTCTTACCATACTTCGTCTTCTCTTCCTTTTACTAAAATCAAAAACTTTTTTTCTCCTCTTTGAGTGTTTAGTCATTGATTCAAACCTTCTGTTTTTATTGCCTATTTTCCAGCAACAGATCCGCACTCACTTGCATCATTTCAATCTCTTTCTAATCATATTGTCTTTCTTTTGTGATATGCTTATTAAACGTTTCCTCTCAGCCAAATCCCAATAGCCTGTTTCCTATTTTCATTATTCACGAGTCACTTTGGCGCCAACTTATAACATCATATTTTCCTTTCTCTATCCGATGTGCATTTATTAGGCACATTCTCATAAAATATGAAAAAGGAAATGCACGCTAACATATTCATATTTATATATACGTAAAGAAACGGATACATCTCTCTCTCTCTCTCTATCTCACTACATACATACATACATATATACATATATACATATATATACATATATATACACACACACATATATATATATATATATATATATATATATATATATATATATATACATAATTATAAATTGCGTTATATTATATAAAAAAATCTATGTAATGCTTTTCCTGTTGTTACATGGTTAATATATCACACAAACTAGACAACGCAAAAATAAACAATTAAAGAAAATTGGGCTGCTGCAGCCTTACTTTTACCATCAAGCTAAACAGCTGCAAAGGCCCAAATTATATCTTTAAATTGGATTGTATATATTATCAATGTCATGATTACAGGAACAATTTATTTCGAAATATACTTCGTTCGGCACTGGAATTAACTGAGTAGCACATGGCCGGCTGTCTGATTTGCTATTTATCACCCATCTAGAAATAATATATGTGTGGGGGGGGGGGGAGAGAAAATGTACCATGAGTAGTATCAATAACATGAATATTTGCAATTGAGTCGAAAAAAATAAGGATCAACAAACTGCTAATAGCCATAGCATGGAACTGGAAATTATAAATGGAAGATTGAAATCGTTGATAGATGATGAATATTGATAAATAGGGAATCGCCTGAATGAATGGGAAATAATTTCGCAATGCAATCAACTGATATACAAGCTGTATTCTATCATCGAAATAACATTCAAAACAATAAAAGAATTGTCTCAAAATGTGCCATCCCACTCCATTTATTCCAGGAAAACACGTCGAGTCAGAATTGTATGAAATATTTTAATATCCTTAGTTGAAGATCTGATAATTCTACAGTTTTTACTCCTTAACAATAAGAATCAGGTACTGATGAGAATAGTTATATTAGTTGGATTTATCTTTATCCATCTTCATTGAGCCTAAGTGAATTTTGATATCCGATTAACCAGAGCAGGAAGCTATTTCTGACTAGAATGTAGCAGAGCAAATACATGAGGTTTTTCAAAATAACTGCAGAAATGTAAATACAAATTTCAGGATTCAGCAGGCATTTTAGAACAACTGTCAATCAAAAGGAAAGTGCGATAACTTAGATAATCGGGTAGAATCACAATAAAATATCTAACCAAGGACAGATAGCAATGGGAGGCAAGAGGCAGTTATACAGGGATAGAGTTGCACAATACACATTTTCCCCACAGTTATGTAGACTTTTGGAATTAAGTGGGAAAAAATTATTCGATTGCTCTCAATTTCCCAATCAACACATTTCAAAAGTACAACTCTCAACCTAGATATACATACTTAGCAGACTGTCTTCATTTAGACGGTGAAATATAACTAACTTACAAACAACTAAGAATTTATCCAAATCTTCATTATTCCTGAAAGAAAACTACGACCAATAATGCAAATAGTGAGGGGGACCGTAAAAATGGATTAGATATAAGTTTGTTTATATTGCTATATAAACAACATGTTCATTATAAAACCTATCTGATTAAAAGAACTCCAAGCAAGGGAAGGTACAGTCCAGACTTGATACATTAGAGGAGATGTATAAATATATATTTATTTCACAGTGTCATCGCTTTTATTGCTCATAATCTAATTAATGATGATCATGACTAATCTTATCTTGACTCGTTAAAAATCTTATGGTATCGGTGAAAATGCGAGAGACTTCTATCTTCAGTTACAATTGAACTAATACAGTTCTTGGAAGGGCCCCTTGCTCAAGAAATTGGTGGTTCCTCAGGATATCTATAATTTTCTTGATACAAATATGCTGAGAAGTGACCAATTTTTACTGAACGTTTTGAACCACAACTCGGAATTCTTCCTGAAGTATGATCAGAAAATATAGGCCGTTAAAATACGTGAAAACTCGCAAGAGTGAACGTGAGGTATCTGCAGTGAAAAAGGGAGCAAGGTTTCTTTTGGTAATTCAAGAAAAGGGGAGGTACGTCTGATAGATCTCTCTTATATATTCATAATAGTAATGATTAGAATTGTTAGGCTTTAGGAAACAGTCGAACCGGACTGGATAATAAAATATTAGAATACGCTATTCAAATGTAGATGGGCTGTTCATTTTCATAATCCACAGGAAACAACATACAATCAGTTGCAAATGTCAATAAGATTAGCCAATCATATATCGTCATTTACAAATGAAAAATACAAAAACCGTACATCACTGTTGACATATTATTGTAGACTAACCAAAAGCAACCTCAAACCAACAGTAAAATAGAAAATATTGAAACAAATATACAAATGCAAGAATATTGAAAGCCCATTTACCCATGCATAAATGAGAAATTTGAAATCCTCGCTCGTGCCGAATGAAAAAAAAACAAAAACAAAATTAATTAACAGAGAAAATACCGGCATTGCTCAAAATTTCTATTATAAAACATCATTAAACACACTACGTATAAGTAAACTAAAAATAAACCACCATATCTATCTCATCCACCTTGTTATTACTAGTAACATTATTATTGATTTACTCTTCCAACCCCTTTAAATAACAACCCAATCACACTAATTATCTAACACATGGAGAAACAAATCAAACCCAGAATAACTGAAACAACTAAGGTCATGTAAAAGTGAACCTTAAAATTGGGAAATAGATTTGAGAGAATATTCTCTGAGAAGGAACATACCCAACTAAGAAGGATTGGCTCCTTTTATATAGTAATTATATTTTATACATTTTCCTAATATGGGCTTTATATAAGTATAAGTATAAATAGAGTAGGAAATGATAAAGTTAGTTCATATGAAGTCACAGTTTTTATTGTACTGACATTCTGTTCAGCAGTGACTCCAAATAGAAAAAAAAACTCTCATCGAATTTGAAGGAACATGCTATTTATTTCTGCAAACTGGTCAATCGCTACAAAAATAGCTGCTCGACTGATGTTGGGCAAAAATTACTGTGGCCAAAATCGTGCAAAATCTCAAGAAAATGGAAAATGTGTGAGGTGTACAGAAGCGTCCAGTTCCACAATGCAATTTGTCACCAAAATCTATTTGTTTTAGCAGAAAATCGGTTGATGGACACCCGAGAAAATCAGCTGCAGATGTTGCTAATGATGTCAGAAGGCTGTATGCCAATCAATACTGGCTTACTTATTGGAGTCGAGACACAAACAGACCAGTTTAAACTTTGTGCAGGAAATAAGGATGAAAATCCAATATTCTGAGACAGCAAACTGTGGTCAGATGAAACGAAAATCAACCTTTTGGGGTTTAATGGTATTCAACGAATTCAGCATTGTCATGGCGAGGGGTACAAGGAAAAGTGTTTGGTATTGTCAAGCATGGTGGTAGAAACATTTATGGTCAGGGATCGAATTACTTCCACGGGATCTTGAATGCTGAAGATTACATCAATGTATTGAAAGAAAACATGTTAACTTCGCTCAAACACTCAAGAATAAGAGATGTGTTTCAGCATGAAGATAATCCAAAACATTCTGCTAAAAAACTGATGTTCTGGAGGAGCAAATTTTAGAAGTACTCAATAGGCCTTGGTTTTGAATCCAATCCAGTTTACTTGTGGAATGCACTGAGATGGAGATAAGAATAACAACATCCATCCAACAAGACAGACAGAATGGGAAACATTCTGATGATTCGCTAATCTAGTGAGATCAATACCATTCGGCAGTAAGGGAGGACAAAGGCAGTCACATTAAATATTGATTTTGAATAAATTGATTATGTAGGGTAGTACTTATTTTGGACGGAAACATATTAGTATTTGAGGAAACAGGGTGCCAATGCAGTAGAGATTGGCTATAAATAATACCATATGATGTGCATTTTGATTATGTAATGTTCCACTAGAACTAATACAGTCCTGCTATGTTTGGTTTAGAGGAAAGTTAACTTTCTACAAAAGACGTGATAGGGACGTAATCATTTATTGGCTGCTGTGCAAATGTCATATCGACTATGAACTATGAGAAATAGCCCTGAGTCAAGTCTTCTCGATATTTCGTGTTTCTTCTTTCGTTGTTGTCTTTTAGTAGTTACACTAGTTGTTGATATTTCTGTGTAAATTACAGATAGTTTGTTTAATCTTGTCTGAATAATGAGGTTCTCACAAAAAAGGCGATTATTAGAGTTCAACCAAAGTTATCAATTGGAAACGCCAGCTTTTGGTAAACTCTGTGCATTGTTGGAGCTCATATATATATATATATATATATATATATATATATATATATATATATATATATAAGGTTGTACACCCTTCTTTTTAGGATTAATGGGATCTTCTTGTTTTTGAAGGTTGAGCTTGCTCTGCCGAAAGATTGCCATCCTAAGGTGATTTTTCGCTTGATTTCTTCTTCTTTTGGAATTCTCATGGGCATTCGTTGTCCTAGGTAATCGTAGTAATCTACTTTCTCCAGTTCTGTGTCCTCGATTTTGATCTTAGTGTTTTGATCTCCGATGTGGTTGTTAAACATGATCTTTGTCTTGCTCAAGTTCATGTGTTAACCGACCTACTTGCTCTCTTCATTTAGTTCACCTATCACTGGTTGGAGGTCGCGTTGGTTCTCTGCAAAAAGACCAATGTCGTCTGCAAATCTGAGGTTATTCAGATATTAGCCGTCTATTATGATTCCTGTACTTTTCCAGTCTAATCTTCAGAAGATCATCTAGAGCAGGCCGTGAAAAGTTTGGGTGGGCTGGTATCACCTTGCCTTACCCCTTTTGGGGGGAAATACTAGATCAAAAATAGGAAGTTACAGAGTAACCCTTTTCTGACACCAAAAGGACTATAAAAACAATGTAAGTAGATTTATTGATAAGATAAAGCGTGTTCACTTCGAACCCCAGCAGATAGATAGCCACTCAAAGCCCCCTAATTAAAAAGACATTAGGAGAAAGAAAGTGAAAAGGGGTTGGTGAAAAAAAAGACAGTGTACACAGATTCTAACAGCAGAAGTAAGAAAGATAGATTGTAAGTATAGTTACGTGAGAAACGAAAGAAAGCCGGTGGAGGGAATAGAAAAAAATGCATACATGATCATTTAGTTCCGGTAAAAGGAATGGGCAAGATGTTTGTGTAGAAGAAATATCGATAGAAAAAAAACTGTTGTCTATAAAGCAGACATAGAGAGCAGACAGAGCATTTGAGACTGCTAGAGTTGGCTGGTAGTAAGAGGGTACTAGGGTCCATAGGCAGTAGAAAGACACCTAACTCTCTCTCCCTCACACCCGACAAGCTTGCTCTCTCTCTCTCTCTCTCTCTCTCATTCTCTCTCTCACTCTCTCTGAGAGAGAATTTTGTTTAGTCTTCAAGCGAAGAATGATGTATTTTTGGTCGGCCGAAGTAGCCAACATAACCAATGTTGAGCTTTACTTTCGTTGGTAGTCGACTGATCAAATGCCCGATCGATACTTGGAGCAGTTTTCGCCACTTTACATCCAATTTTAATTACGTGGACGAAAATTGCGCGTATTTGCTTTTTTCCCATCTCATATTTGACAGCGTCAATTAAAATAAAACAAATATTGAAAAGAAAATGCTCAGCTTGAATAGATCGAAATTAACGCTTTAAAATGGTATTTTCCAAAAACATACTTGAATAATTGTTTATTTCAAAAGTAAGCATCACAGTTCAACATAGAAAACGCAGTTGTTGTAAGAAAGGTTAAACTGACAAAAGTAATCCTTAGAATATATATATATTTATATATATATGTGTGTGTGTGTGTGTGTGTGTGTGTGTATATATATATATATATATATATATATATATATATATATATATATATATATATATATATATATATATATGTTTTTATAAGTATGTGTACATATCATCGGCAGCGGCAGTCATTATAAGTCCACTGCTGGAGAAAAGCCCTACCCATTTCCGTCTCTGACGACTGTGATTGCGTTAATGTGTGCCGGCAAACCTCTCAATTTCTCCCTCCAATAGCTTCAAACAATACCCAGTCTCTCCATATATAGTTAACTACACATATATGTATTCTATAAATTTATCTATATATCCATCAAAAGTTTTCCCACCTATTTCTCTATGTATCTATATGATTATGCATCTGTTACCCTGGATTTGTATGCCTATATCTCCTCTTTTATGTATCTATGTTCCTATCACCTGCCTCCATTTACTTCCAGAGCTATCATGTATTCTTCCAAATCTCATCCCCTATCTTCTTACTAACGTGTCCCCACCCACTTTGCACATTTAAATCTCTCCACTTGTCAATCACATCATTTATCTTATTTCAATTTTTATGCAGACTTTTTTCTTTTTCGCCTCGCACATTTCGAATAAGTCTATTTTCCCCGTTTACTTTGCAATCAATTCTGATAATATGATTCCCTGTTGCCAATGAAAATAATCCACTTGTCACAGTAACATCACTAATCAAGATTTCAGCTCTTTGTTTTTCTTTCTCTGCATTTCATTAAGATCAAACGATAATTATCATATTACCAGACACACATCTCATTTCTCTTAAAGGTTTACTTCCTCTAAAAATGTGAATATTTGCCTTTTTTCAGAATCCCACTCTCTCTTTCTCACTCTCTCTCTCTCTCTCGTCATCTTATTTTATGAATCTATTGACTACTCTTCTTTATTCCAAAACAAAGAAACAAAAGAGATATTTTTCAATATATTTGCACCAGTTCTTGTGACATTTGCGGAATTGGAATCGTCATGCAAGGCTCTTCCAATCTATTCTTTTGCCGAAAGCAATAAAAATGCACGTCCCCAAATTTCGCAAGGGTCGCTCTGATCTTAGCACGAACTGGAAAATCATATTATTTGGCCTAGAGTAAGAGATGAGTAGCCAACAGATAGAAACACTCCAACATCTTTTACCAGCATGCCGTGTTGGGCGTAATGAATTTTTAGAAAATGAAAAAGGGGTGATCAATGAATATTTTTCTTGTCTTTTGTTTCGTTTGTAAACGTTAAAATGACTGAATTGGAAAAATGGGCTGGCAGTGATCTTTTTAGCATGGATATACCTTGTAAATTAATCAAAAAATATCTATCCTGATCCACAACACTCAATTTTAAAGATCAATAGTTAGTTAAAAAATCCAAACTCTGTTTAAAAAACGTTACTAAAATTCAAAATTCTTTTCATTTTTTTCTCGATTTTGCTAGAAAGAACTACGTTCAAATTCTTGTCTAAAAAAATAAAAACTAAATTTTATTTATCATAACATTGAATAGGATTGGTATAAAATCAATGTCCTCTTTATTTTTCAGCATGTTTCCACTGTTTCCTGAATTCACCAAGACCTGCAAGCTGAGAAGAATGCAACATGTGCATGAGAGAATCATGCTCAACCTTACATAGAGAGAACACAAGACAGTGCAGTATATAGTGAAGAAAACGGGTGTCCATGACATCGTAGAAAACTATTAAAGAAACTCAAATGGCAATGGGCAGGTCGTGTTGCAAGAATGAAAGACAACTGATGACATCACATCTCATAAGAAACCGACGTCGACAAAACACAAGATGGAGAGATGAACTAGACGGATTCAGGAAATACTGGCTCTGCGACGCCCATGATAGAGAATTGTGGCGATTCCTGGGGAAGGTCTATGTCCAACAACGGACGTTAAAAGACTGATGATGATGATGATGATGATGATGATGATGATGATGATGATGATGAACTGCTCCGTTTATATCTTTTGCACTCTCATTTCTTTTGACAAATCTTCGTTTCAATAAAGTTTAGTCTGAGAAAGTTTATATCATCTGGTTGAAAGTACCAAGATTCCGACCATAAAATTATATTTCAACAAGTTTATGGCTTTTTTATGTGTCGACTTCAAAGTGATTATTTTGGGTATCCCTGAGTAACGGTTTTAAAAATTGAAATTTTAGATGGATGTTTCATGAAAATTACAAATGCAAAATGTCGTTTTGGTCGTTCAAATTAAATGTATTTTCGATGGATTCTTCCGATGAAAACATCATTAATTGCATTTCTTCTTCAAAAGTCAGCGCACTTAATCCAATGCTTCTACATTAATCACGTAGACTGGACATGATACAATGAAAATTTATATGAAAATTAGCTAATAACTATGTCAGACTACAATTTAATTGATGCATCATATTATGTCTGGCTATATCTCTTGCTCTTCTTCTCTCCATATATATATATATATCACTAACGCTATTTTGGTTTGGGTATGAGTTCAAAGGGTTTTATGTTGTGCGATGCTTGCCATTAAGTTCCAGTAAGTTTGTCGTCGAACTGCTAACGAGCTATCCTCCGGTTTAGGAGGACATAAGTTCGAATCTCACTTAGAACCTATTTTTTATTGTAATCTGCGCCGTTGATTTATTTACTCAATGCTGGATACTATGCTGCGGAATTTTAGTTACGATAAAAGGCAGCAACTATTAAGATGCAGATAAATAGTACCAAAAGAACATTAATACTAAAATTCGACCAATCATGAATCTTCATGGGAGTTTCATTCTCTATCTTTTTTTCCTTTTTTGAATTTTTCTAATGCTTTTCTTATTCTTTTGATTTTTTTTCTTTCTTCCTTCTTCCTGTCCATCCAAGGGTTATTGTATTTTTAATCTGAGTGTAAAGTAGGCGTTAATATGGTGAATACGTTGGATCCCTATTAAATTGGGTGATTTAGTTTACTTAAATATATGTCTACATATAAGTGATTTCTCACACATGCACCTTTATATACCATCTATTTATCCTTACTTTTCATGCTTGTAAAGATAATTGAGATCGGTTAATTGGATGATGGATCCTTCTTCTTTTATATTGGGCTGCAACAATGCGTTTGAATGGTGGGTTGAACGAAACCAAGTTATGTTTTTTCGGTCCCATTTTTCATCTTTTGTTTTTGAGTATATATCAATCTTGTTCTGAAATCACTGAGCTTTATTGCCGCTTTTTATTGTTCTTTTTCATTTTTGAGTATTGTTCCGTGTGCTGAGTTAATATTCTACTAGATCCATTGAATATTTGCTTTATTATCTACGGCGGATGATTAGATGAAAAGTGTACGTAGATTGGTAGATTATCATTTTTTCTTTTAGGTTTGTAAGTAATCTTTTCGAAAGTCAACTGCAAGTCTGCAGTTCCATCGTGCGTTTTTATTCCTATTTTGAATTCCATGTCATCGACCTATTTTATTCTCATTATGTCTGTAGGTTGGTTGTTGTTGCTTCTTAGTATTAGTCCAATTCCTTTTCTTGTTTCTACAGACTTTTAGTCTATTCAGTGAGTGTATTCAATATAATTTTGATGTCTTAGCACTGACATTGCATTCCATTGCAACGCCCAAAATTGTTAAATGTTTTACTTCATCGTGGAATAGCATGGATGTTTGCAGTGTTTTATCATTTGTTTGTCTTGGTCACTAATGAGTGTTGTTTTGCTAGTGCAATATATATATATATACATACATATATACATACATATAAATAATAATATATATATATATATATATATATATATATGTATATATATATTGTAATTTTCATAGAACTTTTTTATGTCTCAAAGGCAAATGCAAAAATCGAAACTAGAAAACAATAGCGGCGTTCAGAAACTCGTATGGAAGATTTGTGAATTGATTATCAGATTTTGTTTTCGACTGGAAAGGATTTCCTTATTCAGAAATTGTTCTATTTTTTTTATTCATTCGTGTGTGTATGTATTTTGAGTTTGGTAATTGAGGTTGTTTTCCGTTTCCCTTTTTCATATTTCGTGATAGTTTATGACCTTCTCTCCCCCTCTTTCCCATGTTTCATTTATGGCTATGCCCGAAGGTGTTCGGAAATGCTTTTAGAATTAAGGATATCCAAAGTTATCCATGAAAAGGTTATGTTTGTTTATACAATAACACGACAAAATAATCTAATTCGATAGTCTAGAACAGGATTTAGTTTGCTTTAAAACGATTTTCAAAATAGTTGGCCATGTTGCATTATCCTCAGCCTAAACCAAGCTCTGAAATATCTTTGGGAAAACCCAAAAGTCGGCGGTAGTCAAATGTTGACTTTAAATGATAGAAAGGGGTAGCTGACATGGCCAAGTTATGCGATATTTCGTCAAAAACCCTGGACAAGATGTGAACAATGGGTAAGGTTGGTCCATTTGAATGCGACAGTTACACAGTACACTAACTCACTCATTGGCATCTCACAGACACCCAAGTAACCTCATGGAAGAGTGTATGTTCCTGCATATGCAATAAAATGCTTCATTTTTGGTTATTCAAAATGTGTAAGTTCATCCGAACATACATTATATGTATATACAGGGAGACCTTAAATTACGAAGTAATATATTTTAGTTATCGAATCATCAGGGAAAAGAAAGAGAGACACCCAGACAGACAGACAGACGGACAGACATACAGACAGACAGACTGACAGAGAATGTGTCCAACTCTGTTTATATATCCAAATCTCACTTTATATTTATGTATGTATGTATGTATGTATGTATGTATGTATGTATGTATGTATGTATGTATGTATGTATGTATAAATGTATGTGTCCGGTGTGAATGTACAGTTGTAATCTCCCGGATGTCTTGAAATGTTGATTTTCAACTAGGCTCGTACACCAAACACTGGTTTTAATGAAACATTTCTATTCTCGAGACAATGTTATTCTAATTGATTTTACCGAGTGGAAAAATTCTTTCTGTCCGCATAAAAAGCAAATGCTAGATTTTGATACCCAATGACATAATAGGTATTGATATATCTAACCTACATTCCTGCCAATGTCTATCAACAAAGGAAAATAATGATGTGGGGAAAAAGAAAAAGCAAAGGACAAAAGGCATTGTATTTCGCTGACAGTCTTATGGTTCAAATGGACGACGTACAAAATCATTATCTTGCTGAGCAGAATTCAAGATACAGATTCTTCTTGGGGGCACAAGTTTCATTCGTCCCAATTATTGATAGTAGCGATTGTTATGTTAGTACACGCCTTGAAAAGAGAATCTGAAACTTTAAAAAATTTGAACATATCAAAATACAACCGACATATAAACACACCCACACACACTTCATTTTTCGAAAATATTATCCTTTGATATAAGCAATATACTTAGCATTTTGACCTTTTACTAAACATGTATTAAAAACACTCGTGTAGATTTGTCACCTTGAGGGCGGCATAACGCAGTAAAACACGCTCTTACACCCCATCATATATGCACATAGGCACACAATCACCACCGCCAGCCCAAAACTTATCCAACCACGAATTCACAGTCATACATCTCCTTCCCTGAAAATAACATGATGTAATGATTACTTGATTTTGGAGGAATCTTATCCAGTCAAATGTCGACCCCGTTCAACCAATAATTTGAAACTGCGTTTCAAATATCCAGGGTTTTCCTAATTTCCAGAAATTACACAAGACAAAAACAGAGGTCACTATAGCAACAGCTTCGTTCTAACCTAAGACATGTTCGTCAGATTTCCTCCATTTTAGCAATATTTCGAATCTGAACCTTTGTCAACGATAACTTGATTCCCCGACGTGAGTGGAAAGATCATTTATTTCAAACAAAGGCGAATGCATTCTTTTACCCTGAATCATATTAGACAACCAGTAGAAACAAATTCACGATGTTATTTTTACGATACAGTTCCACCCTGTTGATGCTAGTTGGATGAGAATAAATGTGATTCCGAAGAATATTTTGATCAGTACTTACAGATTTCTTTTCATGTTGACGTATATTATTTGTTCGTGGGAAACGTCAATATCAGCTGAATTCTGTCTCATCCAAAACATATCAGGCAGTTACAATCACTGCAGGCTTAGACTTTTCTACATTCATGTACAATATATATCGTGACACATTGGGGGTGGGTGTTCTCTCCAAATCTTACGCTCAAAATCCCACTTAATTATGCACTAAAAAACTCAGACTTGTGATCATCATGGTATCTAGGACTGATGGAAATTTCCATCATTTATAATTTTTCAAAATATCTTGTGATGAAAGTAAGTGCCTCTTACATATAACGAAATATTGGAATCTAAAGTAGAAAAAAAAAAACAACAATATATCGTATTATCTTAGACAGGGATGATTGAAAAAGATCTGAATGATAAGACGTCCTGTAATAAAAACAGTTTGAATCATCCATCAAGCATATTGTTATGCACATTGGAGAGAATTACTGGTTGAAAAACAAAAGCAAATACATCAATTTGAATTATGTCGTAATTGTTATTGATTTTTTCCAACTGTTTATCTTCATCTTAATTGTTGTTGCATTTTATCGCAATCAAACTCACAGTGGGTTCCCTTCAGCAGTGAGTAAATGAATCAACAGATCGGAATAAAGAATGTCTTCCAGGTGAGAGTCATTTAGTTTATATATATATATATATATATATATATATATATATATATATATATATATATATATATATATATATATATACTTTCGCATTAAATATAACAGACAAGGAGTATTTTATTTAAATATTTTGTAATTTTCTTCAAGTGAACGAATCTTTG
This sequence comes from Thysanoteuthis rhombus, assembly GCA_963457665.1. Lineage (NCBI taxonomy): Eukaryota > Metazoa > Mollusca > Cephalopoda > Oegopsida > Thysanoteuthidae > Thysanoteuthis > Thysanoteuthis major. Next base: position 17,450,708 of record OY735213.1, read on the forward strand.
GTTTTAATGAATATAAATTTTGTCCAAAAACTAAACCACTTTCGACAGCGCTCGCTTCAATTTTGGATATCTCGGTGAGGATCAATTTTTTAGTAGTATAGTATAAATGATATTAGAGCAAATAAAGTTTTACTTCGTGGTACAATTGCGTATCATTTAATTTTCTCAATATCTAATATCTAATTTCATGTTAAATTCAACGTAAGGAATTTGCTGATTATTGTACGTTCTTGTCGGTTGCTATCAGTGTTTTAGTGATGTATGTTGTGATGATGAGTCCTACAGACTTTTATCAAATATTCTAATCGAATCAATCAGTGCAAATTTAGATTTTTCATGTATTTTTGAAACGTCAGTACAGTGAAATTTTAGAGTATCAACCTGACTCTGAGGAAGAAAAAGTATCATTGATGTGTAATTACACACATCAACTACACAGAACTGATATGTTATTTTACAAAGGCAAAAAAAGATATGCTTCAACTGAGTGCCCCACGATTTGGTTTATGTTTATAAGGAATACAAACGTCTATGTCCATAAATTTTATTAAAATTGCAATCATATCATATTTGCTTACGAAGTAAAGTTTTATTTGCTGTAATGTTCTTGATATTCCTCCGTAAGTCAAA
>OY735213.1:17456337-17458837 GCA_963457665.1 Thysanoteuthis rhombus
GGTGAGTGATGGAAGGGAATAAAAGAAGACAAGTAAAAAAGTTAGTGGCAGAATTAAGGACAGAAGAGGAAATAAGAAAGAGAGGAAAGAAGGAATAAAGAAAGTAGAATAAGCAAAGGACCGTTGAAATGCCGAATAAAATAAGAGAAGAAATCTCGAAAGGAAAAAATAGATAAAAAACGAAAAAAGCAATATAATGAAAGACAAAATGTGCAGTAAATGAAGAAAAATTAATAAAAAGGACTTAAAGAGCCTGAGATGGAGTTAATGAACAAAAAATATGATAAAAATAAGGATAAACATAACTGAAATGGGGCGAAGAAAGATGGAATATGTATGGGTAAAAGGGGAAAAAGAGAAAAAAGGAGAAGAATCCAACAACATTGAATCGATAAACTAAACTTGATACTTTTCTGCCAACGATTTTCTGATAAAATATTACAGTTAATTTCTCAAATTATTGACTATAATTTCAAGTTCAACAAAATGATTTAATATGAATGCCATAGCCGATACATCTATGTGAGATTTAAAAAATAAAAACTTATACTCTAGAAACCCAGTTGGCCATGTGCCAGACTCAGTTAAATTCAGTAAATACATACTCTTGTTCTGATTGGCTTAATAGAGAACACATCTGAGATTGAAATTCTCATGAACTTTCTGAAGTAATGAATATTTTTCTGTTAGTCTTTCGTGGAAATGAAAAAAAGATTTAGTTTGAGAGATTATCTATGAGTATCATTGGAGTATTCTGAAAACACAAACCGAGAAATAAGTTTGGGGATGATTTAACACGAACCCAGATTGGTAAAAAAGACGTACATAAGTAAGTTAAAGAAATTGGAATATATGAATATATTCCGCCATGAATGTCTTTAATGTCTTTGAAACATCAAGATGACAATCGCGATCTCTGAATCTGACCTTTTCTATATACAAATGTATATCTATGTATGCGTATGTGTATGTATGTTATCACACTCACATAAATATGAAAGTGGGAGAAAAGAGAAAATATGCAGGTCCAATGTATCAGGACAATGATATGAAGTAAAAGTTATTGCTGCCCACTCCAGTTCTTTTTTAAAAAAACCATGATATTTTTTATGTCTGACCATGCATATCTTCTTTTATCAATTTGCCTGTTGATATATCTTCTTTTCATAATGTATAGGAACATATAAGACCACCAATGATATACATAATCCTCATGGCATAATAGTCATCGATCACTCCTGCTGATTTTTTTACAAAATTATCTCTACAACAGAACCATATATCTGTTTACCCATGGAGACACGTACCTCCTGGATCTAACGATCACTCATTCCAGTTATATATATATATATATATATATATATATATATATATATATATATATATATATATATATATATATATATATATGTATATATATATATATATATATATATATATATATATATATATATATATATATATCGACAGAAAGTTAGTTATTGAAGGAGCCAGATTTACAAACGGAAAGTGAATATAGATGTTTGCTCATTCTGATGAACACCAGGCGATATTGCATTTTTATTTCAAATTTTGCGTTCGGTCACTAATGGCCCCTCTATTTGTGCACTGCTATGACAAAAATATGGAAATAAAGTGGGTTTCTCAAAAATGAAAGTAGAAAAAGCATAAATACGGAATGCAACCATCTAAAATATATTCATGCGTACATTCATTCACTTTCCCGAGCACCTTTGCTTGATCTGACCTCTGCGTTGTCGCTTCAGGAAACTGCGAACAAAATGTACTGATACGGACTTGGATTCCATTATGCACTCTTGAACAGCGACATATGACATGTCGTCTGCCTCAGGGGAGAGAATCAGAAAATGTATCGTCTTACCTAAAATGAATATGGAAGATGGCTTCCAACGGAGCAATAGACATCAACTTATTTGGTTTTAAAAGATCAATGAGTGTATGTTATATTTTACCGAATTTCATTCAAATATTTGAAGATCATCATCATCATCATCATCATCATCATCATCATCATTAGTCGTTAATCGTCAGTCGTTGGACATGGACATTTCCCAGGATTCACCACACCAATTTATCGTGGGCATCATTGAACCAGTACTTTCTGAAGTTGTTAAGATCATCTCTCCATTTTGTATTCCGCAGACATCGATTGCACGTATGGTCTTGGGGATCCATATTGAGTCGTGATGTCCATTGGTTGTCTGCAATTCTTGCAACATGATTGGCTCAGTGCCATTCAAGTTTTTCTAGTAGATTCTATGATGTGTCAGACTCCTGTTTTCTCTCAAATATACTGTGATGTCTTGCAATCTCTCCATGTAAGGTTGAGCATGATTTTATCATGCAATCGTTACATGCTTCTCAGTTTGCAGGTTTGTATCTTAGGTTCGTTCTTTGTTTCAGCCCTATAAGTGAGTAGCAGGAGGATGCATTGCTTGTAAGATCTGAGATCTTCATGTTTTTTAAATTTGAGCTTGCT
>OY735213.1:17463837-17476337 GCA_963457665.1 Thysanoteuthis rhombus
GATAAGGTAGTCTGACGATCTGTTTATGATGTGCAGTCAAAAATCTTTTTTTATACTGGTAATGTTTCTCATGGTGCTACCCGTCTCATTTGACTTGGAAAAGATATGGGCTCTGCAAATAAACGCCTCTTTGCCTTCAAGCTGCAGTGAAGGACTAACCCATCATGGCAGCTCAACAATCGACTTAGTTCAAAGCTTACATTTTCTTTGGGTAATTTTTTTCCCCTGGGAAATGATTGGATTCGCGAGGAAGACAACTTTTGTGCTATTTCATACCTTTAAGAAATTGAAGTTTAATTTCTTGAACCCATTTCTCTCTGTGAGCCAAAATTTGTCTCTGTCGTGACAGACACCCGACATATGTTGTATATGTTGCATTGATTCGTTTTTGAGAGAGATTTGAGTCAGGTGCCATGACGTCATTTACCACCCAAAAGCTTTGCAGCGCCGAAATAAAAAAAAATATTCACAGCTTATTGTTGTTGCTATTATTATTATTAATATTATTATTATCATAAATATTATTATTATTATTATCATCATTATTATTATCATAGTAGTAATATCAGCAACAGCAGTAGTAATAGTATGAACCGTTATTGTTTTATTTGCAATTCTTTTAATCGAATCCTATATTGAAAATATCATTTCCTTTTAGTAACGATCACCAAGGACTTACAATGAAATTTTTTCTCATTTTTAACATTATAATAACTTTTATGATCGATTTCTATTTTTCCTGTCCAATTATTAACAAAAAGTTGTTCTTATTCCCACGTTAATTCTACTTTTATTCTTTCTTCCTTCTTTTCCTATTTCATTCATGTATTTTGTAAATCACTTCCGTACTCTCATATTTTTTTATTTTTTCGTCCTTTTCGCATCTTTTATGCGTTTTTGTTTCTATTTTACCTCTCTTTTTCTTCATTTTTCTCTTTCATTGCTTCTTCTCACTCCCTTCCAATGATTTTCCATTTCATTTATTCCTTCCTTTTTTTCATTCTCTCACTGACATTTTCATTGCCCCGTTTTCATTTAACAAAATTCATTTCAAATTATTAAATTCCAAGAAATTTCATTTCTTCCAAGAAAATATATTGATAGAAAAAAAGGAAACCTGCCTTCCTGCATCAATGTAAGTAAAGACTTTTTGAATCAACAGTTAATTCTAGGCCATTTATGACTGGCAGGAGAGAATGTGAGGCAGCATGCCTTAAGTTAATTTGATGTACCAAGTTTTACTTACATTTTTGGATACAGCTCTTTATAAAATGTAAACGATACTATATAAACAAAAGTTTGGTCGTTGGTGCAGGGAAAGGGGTACCGCAAACGGAATTGCTCTAGGCTGCTTACGTTTACTTTGTGCTAATACCCGTGGGAAAAGCATGAATCTCACCACAACAACGAGTAAATAGCCAGGTAGTTTGAGCCTGTAAGCCCCGTCACGCGCTTCATCTAGGATGTGAGGCTAAAAACTCTATTCTGTTAATACTACTTCTTACTGGAACTGAAATGCTGTCAAATCCATCGCAAGGAATCTTTGATGAATATGAAATAAAATGAAATAAACTGCTGCTCGATTATTGTCCTTTCCCCAACATTTTTTCAAGGTCTTTCAAACTTAGGTCGTGTACACATATGTGTATATTTCATATGTGTGCACATATTTATTCAAATTAGCTGAAATGGTTAAATGGGTGGTATGGAAATCGTGGTGTGTCAATTCCCATTGATTTACAGGAATTTCGGCGAGCCTTGCAAATCAAGATTTCAACCACGATCGGAACTGATCGATTCCTAAACTATTAAGTAATATACCAACTTCTTTTGACAGTAGCAAATAAGTTAGGGTTGGTCATTTTTATTTACATCCTCCCTATAACATCATTTCCTAAATTTAGTTTTGACAAACAATGAGGTATAATAATAATGCGCTCAGTGAGAATCGTTCGCTCTTCACTCACTGTGGTCTTGAAACTGGCTTGCAAACCATTACTCTAAAAGAGACGGCCGGAAGATAATCATTGAGCTCACCTTACATTGCAACGTATCTATATCCCAATCTATTCATATTTGTCAATCTATCTGTACAGTTTTTTTTTTGTCCATCTCTATCTGGTTAGATCTCAATATATCTCAATCACTTCTGAAAGGTTACGTCGACTGGAACAAAACGCAGTTATTTTATTCTTTTATCAGTGAAATTCACAATCACTTGAAGCACAGTTCAAACTGCATTTCCAAATATCGATTCGATTCAAAATAGACTTATTCCACCTTTGCCCTCTTTCAAAATAGGACAATTCCCTTGTTCCAAAAGGTACCAGTATCGCTGATGATTATGTAATTAAGTCTGTTGCGTTTTCATGGGACATTAGGCAATTTTCAATCAGTATATCCTTGTTAAATGTCAAACCTGGAGAAAATAATGGCGGCTAATTACTTATATAATGTCTCTGTACGTAATCTCATCCAGGAAAATTATTGTATTTAGTCTAATATCGAATTATGTGCTTTCACTTTGGCACGAAAAGGGAAATTGAACGGTTAATGTGCCGGAATTTGAAGTTTTTACGTTATATAAATATATATATATATATATATATATATATATATATATATATATATATATATATATATATATATATATATATATATATATAGCTGTTTTATAATATTACGACTCTTCAGAGTGGCTATAGACTCGATATCCACTCCCTCCAAGCCAGGAGTCCACTATATTACCTACCTTCAATGCAGAAACGGTAGAACAGTAAAAACCATTTGTTTTTTTACGCCTGCATCATAATTCACCATCTACCAGAGGGCTCCATTCAAGGATTAGAAGATAGTTGCTTATATATATATATATATATATATATATATATATATATATATATATATTAGTAAGGACTGGTAATTTTTATTCAAATTTTCTCGCAACTTCCCTAGATCATCAATTTCTTTCTTTTTAGGACAGGCTCTTTTCCAATTACTGGTTACCCACCAAATAGGGTCTTGTTCTTTATGTTTTTTTCATCTATTGAAAATCATTGGTTTGTTCTGCCAATGTTATACTAACAAAGGAGGCTGGATATATATATATATATATATATATATATATATATATATATATATATATATATATATATATATATACACATACATATACACACATATACACACACATATATATATATATATATATATATATATATATATATATATATATATAGATAGATAGATAGATATTGATATATATATATATATATATATATATATATATATATATATATATAAGTTTGTTCATATCCATCTATCTATCTATCAATCTATTTATCACAGCCTGTTGATATTTATCAATCCATACCTCTCTCTCTATATATATATATGTGTGTGTCTCATTTTTCTCTCTATGTTCCTTCCTTTCTCTCCCTCTCTCTCTCTCTGTCTGTATATATTATATCACTATCTATCTATCTATCAATCTATCAAATAAATTCATAACAAGTCACTGTAATTTCATATAATTACTATCAATACAATAGCAATGAACTGAATATTCTGTGAATTAGACTGTACATTTTTATTCATATTGGGTTTTGTACTTGTTTTGAAAGTATTTTTTTCTTGGTAACTTTAATCGCCCGGTTCCAATTCGCATTATCTTTAGTGAGCGTGGCTGTATGCTTTCATGTCGATGACGATGAAATGAAATCAATGAAATGATAACTAGCCGTCGGAAAAATATTTTTTGTATGATTCAAACTATTTTCAGAACAAAATTGACGTCTTCTCATGGTTACCATCAACATATCAATTAGAAGGGTTTACATTATATTTGTAAGTTTTATCCAATCATTCCAGCTTATTTCTCTTTCAAGAGTTAATTAAACCCTTTTCATACAAATTGAAATATTTCACCGTTAATTGTATCTCTAGTATTTCCATTTAAGCATGTTAGCACAATCAAAATCACTTCCCATTTTCTCTGAAATGCATTCTTAAATGATCATAGAAATTAAAAATAAATAAATGCATATGTACGTGTGAAGGAAATGTTGAAGTTGAAAACGCAAATCGTTGAATGTGAAGAAAAATTTAAGTTGATATTTGAAATTTAAACACCAAAGATTAAAAATCGTTGATAGACTGACCCCATCTGCACTTGCCGATAGAAAATGAAAACTGTGCAAATAGAAAATCAATTTATAAGAGCGATGTCGATTGATTGATGTTGAAAAACACTGTTAATCGCATCTTATACATTTTCAAATGAGGTGTCATAAATATTGAGAAATCCATAAAAAATTATCTACAGCTAACGACGACCCGATCATCAATAATTCGATAACAAGCAATGACGAAATCTGATCCCATCACATCAGTTATTCACACACAAGCACACACACACACACACACACACACACACACACACACACACACACACACACACATGCGTTTGTCATACTTGCTCAAGATATTTCACAAGTGCAGACACGTATTTACAGAGAAATAATCATAATACCTCATTGTATCAGGCAAGTCAGAAAAATTCCCATTAAATTTCATGGTAACAGATTTGCCTCATCACAGATGGCTGCAGCTAAAATAAACTTTCAGTAATACAAGGTAAGTACTAATTGATACGTATCACCAATACTTCTGAGATAGTAGTTGCAGCGTGTCTCTGGCGGTCAGTGAGCAAGAGTTCCTTACGTAGAGCTATTTATCGAAATTCTTCCGTTGATACGATGTATTTATTCATAAAAAAAGGATAACTCATTAACCAACATACGAATATAGTTAGCTGTGCTGAAAGGATTACAACAGAAGAAAACACAATGGTTAAGGGATGTGGGCGTCTGTGTATTAGGTGAACGAAAACATCCTTACTCCACCGTATAAAATTCATCGAGGGGGGGGGGGTATCGCGCCTACATATGAATTACATCACGTCTGTAAGCAAATGTGATAGACAAGAAAGAAAATAACAGGCCTCATGTCGACACGAAAACAAAAATATTGAGTTGAAGTCAGTTCATTGGAAGAAGAGATTTCAGGCAAAATTACGGAGGATTTAATTGATTCAGATTCTTTTACAAAATAATAAAGCAGAAATATTTTCACAAGCCGCAAATGGAGGATTTAGCTAATAATTAAAAAGCCTGTCATTTTGAAGGATAACATTTTCATCCATTTTTGTCAAATGTGAATTACTAGCAATTTAAAATTTACTCTTCATTGTGTGGCTAAAGGACTAGAATTCTTTTGAAAATTTCATTGACAAAGATTCACGATATAGTCATAGAAAGAAAAACTAAGATTCTCTTATCGTGCTCTAATCATAACCCATTGTATTCAGCCGTTGGTAACGAAACTTTTGTCTCACTAAACAAGTGCAGGAAATTTTGGGAATATAATCTCCTGCGTTCCAACAAAATGGGTGTGAAGCTGGGAAATAGTTAAAAAAAGGAAGTGAGAGGTTGATCAATTCATATCATTCGGGACATCGCCTCGTCAGTTTTCTGGCCGGGTGACATAATGTCTGCCATCGGGTCTGTTGATTCACAGACACTTGGTGTTTCGAAGCCGAAGGATTCTTTCAAAATCACATTGTTGTATTGTTCGGTTTGTCTGGGATGGGCTTTCTTTCATTCAGACAGCCAGAGTGAAATGCTATCTGCATCATTTTCCTTTCCATCAATTTCTCCTCTTGATATCTTCGTTTGTTTTTCCCACCTTTTTTTCCCACTTGACTCATACAACTTCATTTTCTTCTATTCATTTCCTTCCTTATTCCTTCCTCATTTTCTCTTTCATCTTCTATTTTTTAACTTTGTTTATTATCATCCTCTTTTTCTTAGTTTCGGTTTTTTTCTCTCTCTCTTTTATCTCCCCAGTTTGTCTCATGTCGTCTTCTCTTTTTTTTTCTAGTTTTGTTCACTTTTTTCTTCCTCCACTATCCTTCGTCTTTTTTTATTTTCTCTTTCTCTGTTTTGATTCTGTACCGTCGCCTTTTTTTTATTTCCTTTCCTTTCTCATCGTTATCACTATGATTGTTTTATCTTCTATCAGTTGATCATGGAAAGTCACCCTTTTTATCATGATACAACAAATCACATTATAAACACAATGCATAATACATAATTACATACTACAACTATTCAAATACTAACGATTTTTGCACGTTTTATATCTCCCCTTTCCACCCTTCATACATTTATGTTCTTCCCAGGAAACTGTCTTTCACCCTATCTTGACTGCCCTCCCCAAAATGATCCTCATTGTCTTGCCAAGTCTTTACTAAGTTTTTTATTTTGTTTTGCTCTCTCTCTCTCTCTCTCTCTCTCTCTCTCTCTCTCACACACACACACACACACACTTTGCGTTTTATATCGATTCTACAATGGCACCCACTGGTGTTGTCAGAGTTTTCTGAAACAAACGCATTGGCAAATAGGGTGTAAAAAGAAAATAAATCTAAGATATATATATATAAAATCTCCTACACGTAAATAATATCAGCAAATGATGTGGTGTTCACCCGGAGCCAAAAGTACGTCGAGTGATATTGTTTTCGGACCATCATTGCATTTGGGTGAAGGAAGTTAGTTTAATATGGGCATCATTGCATTTTCCAACTTTAACTCTCCGCTGGCCATCGTTACTACGTACACCCAAACAATTGACTGTTCATGAATACCAAATACTCATACACACAAAACACAATTGGCCGTCTTCGTTCTTGCGAAATGCACAGAATTAAGGTTGAGTATACCATTTCATTAGCAAAGAATACTCGCTATCTATCTGTCTGTCAGTCCCCAACCCATTATCATTATGAGAGCAAGGGATTGTCTTTGTTTTCAAATCATAATACGCACATACCTACATGGGCATACATATGAATGCTTTGTTTTATTCTGCTCTATATCTATTTGTCTATTATTATCGGATAGATGGTTGGATATTTTCTGAAGGTTAGTACATGGGAGTAAAAATCTGTTCACTTCATACATCAATAAATCTTGACCATCCAATGCCTCATCAACCTCCTTCTTGAACCACTGCCGACAACAATTCGTTAAATATACTGAAATCTTTCTTCTGGTTCATAACCAGAATAATCATATAAAAAGGGTGGCGGTAAAGTATCCAGTCATTTTATATATATATATATATATATATATATATATATATATATATATATATATATCCTTTTCACATTGAAAACTAAGAAGCACAAAACAGAATCGTTCTTTCCGCTGAGAATTGGGCCAATGATGGAGAGGTGTACATTTTGTCCCGAGAGATACCCTCTTAGTCAATGAATGATATTATTGGTAGACGCAATAACTAAAAAGATTGATGGTTAGACTCCCAACGGATTAGTGCTAACAATACACTTCTTCGTGGTTAATAAGTATGGTCCACTATGGATTGAAAATTCGAGCCAACGGTTAAATTTTCTCTTATTTTAGAAAGTTTTTCCAAGTCTCTATATGAAACTCAATAAAGTTAGAAGAACAAATAAATTGATCACTTTCTGTACTGATTCTTTTTGCAAGTTCTTCTTGGAGACCAAATCTACTAGTATTGCGGGTGTTCATTCATCTCATGAGATAAAATTCTACTGAAGGTGAAATGCATTGTGGAAAGTTATACACTGACGAGTAGGTCAAGACATAGAATTCTATTCCTTCCGAAGCTTATCATTCCAGCACAACTTGAACATCAGGGATCAATGCTGGAACTACCCATCTTAGTGCGATTGCAAAATGCTCCCTGGGGAAGCAAGTACTCTGGAACTAGACATTATAATGATAGTGAATTTGGTACCTTTGCTCCGAATCACCAAGGACTGTATAGCTGCACGATATCGATCACCACTTGCTAACCTTTTACGATGTAGCTTCAGTTTCTACTGAGTTTAATAAATTACTACTATGGTTAACTTGTCACTGTTGTCCAACGATTGTACTCAGTGTCTTATAAAATAATGTATTGTACATATCATTGCTATTGCAGTTCAGTCTCCTCTATGATCCACACTCGCAGTCTTTTGTAGTACGAAGCTTAGCATATTAGATATATTTCAAAAGGCACAACCTTTGGAAGGAGCCGTGAAACTATGGCTGGAAAGATAGTCTAGAGAGCAAAAACTATTGTAACAAGTTCGATCTTGAGTTGATTCCATTGTGGCCATGTTCCGTACTGTAATCTTAATGAATACCATCGAAAGGAAAACTTTCTCTTCAAAACCCTGCTGCAATCATTGTAAGCGAAAAAAACAAAAAAACAAAAAACAAAACGAGTTGGGGTTAAGCATTTTTCCGAAGCTTCTGAAATTTTGCTTAAGATGTCAGAAAGATTTTTTTTTCAGATTACCAGTACTAAATTTCACATTTCCATGAACTTTTGCATTCCATTCAGTTCTTTATAACATTTTTTTTTCAATTTCGTTCATTTTAATCTGAATCATGTCACCTCTTTCATTTCAATTTACTACAATCTGTCTCCTTTTATTATTTGTGTTTTTTCTGTTCTGTTCCCTATGCCATTCTGAATTTTCAATTTGCTCCCATCCTTACAGTTTTGCTTTTTAAAATTCTTTTGCATTGTGCGTTTGATTTTTTCAATTTTGCATGGTCTCTTAGTTTCTGATTTCCTATTTCATCATAGGAAACTTTTTTTAATGTTTTTTCATCTCTGTTCACCCGATTCTCCTTTTTCTCTACTCTTTTCTGTTCACTATATGTTCTATATTTCCTTTTCTTCACACGCACACACACACACACACACACACACACACACATACATACATACATATATATATATATATATGTGTGTGTGTGTGTGTGTGTGTGTGTGTATATATACTGAACATCTGACGATACAGAAACGAAACATTTTCCACTAAATGTTTAACAAAACATGTACAGGTGGGCAGAGTGGTGGACCAGAATCATTGTTTGATTGTATTAAGAATGTAGTAACTAGCAGGTTGTGCGATACATTCTTGACATGGGTGTCGTATGCCCATAGGCTGATTCGAGTACACTCCAGGGAATACCTGTGTGGGTCCAAACGTACTGTCAGACAGGTAAAGATGCAATTTTCCGTGATACCGTAATTAAAATGTTTGAAAGCTGATGTTTGGGTTTATAATTTCGAATAATATGAAATTTGTAAAGCGATTTCTCCCCATCCTAAATAATATCATTTTTTTTAATAACAATATTGGTTTAGTTTAGGATTGTGGTTACAATGTATATGGAAAGTTCTCCTGGTCTGGTCATGAATAGGCTAATCCAGCCAGTCTTGGTTCCATCATCCAGACCGGTTTTTTCTTTTCCGTCCTCTCTCATCAATAAACCTTTTTGCTCGTTCACTGATAGCCATCTATTTGGATCATATGTGCACACAAGCATTGTTTCAATCAAATTTATACGTATAAAGCTACAGACACACACACAGATATATATCAACGTCATGAATAATTTTCTATATACACGTGATCTAATCTAGCCTCTTTATATTCACCTTTATTTATCTCTTTCACTGATTGTATTTTTCACTTTTTTGTTTTAAACTATCACAAACTATTCCTTTTGTAATCAACTTGGTTCTCTTCAGCTCATTTTTACATTATAATGTTCGATCACCACCAATTTTTCTATTCTATTCTTATCTTATTCCCCTTCATTCAGATTATTTCTCTTCATATTCTATGAATTCGTCTCTTGTCTCATCCATCTTTTCTCCTTTCATCTCCTTTTTTTATTATTTTCTTTCGTTCGTTAACGTTTCCTTTTGAATCTGCTGCTGTTCTTTTACAAAGTTTTCTGGTTGGCGTATGCCTTCGATGAGCGCTGACAAGATAATTGCACGAGTGAATCTCAGCTGATAAAATTGCTTAGAACAATGATTATGCAGCTGAAACATCAAAAGGCCCTGTTACATAAGCCCGCATCCACACAACATAGACGAATTATTATCATGAACCCCACTTACAGATGCTCCTACGTAACCCATTAGATCCTTTGGATCACTATATGATGATGAAAATAAATGAACAGACAAAATCATCCAAATAGCTGTTCGAGCGGACCAGTGGGTGAAAATGAAAGAAATGGGAGGAAAAAAAATAGTACAGAAACTTTTTTCTAAGACTGAAGAGGTTACAGAACATGGCTGCCGAGCACAGATTTATGGGTGCACTTGGAAAAGTTCTAATATTCCTGGTGTATAGATTCAAAAAGCTGCAGCTACGGTAAAGAATTGAAACAATTCAGACCATGATAGTAAAACATATGAGTAGAGTTCTAATGATTTGAAAAGATATCCCATTGCTAGGTCTCTCCTCATCACTACCACATAGCCCTGTTTTGGAAATTTTAATAATAATAATAATAATAATAATAATAATAATAATAATAATAATAATAATGATGATGATGATGATGATGATGATGATGATGATGATGATGATGATGATGATGATGATGATGAAGGAAAAGCAGAAGAAAAAGAAAAAGAGAGAATGTAAGATGAGATGAAAAAACTAAAGGGTAATCAGCAAAGAGAGAATTTCGGGGAAATATGAAATTTCAATCTTCGTAGAATTGAAGGAAGAAAACTTGGAAAAAGTCACACATTCAAAAGAATAAAATGAAGTGAAGGAGAAAAGAGAAAGAAAAGAGTAAAATAGCGGTGAGTAAGGAGTGAAGAATCAAGAATTGAGGATAGAATGGGGGTCAGAGGGAAGAGGGTTGTTCCTGTTGTACGTCACTTTTCGAGGGTTTTCCGGTGACGCCAGCAACACGCACGCAGATTCAATTAAGATGTCATGCCGCCCGTCTCATGAGTGACATAAGTTGTAAGCTTGTTTGAAATATGTTTCCCTAATAGCGAACGACTTGCTATATGCAGCAAACAAGAAAGGAAATGACAAACTGGTAGAGATTGGAGATTGGAAACGTTGAGGTTAGTTTATGAATAGATGGTAGTGTACTGTGTCTTGGGAAGATGAGGAGAATGAGTTACTGACGGATTGCGGGTAGAAATTAAAATAAGAATATGAAATCTGACATGGAGATGATGCGAGTTGGAGAAAGAGATTTAAAGGTGAGAAGAACGAGTTGATAGAAAGATGGAAAGAAAAACAAGAGATTGGTAGAGAGAAAAAGAAAAGAGAGTAGAGTAGAAGGGAAGAAGAAATGAGTGCACGTTGAGAAGGAGAGATTGTAAGGAGAAAACGAAAAATGATGTTTATCAATTAAGGGAGAGAGCGAGAATGCAAGAGTGTAATAGAATAACAAACGATATAGAGCAGAGAATGGCTGATAAAAGAGGGAGAAGTATCGAAAAATTAAAACTACGAAAGAGAAACGTAGGTGATTAGAAGTGGAATAAGGACAGGATAAAGATAGGAAATGAAAATCAAATGTTTAATGAGTGGGAGAAAGAAAAAAGAGAAAAATGCTTAAAAGGAAAGAAAGAAAGGCAGAAGTAAACAAACAAACAAGCAACGCAAGAGAAAAGTAAGCACAAAAGTAAGAAAGAAATCGATCGAATGAGAAGGAAAGAAGGGTGAAAGAAAAAACGAAACAGGCTAGCGAAAAAGAACGAAATAGAGGATACAACTCGCAATAAAATCAAATCAGAAACAGAAATTCTGCCCGATGGAAGGAAAAGGCTTTAAAAATATACGTGGAAAACAGTCTCATAGTTTGACGAGGGGAGTAAAATTATAAATTGCAATGATGAAATAGAGTAAATACTGAAGAATACAAGAAAATTAAGGTGAGGATTCGAAATAAGAAATCTAGACAGTGAGTTGTATATATGAATGATTGAGAAGAGATATTAGCAAAACGATACGGAAAGATTAATTCATATTCTGTGAATTGATGGTCATTATGATGATGTTGATGATTAATATCAACATTTGAAACTAGTCAATGATGAACATTAGAATATGATTTGCTACGAAAGCTTAATGTCCATCGGAATATTTCTCTTTCTTTGCATTCTTTCAATTCTTAGCCTATATAGTATAAGTAAAGAATAAAAAGTATATAAAAGATTCATAAATGTCGAAATTGAAAAACAAACAAGTATTGGAAAAGGTTTAAATCATAGAAATCTTCAAAACAAAAACATTGATGAAAGGGAAAAAAGGCCCCTTGTTTTTCCACCTTTAGGCCAAGATTAATTCTTTACTAGTATTTGGTGTACACTGTCAAAAATATGTATTTTCATTGATTTGAGCACAAGTATCACTTCGAGTGGACAAATGACAAGTTAACCAACATGATGTTGTGATAGTTCTACGGCCAACTTACAAATCTGATCAGTTTTAATAATGAGGAACATCATCCCCTAAAGGGCGAAGAAATCAGTGAATGACCAGCATTTTTGTTTCAATGTAAGCCGTCAGAAGCACACATGATTAGTAATTGTATCATATTCCTTAGGTCTACGCACGAGTT
>OY735213.1:17481337-17496337 GCA_963457665.1 Thysanoteuthis rhombus
TTTAAAGACAGCATCTATTCTGTGCAAATACGATTTGTCAAGAGGGTCAATCCAAAGTCGTTTGCTACTGTATGAATGCCCTGAACCAATTATTTCATACCGACTTACTCAATCCATTTCTCATATGATTTAAAATCTAGTCAGTTCGTTCATATTAACACCATTCAACGTTTCTCTGAGTTGACTAGGTGAAATTTATTCTGCTGCATTTATTATGAGTGGCAATTATAAGAAATGTCTCCAATAATTATGTCCAGGTATTGCTGATCGTAAGAGTCTCAATTTATATTGTTCCATGTACTTTGTATATTTGATAAATTTTAGAGTGCACTGGAACACATTATCGCTGATCTTCCAGAAGTCATCAGATGTTTAGGGTCTTTCAACGTCATAGACTGGTATTGAAGTATACTGAGAGGCCAATGTACTGTATAGGTAATCTAATAGTTAAATGAAGCACCTGACACTTAAGATAAGACAACCAGGTGCTTTAGGTTGTTTTCTATGCATTTGAAGACAGGAAAAGCCCCAGGCGGTGAAGATCCCAATGTTTACAACGGGTGCTTCCTTAAGAAAATTCAGTCTTTTGAAGTCGTGTCTGGATGTTATCACCAGTGAGTTGCATTGTATAAACACTTGTCAGCTTTGTTTCCCATGTCTTCAGCACTCCTCTCTCTCTCTCTTTCTCTCTATATGTATATATATGTATATAAATGTGTGTGTGTGTGAGTGTGTGTGTGTGTGTGTGTGTGTGTTTGTGTTCATCTATTCATTAGGGCGTGTAAGAAAGTGTCTATAAGACATTATCATTTCGTCGATTGAAGGCCAACCTTAATATCACTGAAAACCGGCATTGCGTTCAGGATTAACATCAAGGGCTGCATTGGTTTATCTTATATATATATGTGTCCTTCAAGAAACTGAACTTTCAACATTGCGCAACAATGAAACAATTTAATATGATCCGACTGCAATATTGAGTAGCAATAACCTTGTCTTTTACTGTAAAGAAAACTGTATCAATTAATGTCGGTTAGTATTTGAGCTACACGTGCGCGAGCGTGTGTTTAGTGCACTTGGTTTTTCCCCAAGTTGAACAAGAAAACTTTAGGAGAGTGGCATGTTTAAGTTCAATATTCGTAGCATCACGCATATATATATATATATATATATATATATATATATATATATATATATATATGTGTGTGTGTGTGTGTGTGTGTGTGTGTGTGTGTGAGAGAGAGAGAGAGAGAGAGCATGACTGAGAGAGAGAGAGATTTTGTGTGTCTAGTCCAAGTATCTACAACGAGGCCGAGCTTTCTCCGTATATTTCATCACTGTCTTTGTCCAACGTTCAATGATAGGAAGACTGCCTGAATATCAGCTGCTGCTCTTCAAGGCAGAAATTATCCTGGAGAGTTGGCAACAACAAAATTTTCTGTTCTTATCCCCACTGTTAAACTTTATACCTGTCCAAATTGAGCGCAATAAATAATACGTGTGTATTACTATGCTTGAATCGGTTCTCAGAATTGGTGAATGTGTAATATCATTAACGTGCATAGATGAATGGAATTTAGATTGTCGAACGTAAACTATGCCTCCTTTCCTCAAAAGCTGTGATAGTTACAGTAACGACTGGACTCAAACATGATTGCTGTTTTTAAAACCCCAAATCACTTTTCCCATTAAACATGTGTTTCTGAGAGATTTAATAAAATCAAACAAAATACTATAAACTATTATCCCTATACGTGAAGTAAGGATTGAATGCTAACATCTTGCTAGCATCTGCATCTTCCACTTATGCTGCCCATGGTTTTGAATGTTATCGGCTTGTTGTTCTTGAAACTTCAGAAGAGAAGAGGTTCTATATTTTCATATATCAGTCTAGCTATTCTATTCGTATTTATCCGAATAAAATGATATAAGACATTTCGAGTTCCGGATTGGAATTTATTCCGGAAAATTTCATCCATCCTAGTAACCTAATAAAAGATTGTTTGGTGATATTATCTGACTTTGGAGATTCATTAAAAAGAATGAATTCATAACCACTTGAGAATATACGAGTGTTAGTGAAATGAATGCACCTAATTATTATCATGATCGATGACACTTTGTGGGATAATAGAAAACGGATTAGAAATATGAATGAAAAATGAAAAAGGAACAAGAGGGATTATTTTTTTCCCTTTCTAAGAGTTGTTGCGATCCATTTGATGTTTTCAAAGCGTGAAGCTAACCTAGCTCTAAATCATTTCTATGTAAAAGAATAATTCTAGTAGTTTGCCCCACAAATTTACCGCCTCTTATCTTCAACTTTCTTTATCGATACATATCAACCCATTGATATAAGGCTAGTGATCAGTTTGGTCATATCAATTTATTTTACTTGACTTCATTTTGTCTTTTCTTGTTTTCTTCTTTCCCCCTCTCTCTCTCTCTCTCTCTCTCTCTCTCTCTCTCTCTCTCTCTCTCTCTCTCTCTCTCTCTGTGTCTCTGTCAAATCATTTATCCATCTTCTTTATCATTTATCCCATATATCTACTGTAAGCATGACGTTTCACCCAATACTTCTCGTGCACCTACCGTGGAAAAATAGTCTCTCGCGTGATTCTCGCTCGTCGGTGGTGGTCACGAGTCAGACATGAAAAGTATTCAAAATCTTTGCTCTCGATGTCAATTCATGATAATAACTTAGTACGAGTACATATTTGCATCTTCTTTTGAATATGTATCCATAATAATGTCAGTAATAATTGTTATTGTAGGAAGACCATGTCAAACCTAATTCGTTAGTGCAAGCAAATAAATCGCTGGAAGTCTCAATTGTGAGTTTTCAATTCTTTTCTCTATCCTTCATATTTGCACTTTCATGCACGCCCCGACCATCATGTAAACAAGGACAGCAAGGTAGCTCTTTCTCTTTTTACCAGCTTTTGACAATCACCACGATGCCCTACACGCATGCACACAATATCCTGTAACAAATATTTCAGATCACTTGAGGATCCCCAGAGAAATGTTTAATTCATTTTCAACATTCAAGGATTTAAAAAACTAAGCAGAAAAAATCACCAGTTATGTATTGTAAAGCAATATTTAGTCTATCCATGATGCTTGCCTTAATTCCTGACTCCTGATGATCCCATTTTTCACTATTTCACCGCAGGGACTCAAATTTCTGAAACTAAGTTTGGACTGAAAATGCATTACATTGTAGTTCTAAACGTTGACGTACTTGGGTGATAATTTATCCGTTCATACAGTGAATGACCTTCTAGACTACTTTTGATGACATAATGGTACTGTATCAAAAGCACCTTTTAATTTATCATATTTCGCTACAACAATTTTTTTATGAGCGAGCTGGAAGATAGACAACGTCCACGCCTCTGAATCTTATATTTTTGAAATATTCTATACCGAAACATTCTTATAAATTCATCAAGCTTCCGGGTTCTTATTTTATTTGCTACATTTGGTCATACACTAAATTTTCTGTGATCATTTAGTTGTTTGCTTAGTTTCCATAAATACTTTTACTATTTGCCGTGTCATTACACTTGTAATCCTTTTTGCAAATAAAACGTATGGCATTTGTGTATCTTAATTTTAATGTGATGTGTTTAAAATATCTGTTATAATAAACTACCCACAGTGAGAGAGTCAACATAAAAGGTATGAGATTGCCCTTGAATGTGACTCAATTTGCTGTACTACGTCAAATCAAGACACCAGGTATTCTTTGATGTTGTAAAAGACAAGAAGAAAAACTATCCCAGACACATTTAACATTAGAATCACGCCATGATTTTATGGGTACACAGAAAACGCATTCAAAGAGATGAGACTTTGAAATTCTCCAGAACTTTTTCAGTAATCTGATATTCCATTCGCCCAAAATTAAAGGCAAACGCATTATCCCCAGAAAACATCTCTGTCAATTGCAAATCAAGAAAAAGGCGAACAAAAAAGGAGCATTAAAATTATCTTGCAAAATCACAAATCCTGTAAATGCAAATTTTTATTTCCACTACATATTGAATTGCGCGCCCTACACATTAAAACAGTTTACTTCATTTGTATTTCAATACGATACATTTATTATACGATACATTTATCAGAGCGAAAGAAATCACAAAATGAATAAACAGGTTTACATCATGCACAAATCTAATTTACATCAATTTCGCATCCTTAATCATTTGTGGTGTAAAAAAACTACCAAGATTCTTCACGAAAATTTCCAGATCAAGTGGGAAAACCTCATACTCTGCTATCATATTCAACAAACCTACAATTCTATCGTTACTGAAGAATTTCCAAATATTCAATCTGCATTTGTTTACTTCACTAATATGTTCATTTTCACTTACGTTAAAAGAATATATTGAGTTTGTCTGATTCAAAGCAATAAATGATTTTGAACTTTTTGAATCGATCACCCGGACTCACCTTTTCTCTAATGTTTGAAGCCTGACTCTTTTAACCTGTCCTCGTAACTCATATTCTACAATTCAGGTACTAAGTTGGTCGCACGTCTCTGAACCGTTTCCAAGTATGGTGTCGAAGCCTGCGCATCATCCTTATGAGAACCATTTATCAAATTTAATATATTTACAGAAACATAGTTGTAGAAGTGATGTAGATACAATATCTTCGTTGATAAAAATGTCAATATTCATGTCTGTCAATGCCTCAAATTTGCAATACCCAAAGCTATAAGATATAAACTTTAATATGGTCATGTTCAACTTTACCCTATCAACATAAATGTCTGTTTTTCACAATTTGACTAGACAGTTATGAATGAAGTTTATATCTTTCATTTAAATCAAGAGCAGTTGCAAACAAAGAAATGACATTTTTTTGAAAGAAAAGGATATACAGGCATATATAATTTACGTTTACTTCTTGGTGAAATATTTTCATTTTATCCGAATAAAAGAAATATATGTTTTTGCTGATTACCAGTCTTTTCTTCACACAAACTCCGTAAAACGTTATTCAAAATCTGAATCAATGTACAGTACTTGCTATTTCTATCAGTGTCCGTTTTAACAGCACTATTTAATGAAACACTCGTTTTTACGTCACGTGTAGTTTTACATACTCATAAAACTATAGTCGGAAATTAGTTTGCAGCAAAAACACATGAAGATTTCAGTGCATTATTTCAATAACAAGAATTAGTGAGACCTCAAAATATTGCTGTGTAAAGTAACGGCAAGTGACTGTTATGAAATAGGAAAATTTTATTTTTTGTCTATACTTTTCGATTTCTCATTATCAATGCACTTCGTTTAAAATTCACCCAAAGCGACAAATTCTTTATAACAGCACTCTTAAATCCCAAATGGTGTCAAAAAAACATGGCTTTACTGTGAAAGGAAAATCACTTATCAACCCCATGTATCAATCATTTTTAATGTTAACTTTAACCAGAACTGAAACATTCCATCTGAAACATTCAATTAATTATTTAAAAAAACTATTTCCATTGCGACTAGGGTCAGGAAAATGATCGTTAATGATCGCATCTCATAAATTGTCTTTTTTTTTCAGCAGAACATCAACTGATATTCATTTGGAGACTCAGTACATGATAAAGTTAACAAAATTTTGCGGTCCGAGGTTTCACAGATCATAAATTAAAGAATTAAAAAAAACAAAAACAATGTCGTTCTATTTTGCACACATAAATATGCACACTCATACACACATGCATGTGTATATGTTTGTGTGTATGTGGGGGGTCCCTGAAGGTGAATATGAAAGGCCCCATCATGAAATGTCACATTACTACAGATATTCACCATACTGTAACAGTCAAACTCCAACCATTCCGAGCTTCAAAATTGTACAGCTTCTAGCCACTCACCAGACTTTGAAGCCGAGTTCTGACTGATCTATTTCAAGAGTCGAAGCACGCAAAGCTTTCTTTCTAATAACATACACAACCTGCATAATAGCATAATTTGAAAATAAATTTTAGAATTGGGACAATATAATGCAAATATTCTTTACGAAAAGAATATTTTTCAAAGCATTCCAAGAAAAATTCTACTCTAAACATCGGATAAAAAAAAACATCATTTTATGCTCTGTAGCGGGGGTGCATGCGTGAAAGAGGAACAAACAATTTTGGCTGATATCCTGATTTAATAAATCGATTTTTACTCGATTGATTCCATTGTCCAATTAAACTTGTTGAGGTTTTTCAATTCGAAATTCTGCTACTTCAAGTGGTTTGTCATTTAATCGAACGTTGACAAATTGAAAACCTCAACAACATGTAACTGGTAGAATGCATCGGTAAAAACCTTCAAAAAAAAGTATACATTAAAGATGTAGAATTAGCTGCGACTAAATTTTTACTTATATTTGTATGGTTATTAGATATCAGATTTGATTTGTCGACAATATCACATTGTTCGTTCGAATGTGCTGAAAATGTATTTTATCTGACATATTTTGTAAGTAGTGACTCAATCCAAAATCTTCCTTGTATATCAATCTATCGATAAATGCTGTATCTATATGTTTATCGTTTGTAAAGAAAAAAATTACATTTTATTTGTATCGAACTTTCAGAAAAATGTTTTAGCAGAATAAAACTGATCGCAAACTCAGGATATATTCAGATATTATTTAGGTATATTTCAACACTGCAATTATGCCAATTGTTGTTCCACGAATATTTCTTGACGAAAATATTCTATCTTATGTATAGGGTTGTTCGTGAGAAAGTGTCGCATTTTTCAAATGGGGAAAAACCCTTTTGTGTTGTCAACAGATATCGCATAGATATTTTTCAAGTTGATTACAATAGGATTTTATCATTATTCAAGTTTTCTTTGGTACGTTCTGCTTTTTGGTCATATTATCCGGGCTGGACGCTCAAAATCACTCTATGAACTTACCAAAAATATTCATATAACTGTGTCTATTGTTTACGCGAAGATTTAGACACAGATATCTTTGCAATATTCTTACTGATTCTGAAAATGGTACAATCTTAAACATATATATTTTGAGCTAATCCTCGAGTGATGTGAGTGTTGCATCTTCTGATCTTGGTCCAATAATCCGAGGTTGTTTGGGTGATGTTCATAAAAAAACAATCCATCTTATCAAAGTGGTCAAGCCGTTTTGTTTTTTTAAATGATTTTAACACTTCACTAATCATAAGTAAACATTAAAAATATATTTTGCAAATTTTCTTCAGCTCTTGAAAAACAAACAAACAAACATGCTGCTTGCAATCGTGGACAGAAAACTTTCGTACATTTGGATTCAGTGATCTTGTAGAACCAAAGTTGAACATAGTTGTTCAAAGTATATAAAAGAAATTAAACGTTCTGTTTTTGTGCATAAGGTGCAATTCCCCTCTCAAACAAGTCTACATTTGTTCTACATTTATGTCAAAATGCTAGTCATCGTGTTTATCATACAAGGTCTGAGAGCTAGGGCTGTGTCCTCATATATATCCCCGATCTCGTAAGCAATTTATAACACAAGTGCATAGGTTGTTATAGAAAAGTCATGCTGTAGAACGATATTTCATGTCGAGAGACACATTTTTTCATTAGATTAGTCTCCAAAAAATGTCTACAATTAGTTGCAAAGTAATGCCACGGAGGAAACGAAAAACAACAGGTAAAAACTGGAATTTTTATTAACCGATCATTTTTCTTCTTCGTTCACTCCAATATTAATGCATGAATTTTTATCAACCAATCATTTTTCTTCCTTTTTCACTCCGATAATAATGCATGAATCCCAGGTTTTCAACATTCCTCCGAAAATAAGGGTGTGTTTTTCTACAAGTGTAAAACACTGTATATTTTCGGTGACCTGAACTGTCGTAATACACCAAAATGCGACAACCCACTTCGAACAACCGGATAATTGAGGATAAATTAATTTTTTACACAAATTTCAAAACATTTTTCTGTCAAAATCAACTTGATCTGTAGTTGTGGATATCAGCAGGAAAGTGGGTAAATAGAGCGTTGTAGATCTACATTATAAACTACTTAATGTGCGTCCGTGAAAATAACTAACCCTTTGTTTCCAAGGACAAGTGCGTGAAGAAAATAAAATTGTTCCGTGTCAATGTTTTGACCCCGAAACTAAGCGAATTTTCAAAAGCAAACATAAAATACAATTAGGGGAGTTTGAATAATACATCGAGCGGAATTTATTGTTGAAAATCATCCAGAAAATAAAGGGAACGTGTTACAGCAATTATTTGGTCATGTACAGAAATAGTGTATGTCACATGGGTATATATTGAAAAGGAAAAGAAAAGAAGAGAAAGAAAAAGATGACAGGGCAGAAGGAAGGTAAGAAGGAAGGAAGGTATTGGAAGGAGGAAAATCTCTAAGCGGAAACTAGGAAAGCCTGGTGCGGGCAAGCTTGTCTATTACTGGAAGTGAGGAATTCCAGATTTTTCAAACTAATATCCTTATCTTTATCAAGTTTTTTTCTATCCCAACGATTCGATCACAGGAGTTTCCGGCAATCTATCAGGTTGATTGGTCGAACATATATATGATAACAGCATTGAAGCAATTCCTCCTCTTGTGTATAAGGGTATACATTTAACTTCCTCATTATCCACGGATGGATGAAGAGATCCGTTTTAAGAGATTTAAGATACTTGGCTGTGGTTTGATCTAAAAAAAACAAAAAACAAATGGACATTCGAATCGCCTTGAACGTAATATGTTCCATTGTTTTCAAGCACTAATACGTGAGAGGCTTCACGCTGAGATGTCTGATGATGCATCTCCTTTATCAATGTATGGTCACCTCTTTCTCATAATCTCCACCAATGAAAGTTTGAATCAAGGATGAACTTCTGTTATTAAGAAGTCTAATACTTTGTTGGTTGCTTTTTAGAGAGTTGAAGTTAGATCGCAAAGATCTAAGCAACAGTTCAACGGAATTTTATGGGTGAGCTCTTAGGTGAAGAAGGAATGTCAGGAAATTTGTAATACCACAGGAGTTTCTCCTTATTGCATGGTGCATGATATAAGGCAAGTTGATGGTCTATCACAATGTGTTTGCCTGTATTCTCGCTCAGTCTTTGAGAGAAATGCGAATAAAACAGTTCATTGAAAGACTTACTTGCGACTAAAATGTTACCTTTCAATCAGTTTTTCAATCAGTTAACACATACTCACATGACGTAGAAGACATAATTTCTATGATTCAAGATTAAACTAAAATGTTCGTCCAACGGTCAACTTGTTTTGCAATCATAATTGACTTTTCATCATTCACGGCTCAGGCCTATTCTTGGACCCAAACACCAGCGTTATCAAGGTGAACTCCTGCCCTGAAGAGAAATTATCTATGGGAATAAACCTGAAACAGGCGAACAAACCAGCTGATCGGTTCACTGGGACCTAATGATGAAAGATAAAGATATTAGTATTGAGAAAAAATCTCACGTCAGTTATAAGGCAGGTTTTAAAAGGAATAAATATGTAAATAAAATAGAGAGGGGAAGAAAAAGAGAGAGAAAGAGAGAGAGAAGGGGAACACTAGGGCACGCCTCTAAGTGGAAAGAAAAGATAGAGCAGGAGATAATTTACCACGTATATTTTTCCATCCAGAGATATCATTGCTATCAATACAATTGGTGACGCTTATCTTCGTTTCAATTTTTGAACAGCCTGAAAGAATTCGGAAGATATTCCTGGTTTGTGTGTTTGTTATTTCTTTCAAAATGAAACAACCAAAGTATGAGAACAGATGATAAAATAACGAACGAATAATGGTGATGCTCGCCCGAACAAATCAGGAAGAACGACACAGCTGTATAGTTATTACTGATTACAAACGATTTCATGACCGGCGTAATGATCAAACATTCAATAGAAGGATCAATGACGTTACATAGAATTAGGATTTCAATTAGATGGGCTCAATCACGTGGGATGACTCTAACATACAACATGTATATTGAGAGAAATATTTTCTTTCTTTGAAAATGTTCCAAGTGCTGATATTTTATATAGTCAGATTATTCGATATTTTTCATCATCTAGTGAGTAGTGTACTTTCGCAAGCTACGGCTTGTGTGTTACATATATTTTCATTTGCACAAATTTCGAATAAACAAGCACCTTAAGTAGTGTCTCTAATTTCGAGCTTTTTAACCCATAGGTGGGGAGAATGGGATTAATTTATCAAGGACATTTTTGAGAGATGAACACAAACTGTCTGACAGAATTTCCCCGCTTCCATTCTCCGTTCCATTATCAGCTCGACTACCCTCCACCGACCCATTATATAGCAATGATATCTATACATATTTAAGCCACATTATGGGACAAGGTGATTTGATCTGAAGCTAAAAATTAACTGATTAGTCCCTGTCAAGGTTTGGAATTGATGCAACAATTTCCAGCAATAATACCTGGCAATGAAGGAGTTCAGCGAAAGTGCCCATCCTCCAACTCTCTCAACAACCATCGATACATGGCAGCGGTGAGACTACTGCCACGAAATATGGCGAAAAATACAAGATTCAGGCTATACCTAAGGGCATGAGGATGAAATAAGCACTAAAAGCTTCAGCCATAACTTGAACTTGGCCGATTCCGTTTTCTTTAGCAAGAATCGTTCCTAAATATATGTTTCAGTCGTTAAATACACGAAAAAATATCGACTGAGAAAGGCTGCTATAATAGCATATAATAGGAATACAGGAAGGAAACTTAGATATTTCAATTTGTTATGCTAATAAGTCTTGAAAAAAACCTAAAGTGTGTCTGCTATGATTGGTAACAACACTGTTTGGAATGGAGTAAAAAAGTAGACGTTTGTAGGTAACAAAATATTAGCATACAACAACATTAGTAGCCTAACTAGTTAATGCGTCAGCTATGGAAAGTGGAATTCTGTCATGTACGACGTGAGTATTATTTCTCTTCCGAATCTACATGTTTATTTCGATTCTCCAAAATTTTGTTCAAAGACCGAATGATTGAACTGCAAGAAACGTTGCCATAAAAAGGAATAAAGATGCATAGTGCTAAACAAGTTTTGCTATTGTCAACAGATATTATTCAATAATTTTGGTCTGAAGAAAATATAAGATGAAGAAGACCATTTTTCAAACATGTGATCGCATTCACATGAAAAAAAAAACAGATGTCAAGAGAATTTCATTCCTGAACTACGTGTTGAATTTATTAAATCGAATAATGCACTTTATTTTTTACCTTCACTTTTTTTACGAAGGTTGAATAAAAGAATCTGAAGATATCTTTAATTCATGCCGCAACGACATGGAAACATTCGCATTCAAGACAAGAGCAAAAGGGAAGATCAATAATATGTCAGATCAATTAAAAGCGAGTCATCGCATTGATTTTAGAGTCATCCCAAAACAGGTAAGAGTACTACAAGTGTTAAATCTCATAATGGCAACATATACATTTACAATAACCACGATGGTTATTGGTGCTCAGATATTTTCTATTCGCAAGATAAGATAAATGCAGTTCGTGCACATGTTGAATACAATTGTATCAAATTTTGGATGGTATAATTGGTTTTCATAATAATTCTACGTAACGTTGTCGTTCATATATGATGATAATCATAATATTGCTTAATGGAAATGATAATGATTATGATCTTGATAATGGATGTTATGACTACATAAACCAGAATAATGGCTATGATGAAAATGATTCGTATATGGCTGCAAAATGGAATGAAGGCAATTTTATTGTAATTAGGACTATGAATATGGTTTCACCAATCTTATGATAATGACTTTGAGACATTTAAAACAGCAATAGCAAAGACGACTAATAAAGGTCGAAAGAAAACTGTTGTTTTCACTGACCTCAATATCACTACTACTACTACTACTACCACTACTACTACTACTAATAATAATGATGATAATAGTAATAATAATACAAATTTTAAATTGCAATCATATCTCGAATTAACCAATTCATTATTCAGCTGTGTTGAAAGGATCTAAATTCACATAGTTTTCATTATTTGTTGCCAGGAATCTCGGATAAAATAATGAGACCAATCAGGCTGTTCTTTTGTTTTAGGTCAACAGAAACACGAGTAAAAGCAGAGAAGGAAGAACTAATTGCTTTTATGAATTGCATTGTATTTTCCACCTTATGTTAGGCGCCAATTTGAGGAATATAATAGTTTCCCCTGTAGTGAGGGTCATAGCAATTGCAGGGAATCATAAATAAAAAAAATATTGCATTCTTTCTCCTTACATCCGATTCCTAAAACTTATTGTTAATATTTTTTTCGAGAATAGTTTTCTTCTTATAAAAATCTGATAATAATTTTCATTTTTTTTTCAGAGAAATCAAATGTAAGATTTTCTTAAGAAATGTAAAAAGAAGAAAAGAAAAGTCTTTCCGTTCGTCTGTTTTGAAAATATATTCATGAAAATAAGTGAAAATTTCATTAAGCAAACTAAGGCTGACCACATCATAATTTGTTGCATATGAATTTGATAGAGTTCAGAGCATGCTCTCAAACGCTCTTGTAAATTTCTTCCGTGCACGTGATCTGCAGAGCTCAAGGATAATACATCATTGTACCTGACATTCGTCCTAAAGATGAATGTAGTTTTGTATTTCAAGTAACAAGAATGAAGGAGCATTGAGCATGAATTTTATATGAATTTGAGTCGACTTACAAATATCAATTATTTGATTTAGGAATATTCATTTTCAAGTTCTTTTTTTAATGTCTTCGTTTCCTGGAATTGGTATAATCTGAGTCGTTATATAAATTGATGACACACTAAAAAGATGAAGAAAACTAAAGACAAATGGATGAATGGATGAATGTTGAAACGGTAAGATGTGTAAACATGGCAATCATCAATAGGCAGTAAAAGGAAGAAGACATAAATGATTCATATGCACACGGATTTTGAATAAATGATATGAGTAGATAAAAAAGATATGTGTATATGAATAAAGATTGAAGTAAAATAAGCAATATATATATGTGTGTGTGTGTGCGTTGGTCTGATGGCAGAAATGAACTGTACAATGTGTGCTGAATTACAGATGAAAAATGATTTTTGGTATATATAAACAGGAGAATTCATGTACAGATGTTTAGATCAAAAGACCTGAAGGAAAGAAAAAGGAAAAATGTCCTTTGTTTAAGGCAACCTGGAAAAAAATCATGGAAAACAAACTCGAATACCATTAGAATTTCAGAAAAAAATGTTTTGATATTTGCACACATTCCTATAAGAAATCTACAATCATTGATGTAAGTGTGAAGGTGGCAGGATTGACATAAGAAGGAGTTGATCACATAAGCGAAAACTGACAGGAAATATGAACAATGGGAAGTGAAGAAACAGGGAACAGAACTGTGGGTAAAAGAATGAGATCAAGAGAATGGTGCATGCCGGGAATGGTGAGGACTGACTAAGGAGCCGTACAATCGAACAATGGACAAAAGCAATGGGGAATGGCACGCTCCACAGAACGCACTGCGAACACGAAAGAAAACAGGCTGACTTCTAGTTGGCTCGAAATACTGTTATTCTTTCATAATCATCATTAACCCATTAACTGCGAAGGTGTTGAAGTGTAATAGTTATCCATTGGAAAAACAAAAAGGCTCTTGTCCATTGTAACCACTGCAAGTTGAAAGCCTTGACTCACGGATAGATCTGAGTTAGCATATAATCATAATGACACGGAAATTAGCCATGGAACTGCAATGACTAGGACTTCCGTCGTTCGCAGTTAATGGGTTGACAACCCTGGATATTTGTAATCAAGAAATATATGATAAATTGTAGATTCTGTATAGCAGAAAAAAAAAAAAAGTCAGCTGGATCCACATCATGGAGCAACTTAGTTTCATGAGCCATTAATAATGTAGCGAACCCACCGATGGTGGGATTCCCCACACATGTAGTTTCTGACCAGAAAGGAGCATGCTTAAAAAAAAAAAAGAAAGTGAAAATTGTATTGCTTCTCAATGGAGTAACTTTTATCAAGGTACACTCACAAACCAAGACTATTCCAATGAATTCGATAACCACTTGGTGCATCGAACTCATGGCATTGTTCCTGATCATGAACCTAACGTTGTCAGTATCAACTGAAGTACCAGTTTTGAGCCAGTTAGACTCAAACAATTGGAACATTTGTGAGTCTGATTCTTATACAGTGCTTTTTACGTGTGGCCATTTCCAGCGAGAGGAAAGTTTAATAAATACCTGAAATGACCTATTGTGTATCTCGCTTCATGGCAGTGTTCGTCAAGCTGATTTCGTAAATGCCACCCTGACTCTAATTCTTCCAAGTTTTCTAACAACATTAACTATAATCCAAACAAAAATATACGTTGCCTTATTTGAATCTCGCATACTGTTGGCCCAGTCATATATTCGACTTATCTGTGTAAGCTTAATCTAACTGATCTAAGCCTAACATACTTGGAAAATACCTCGAATATTCGATGGAAATATAATTAGTATTTATCATTATTTATACAACAATCAATTTTCAAACATACATGCGAACTTAAGATATATATATATATATATATATATATATATATATATATATATATATATATATATATATATATATATATATATATATATATATATATATATGGGGTGCATGCATTCATGCACACATGCATGCATGAGAGGTCTATAATAAGACTTTATCAAATTATTTACAAAACAACTTTCTCCTGCAAAATAGTTGCCCTTAGAAGCTGCACAATGACAAAGACGTTGCTCTTGTCACGGAGCTGAGTCTCTTTATCTGACACTGCAGCCGATTGGATGTTCTCAAGAGGTGACCACAATTTGGGTTGTGATTATCAAGAAGAAGAAACAGCCACCAGGAGAGTAAGGGGGCTGTTCACAGAGTGTGGTTTGGCAGGGAGCGTTATCGTGATTAAGCACCCAAGAGTCAGTGATCTTAAATGACCCGTTTT
>OY735213.1:17498837-17693837 GCA_963457665.1 Thysanoteuthis rhombus
TTTCCAATGCTCAATCGGGTTTTTTGTGTGTATAACCATGAACTAGCTTGGGAGAAAGAAAAACGTAATGGAACAAAATCTATCCAGTGATGAGTCCTTTTCTAAAAAATTGAATTTGACGTATTCTCTTCAGGATGTTTTGAAGACCGCATTCTTCTTCATCCAATGAAATTTTCATATCAAAGTTGACAAGAGAAATTTTTCGAGACGTGGACGTGGAAATCGAAAAGGAATTCGAAATATGGGCGCTACGGACCTGATCGAAATGAGAAAAAGGATGCAAATGTATTCCGCATCATCAAGAGAAAGATTAACAAAGATAAATCAAAACTGAACAGAAAGATCACAAACATGGCCTATTCCACAAATCCTGTAACTTGACATGTTTTTTTAAATAATTCATGTCTCAATTAAAAGATTCTAATTCATGCTGAATAGATTATATAAAAGACGCAAATTATTTGATATGAACAATTAAAACTGAAATGGGGATCGAGAGCTCGAGGGAGAAAGAAGTAAGAGAGACTGGAGAATGAGATAGATAATATAAGGTAGATACGATTTCTTGTAATATCTGCGAGTGATAACGATAATAACAGCGATTTGAATGTTAAATATCCTTAGGAAATGGTGCATTCCTCTGATAGATAATAACTTTGATTGTAGTGAAAGAATTTTTTTCGATTCTATCGATTGCATTCTTTATTTTTGTGACGTCAAATTTACTTTCTGAAATGGAGTAATTTTCTCACATAATCAAGAGTCAATTTTACTCCCCATTTTGTCCTGGAGTCAGAGGGAATTTAGTTGAATTTTCATTTTTTTCATTCCTTGACACACGCATGCAGAGTTTCCTGTTCCAACAATTTCTCTTCCTTTCTATATTTATCAACATTTTCTAGCTTGTAGCTTCTCATTTTTCATTGTTCTGATCGATGCTGAGATAAAATTTCGTTGTAACGGCACTCCTTTAACGGAAGTATTTTGGTGACACAAATTCTAACAGCACATTATTTTCCTGTTCTCGCAAGACTATTGTCAGATATTAGTTTGCTGCAAGAGCACAAGAATATTTGGATGCATTATTTTGGAAAGCAAAAAAATATTTGAAAAGATATAAGTCCTTAAAATAATGTCAACTTAACTAACGTCTGGCATTAGTTTGTGAAAAATAATAAGGAGTCATCTTTGCCAGTATAATCTTGTCTCTCATCAACAATACACTTTGTATTGAGTCTTAAATCTACTAAGGGTACTTTGATAACAAGAGTCTATCGTAATTTCTTTGTCACTACCTATGTCATTCTTGTCTTCATTCAAATTAAAGTGCATTTCTGTTCATCCACCAAAGAAAATAATTTCCTTTCTCATAATTACAACCAATTTATCTCTTTTTTCTCTTCCCGTCCCGGCTTCAAACTAGTATTGCTTGTCTCTTTCAACAACCCATTATCAATCTTGATTATTTTCTTAGTCATAGCACATCCATCATTTCAATGAATTCATCATCCTTTTCTACTAATCTACAATTCTTTCTGGGCTTATTTCATTTTTGCTGATTTTCCTTCGAAAGATCTAGAGCACTTTTCTATCTATTCATTTATCAATCTATCTATCTTTCTAAACTTACCGACACACACACCGACCCCCATATATATATATATATATATATATATATATATATATATATATATATATATATATATATGTATGTGTGTGTGTGTGTGTGTGTGTGTGTGTGTGTGTGTGTGTGTCCTTTTCAGAATACACACATCCACTAGCACAAACGAGTGCTCGATTAGAGTGTGAATAACCCGGGATTATTTGAAACATTTCAAGGGATTTTCAGCGGGTATAAGTGCCCTTAAAAGGTAACAGTCTTTTTTGCCCCGATTTTACATACCACAAGTTTCATCTCAATGTTTTTACGACATGTAAAGAAGTGTTGAGCAAACGATGTGACGTCACTCACTTCACTATACTGTATTTCAGTTGAGCTGATTCGGATTCAGTCGAATTCATGCCTTTCCAAAAGGCATTAATGCCAGATTCAGTCTCAGCCGGAGTTTGAATTCGCTCATCCAGTCCATTTTCCTCATTGTTGACGGATCGTTTATCAGCACTTCCATCATATATATATATATATATATATATATATATATATGTGTGTGTGTGTGTGTGTGTGTGTGTGTGTGTGTGCGTGCGTGTGTGTGTGTATGTATACATATATACACAAGTATATACATACATATCTATCTATTTATCTATATATATATATATAATATTGTCATCGTCAGACTGCTATTACTTTGTATCACAACTCTTCAGTGTGGCAGCAGACTATCCATTAGCCCGTCTGTTACCTTTGCTTCAGACCTAGAGGCTGGCATCTTACCTCAGCGCAAGCAGAACTGGACGGTCAGTAAGGTTGAGTTTCTGCTATATATTCACTCAGGCATATTTTCCCCATCTACTAGATTGCTCTATTCCCAAGTTGGAAATCAATGTGCCCATGTGTTTCTGTTTTAAATATCCTTACTACCACACTTACATACAGACCATCGGTTAACAATTGACAATCCATAAAAAATTTTGTTACAAGCACACATACACCACCCCTTCAAGAAAATTAAAAGAACTCTTACTAACCTTCAACCAAAAAGATCAAATAAAAACAACACACTAACTTCCATTCAGCCTTTTTTTATATCAACACCAATCAAATAATTGCTTGAAAATATCTCACTTTTAATAAATACCAAAATCCACTTTCCTCTAAGAAATTATCATTCTAGTTTTGCTTATGTTGGACAAACCAAACATCCACAGAGACAGGAGACATACACTACCTGACCCAGCATCCTATAGACCCATTCCATTTAAAAGCAGATGTCACCCTCAATTATAAAGATATAAACATATTCCCGCTCTTACCAGACAACATCACACAGAAATAGTCACGTTCCCTTCTCTAGTATTGAAATGTAAATGGCATATTTTTCTCTACGAATATATATATATATATATATATATATATATATATATATATATATAAAGAGAGAGAGAGAGGGATGGAGAGGGGAGGGATGGAGAGGGGGAGGGATGGAGAGGGGGGAGAGAGAGAGAGGAGAGATGTCCCTGCTTGCAAGTATGTTTCTGCATTTGCAAATAACAATAATCAGGTAAAGACATTCAAGCAATGAAATTATTATATCATTAGTTAATCTGGTACTTGAATTTAAAAAAAAAATCATCTTTGCATTTGTTGAAATGAGAAGAATTTGAAGCCAATTAACAATTAGTGTTATATAAACTTTCCAAGTAAAAAATATCGTCGTTCAGAGGCTGCCTTTTTTATCCGTATATATCTCATCTAATACATCTCTCTCCATCATTAGCAATTGAAAAGGGAATGAAAAAAGGGGACAGACCAAAAAAAAAAAAAAAATCCAAAGAAAAGCATCCTTTTTATCATTTTCAACGTTGCTTCTGGCTGAATCCTCCAGAAGTTTAAATATCTGTTCCCGTGTAATTTGTACTCTTGTAAATTGATTTTTTTCACAGTTTTTCATCTCCATGTAAAGAATGAAGAACATAGCCAAAGTTGGATTGATATCCAATAAAAACTATAAAAATGAATTCTGGTAAGATTGTTAATCGGCTTGCCTAAAATCGTTCGATAAAAAATCACTGTAAAAGACCAAATCATTATCGTTAGTATATACTCACGGTGATGAAGAAAAATAAACTTCTTATTTACTTCATTATATAGAAATCATATGAAAATATCTCACCAATCATTGAACTGATATCTTCATCTTGGTAGATTTTTGTCACAGCGTTACAGCTGACATGAACTTCCTATCAGCTCGAGTGTATTTTGATGGTCTTTAGAAGTTCCTTGGTATTATTTTCATTCTTCCCTTTATCTCACCAACAGGAACATCATATTCAAGGTCAAGAACCGCCTTTTAGTAGTGTCGTTCAATCCGAGGAATTTTCATGCAAGAATGGTGAAATACTTATAAATTCCACTGAGGTCATTTTATACATAAAGAAAACCAAACAAAATAGTGGTCAGAGCGTCGTGACAAAAAATAAATAAATAAATAAGATAGTGGTCAGAAGAATGTGAAGAATGAAGAATGTACTTCAGATAACGTATAGCATCGAAAAACCCGCGAAACCACTAAGAATACAATTTGGAAAGTAAATATTTCTCCATATCTTTTTTTTTTTTGGTTAATTAAAATCGAACTCTATCAACCTTTAATATCCTTTGAATTGTGCCAACTTGGTTATCGACATTGAGCAAAGTAGACCGTATCATTACCCTTGTATTGAAACTTATTGAGAATAACATCCGAGGAAATAAATCTCAATGAGTCGGTAATTTATACTCTATTTACTTGTGCATTTATTTCAGAGATTACTTTTAGTACAACTTTTAAAAATGGAAAAAATGAAACCAACAAAACTATCACATCTACGAATTAAAATTGAATACATTTAGGATTTGAAGGAACAGTAGCATAGATACTAGTTTACCCATGATGTCAAAAAAAATATCAGTATTTTAAAAAATGGCAATTACATTATTCTTTTTTTTTTAAATGTCACAATCAGTATGCTGCTCGGTATTTTTTTGTCTTTTTTCAACCAAAGGAGTAAAGGATACTACTCAATAATTAACTTATGATAATTATCTCCCTTGACAGATGTTCCATGACGTGCATTAGTAATAAAGATTCATAATTTTTAACTAAAAATAGTAAGGATCTTTTTTTATTCAAGATCGCATTGTTGAGTAAATACATTGATATATGATTCGTTGATTTCTCATCCTGAATCAGGATATTCCCCATATACTGGCATTTCAATAACTCTTGAGAATTTGCAATGCCATTAAATCGTCAAAATATAGCAAACCCTCTAATTTTTTTATTAACATATCAGCGATTTCCCTAACGTTTACCATTGTTTTGACATCGTCTGCTGGCTGCATTGTCTGTTTGTTTTTTTTTGACGAAATCGAATTGGAATGTTTCTTTTACACCACAGACTTTATTGAAAAGAAGAGACTCTGTTTACCCTTCTGACGTCGACTATTGCCTGATCATAAGAATTCAACTAAATGTTTCTTTTTATCTTTGGTCTGAAATATGAAGATTCGACGTTCATATGATAGTGATCATTTCTGTTTGTTTGGCCAAGCCTTTCAGTGAGTATATTACTGGTATTTCTTTATTTATGAAATCTGAATTCATTAATATCATTAATCTATGATGACATACGTCTCAAAATAGAAGAATCTTTAAGCGTTAACTTCTCATTATACGCCACCAGTAGGTCCTTGAGAATTAAACCCGATTCAGAAAATTCTCCAAATAATTCAAAGATTCTTTCAACTGTAAAAGAACACGTTTAAGGTCGGAAGGATAGCAATTCGTACGCACGATCAGAATTTATATACATGTCCGACAATATCAGCATCATATCTTCTTAATCGGGTAATGGGGGATTAATATCTTATCATAAAGACACTAAGAATTAACAGTGTATTCTAATCTCTGCAGAATAGGAAAGACTGCAGCCATAGAACTGTAGTGAAGAATGATAAATAAAATAGAGTCTGTTACAGTTACTTGAACTCAATAACTGCGACAGGAGCAGCTTATTTGCCATGTTCTTAAGGCAGGGGTAACTCATATTATACAGAATATCACAAAAAAGCTAAACCGTCTGTTTTCTCCGTAAACGTCAGATCCTTCCACTTGAATTTACTGAAAGAGAAACATCAAAGCAGTCAGCAAATGTCGTCCATAACTTCATGTGTAAGTGTTGATTGTGTGACTGATGGAAATTTCCGTCAGTCACAACTGAATCACAAAACTGTATCACTTGAAATTTCTATCATCTTCTGTCAATGGGTTTGTACAAAATGGGAAATAATGTTTATCATTATTATTCCACATTCCTCTTTTCTTGTAAGCTGAATAGTCTTGCACTCTATTCGATCAGCGTGGATTAAGTTAAGATTGAAATCTAAGCATTAGTGAAGTGAACAGCAATAAGAAATTGATATTTTGCTAAGATAAGCGCCCATATAGTTATTTTTTAGAATCATTTGTTAATTTCTTTGACAGGCATATGGCTACGGTAAAGCAGGGATCATTATGAATAGCAAACAGATCTGCCAGACGTTTTCATCAACCATTGCATCGTGGTATATGGTTACCCATTAAGCTTAATGTAACACAATACTACTGAGGCAGTCTGGAGGGTCATTTTTTTTTTTTAGATATTCTACTAAAACGAATTTCTCAGAAAATTAGTCTCACTGATACTTGAAATTTCTTAAGGAAATAGAAGTCTGATTCGGTATCTAGAAAAATGCTATCAACGATGTATACAGAGAATGTCAAAAACTACGAAGTGTAATATTCAAATCCATAACAAAATAACTCATATATCAACTTTCGTTAATTTTCCACATACTTGCTCAATTGATGATAAAAACAGCACTTAATAGTTTTGCACCTTTTTGACATCGAGTGAGTGAATGCATGGAACTTCACACTTCGCAATAATTATGTAATACAATAAATCATTAATACGATTTCAGTCAAGTCATCTTATTTTTGACTGTTTCTACGTCCGCAGTCGACTTTGTCAAAGGTTTAATCATTTTCCTCCACGAAATGAAGTATCATTTGAGATTGAAAGAGTTTTCTAATAAATGTCATATTGTCGGAAATATCAAACCCAAACTTCAGCTTCTAAACATCTAAGAAAAAAGCTGCACAAAATACCTCCACCTGCCTGAAGGAGTGTGGGGGCCTATACAGATCGGCCAAGAAATCTACATGAAACTATCCGAGGGGGTGTGACACCCACGTCAAGATTCGATCACACAAGCTGCCAGTTAGTACTCTCAATCCATTTTTTGGCTCGTGCCACCCCCAGAAATGTGCTGTGTAGGAATATATACGTTAAAAGAAACGTTTTAGTATGTAGTCCTAAATGTGCAGTTATCTCTTACCCTGAACACCAACACCAGAGATTTATATAAAAGTACTAACAGGGAATCACGGCGTTGACATGGATGAATGTCAAATTTGATAATATTAGTGAAGGAGTAATCTAAATTATTTGATCCTGGGCAACACTGGGGTTTCCTGATGACGCGCGCGCGCGCGTGTGTGTGTGTGTGTGTGCACGCGCGTGCGTGTGTATGTGTATGCGTATGTGTGTTTAGGAAAGAGATAATACATGAGTATGGGTATATCTAAACGAATATTTGCCAACAAATAACTCGTAATTCTACGTTCATGTTAAATGGAAGTGAAATACATTGACAGGCGGAAAGATATCGATTTATGTTAAGTTATGAATCAGGGATAAAGAAATAAATAATATTTCCTGTGTTAAGTGCAAAGAAGAAAAGTAAATGGTAACTCATGTTGTTGGTGTTACTCAAATAGTCGATATATAACACTGACATATAGATATATGAGTGTAAAAATGAACAAAAAAGCTAGGCCAATTGAGGGATAAACAGCCTAACCCTAGAGACAAACAGAGACAGGCAAACAGGTCGCCATATTGATCAGAGTGGCACTCAAGACGTTCCTGAGTTTTCATAGAAAAGTGTTTTCATCCGCTTAACTGTAAAAATACATTGTTAGCGCAGTGGGTGAAAGCAAACTCAATAAAACCATTCATCTGCTTTCCATCTTTATTCATTTGTTTTTTAAACCAATAAAAACACACATATTCACATATTTGCAGTTATCTCTCTCAACCTGTCTCTCAAAATATTTTATAGTTCAGATTTCTTATCTATCTAGAAGTGTAGCCTCCGGAAGTCATATTTGATTTTTTTGTACTGTGAATCATGAAAGATCGTTTGGACCAAATATACAGGTATCCTAATATCAGTCAGTACAGTATTATACATGTAAGATTTCAGCACCTTATTTATCTACCTATCTATCACTGTCCTCTATATCTCTGCCCATCCTGTCTCTTTCTTCCCTCTCTCTCTCTCCCTCCCCCCATATATATATATATATATATATATATATATATATATATATATATATATATATATATATATATATATATATATATATATATATATATATATATATATATATATATAATTCTCAAGAATTCTGGTCTTGCTTACTTCTTGTGGTTTTCAGTCAAATACGTTTTATGTAGAATTTTCGTATAAGATTAATCTTTGCTTTTATTGATTTCCTTACTAAAGATTTTGAAACCGTCCCAGCCTTTAATTATTTATTTCGAAAACAAAACACAAAATATCGATTTGACTTCATCTTGAATCTCCTAACTCAACCCCAAAGATTCTTGTCTCTTCAGCATTTTTTTCTTGTAGATTTTCTCCAGACAGGATTTACGAAAAAAATCTATTTCGGGACAGATAAATTTTTAATGGAAACGATTTTTGCAAACTAATGGGGGGAAACACTTAGAAAGTGAAAGGAGGTAATCATAGACAATAACCTATGTACCCAGCATCTTCCATAAAATTAATTTGATACGCCATCTGAATATCTAAAAATTCCGACTTTAATTAACTGTATAATAACGTCGTTTAGTAGCAAACTTTGTGTGGCATAGGTTAATATGATAGTTCCACAAAGCACCGATAGTGAGTTCTTCGCCACGCTATACTTCATGAATGTGACACCGTACAATATGTTTATTTTAAAAGCTTATAGAATTAATTATATACATTTGGGTCTGCATTAAATATTATATAAAGATGCTGTATCGATTTGAACGAGAATGATCCTCCGAACTGATAAAATGAAATTATAAGAAATTGTTTTAAGAACAAGAATATATGCGTCATCCGATTTCTGGGGTTTTACCATATTATATGCATTAGCACATACGTCATGTCGATTCTGCCCTCATGTGATATTTGTTTTAGGACCAAGTAATCGTAAATATTTTAAACATACATCACACTGATATTTCTCAATATCTGTACCTGCATTTTTTATCAACTATGAATGTGAACTTCTATAATAACCATCTATCCAGTGCCAACTTGGCTTATTGCTGTGACAGATTCTTTCTTTATTTATTCCTTATACGAGATCAGAATAAACTTTACACACCTAGATACAGAACAGTGTGCATGTGATTATCATTTTTTAACCAATTTGTCGTAAAGGCGCTGAAGATCTTTTTTTGCCAGTTTTCAATTTTACGATCAGTTCAAGTTTTTCTTTTATTGTATGAAGTTGATATGTCCTATATTTACCCCGAAATCGTATAATGAAAGGAGAACTAGACCAAATTCAAGAAAACTCCCATTTTATGGAATCCCTAAGCTCCAACAGGGTGGATTTTATACTGTGTAATAATAATGAGAAAATATAAGGCACAGCCGAAAATTACTATTTGTTACTTGGCAGATTCGGGGACTTCACTAAAACATTTACCAAAAACAGACACTTTACAAAAAGAAACGTCAAAATCATGCAAAATTTAATTTTATTGGCTGAATTTCCATCACATTATTATGAAAAAGATTTTTTTAAAAAAAAGATTAGAACAAAATCTGGAAAATGTATTCGTGTATACCTTATATAACTGCCGACATTTCGGACAAAAGTAGTAAGTTTATGAAAATTCGAATATTCATCGGATTTTGTTAGATTTTTGGTACTAAAAAGGATTAATTGTTTTTTTTGAGAGTTTTTGTTTGAAATTTTTGGAAAAAAAAACATTGTTTTATTCGATCAAATCCCTCCCCTTTGATCTTTTTTTATTGCACGATTGCTGTTAAATAAAGAGTTCACACACATAAAGACAGGTTAATGAAAGAATAATTTCTATTTACTGTTTTGAAAAAAGAAGCTTTGGAGAATTGTCGCAAAGGCATTATTCAAGAATCAAAAAACTGAAAAGGTAAAATATTGCTCTTTTTGGCCAGTTTTCTCATCTTTACTTTAATGAAAAATAGCCATTAGGCTATTATCTGTAAAACGGCAAAAATTAACATTGAACTTTTTCATTGAGATTTTTTAAATTATTTCGATTAATTCATTTTTCATTCTCAAGGCTGTCTCATTTTTTCACTTACTGTTGAGGATTGAAATCTAAGTCACTTTAACGGAGCAATCGTGAATGATACTAACATTTTTTTCTAATTGCTGTCTCGAGGAATTATCCATATACTAGTTTTTTTTGTTTGTTTTTTTTTTAAAAAAAGACAATATTTTTCACGGGTGGTATTAGTAATGAGGTCTTGCCAATCAAGTGACTTCCAGTCGGTAGGAAAGAAACAGTCTACCCAATGTTATTTTTATTGTCTCTCAATTCTTTAACTCTCATACGTCAACCACTTGTCACTTTTCGATCACCGATTATACTAACCCCTTACTGTTGAAAACATCAATATTTCTCCGTTTTCTGTGCTCATGTGACGATGTTTCGCCACATAGTCGAGTAATGATAAAATTATCTCTTACAAATTCAATTAAGACCATTTCAAACGTATTCTAGTAGATTTTTACTTCTAATTTTCAAGACCTGTCAACAAAATGGCGTCAAAATATTGAATTTATTGATAAAAAAGTGAATATTCATTTTAAAAGTTGAATCCTACGTTGTAATTAATGAAAACTCGCATTCCTTTATTTGAAATAATTATTCGGACGTTTCCCTTTCCACAAAGAACATGGAAAACGTATGAATACATTCTTCTAAATATTAATTACATCTTGAAAGGGTATCGAGGATTTAGAGCACGTGTGTCAGTAAATATTGCCATTGGAAAGAGTGCTGTCACTACGAAAGTTCACTGTATCATCTGCGTGGAGATATAGAACCACAGTAAAGGGGAGATAGAGAAAAAGTTTCGCCTATACCTCGATTTTGACCGTTATCATCGTTGGATTAGCGTTCCGTCAGTCAGGATGCATAGATAACGTACGGCGTCCAGATATTTGCTGTAATTTCACGCTAATCCAGGTAACGTAACTCAATTTTGCTTTAGTTGAGCACGCGCACATCGAATGTCCAAGAAAAGATTTAATGAATAATTGTCGTCTTATATGAGTAATTCGGTTAAATCTGTGGTTACCTTTGAATAATACCTGGACGCATGCGCGCTCAAACACAATTACAAACATGTGCACGGAGATGAAAAAATTTAATTATTTTAAAATGACATTTCCACAACTTCACATAGCATCGAAGGGATATTTCATTGAATCAAGTTGTCATGTGTCTATATTTGGAGAATTAAACATGTCGCTATGAAAAAGATCAAGAACTTAAATAAGAATACGGCATAGCCTTACCTTGATCTAAGATTGGACTGTTGAGCATGGAACTTCAGTCTACAAGATCGAAGGATCTATTGCAGGTAATGCCTGGGTTTTATCCGATAAAATATTTGTATATATGAGATACAGCACAGCCTTTGAAGGCCAACAGTAATCTCCTTCTTTGTCTTCGAAATCATTCGGTTGTGTATGTTTTTTAGGACATTTTTTGTACACTGACGTCACATGAAATGGAAAGAGATAATTGAAAAACAATGTGAGGAGATAATTGTTAGACAATGAACGTAGATGTCCACTTGTTTTACAAGCATTTACATTGCTACGCTAGATTCTGGGGATCTACAAATACAATAAAAATGTCAAAGAGACTAGCGATATTTTTTAAACACAATTCTAATCAGTCAAGGGAGTGATTTAAATATACAAATTGAAATCGTGGGAATCCAATGAAAACGTACTTTTTGGCAGAAATTTGAAGTTGCATTTCTAAAGGGATTCAAATTTCTAGTAATATTTTGGTCGGATTTTGCAAAGTATACAATGGTTTTGGATGAGAATTGAACCTTATCTTATAACCACAAGAATTTCCTGTTTTAACGACACCTCTACCATTTAAGTAATATGTATCCACAGTATTCGACTACAGCTCCCACAAATGTACTGTAAGCCTTCCAGCGGATATGAACGAAGATTCAGTAAATCCATCTTCGAATTGACGTCAATCAGAATAACTATTTAATGAAGATACAAGGTTTTCAATTTTCACACTTCTTTTCTTTTTGAACAAATCATCTCTATATATTGTATACGTACATCATTTAAAACAACCTTTATACATTTACATTTCTGTTGTTAAATGCATTCAATACATAAAATCCTGTTTAGGACCCAAGAAATTTCTGAGCTAGGCTAGTAAAAATGTCGGTGATGTTACTATTGTTATCTTCTACGGACACAAACCATTAGCACAATGAAGCATCCAACGCGCTCTTTGATTACGAAAATGGCACCTGATTCTTTTTAACACTTATTCGTCATGCACATGCTATCAAAACCAGCAGAAATTTTTCGTCAACCCAAATATTAAATAAAACGATCGAATTCATTCCATATGCAGAGCAATTTCATATATTTTCATCCTATAGAAACACATTTTTGTTCTTGTTAATGATTGAAAAATCTCACTATGCGTGATGGAAGGGCTTCATTCAATACGTGAAAACTGAGCGCAGGATGTTTTGACAAGACTTGTGAAACGTACTGGAACCAGTTTAAAAATAAACAGGATTTTAAAAAATCCATAAAAGAAATCCAACTTGAGGCACCGAAGTGATTGAGGACATTAACATCTTCAATTTATTTACCATTCTACCAACTAGGACTAGAGAAATTGTTGCATGCTATTCTGCCGCATGTATTGTCAGAATTCGAATTCGCAAACCGAAAACTGGGAGTTTTTTTCCAAAATCAGGGATAAAGTGCCGGTATATAACTGATATTTCTTCAATATCCGCGGTCAAACTTCATGTGCCAGCATCTGTGCGTGCGGCAGGGCTTTCAGTATTTTTGATAACAGGAAACATCTTAAAATTCGGTGCTATGGATTTAGTGAGAATATCCACCAAACACAATTTCTAATTCTGTACTTCGATCTCAACACCCATAGTAACCAGATTGTGATGAGCGATATTTAGCAAGTTTGTCCGTCAAACTATTACTAATATATACAAGGTATGTCCGGTAAATATCCAGTCATTTAATATTAATGAAAAAGATAGCTTTTCTAGGACAACAATGCCTTAGTACGCATCGAAGTATTCTACACGGGACGTCTTATACCTAAACCAGAGTCGATTCAATTTTA
The DNA here is from genome assembly GCA_963457665.1 of Thysanoteuthis rhombus. Classification (NCBI taxonomy): domain Eukaryota; kingdom Metazoa; phylum Mollusca; class Cephalopoda; order Oegopsida; family Thysanoteuthidae; genus Thysanoteuthis; species Thysanoteuthis major. The sequence goes on from OY735213.1 coordinate 17,512,035, forward strand.
GAAGACTGAAAAGTCCATTTCTTAGATCACCATCAGCTCTCTCGTTGCAGTCTCCTTAATCTTGTCAACGGTCTAAAATCTCATTTTCAACGTCAATTAAAGCTTGGGGGGGGGGTATCACTCAACTGTCATGACCCAGAGTCAAACTAATCTAAGCTTAGTAAATGAAACGCTGTCATCAAACAATCTTCAACAGAAAAAAAACAATCCCCAAGGGATATACTACTATAAGGATAGTTGTTGAGATAGTTATACATATACGTTATGATTTTCAAAGTAACCTTATATTCTGTACTCAAAAGCTTGGTGCAACATACACCTCCGAGATACTATTTTCTTCGATTGATTCGTCTTGCGATTAATCAGGTTAAACCTAGTGAAACAACACAAGGATTACCATAAACTATCACGCAGATTTATGGAGTAGAGTGCTTGATTCACGATTGAAAATAATAATTGTTTGTTTTGAACTCAGGTCTCCATCACTGATGCTGGGTCAACTACGTACTTTTCTACGGTTATAGATTCTCCTTTTAGCACCAACACTCTTATCTGCCCAACACATGGATATTTCTTTACTGCTTTTAACCGGCTCAGTCAGTATATTTATGGAAAATCCCGAAGCAAAGCAAATAATCTTAGAAATGAGCAAATTTGGAAGCTTTTAGATAGGGTTAATGTTATTCGAAGAAGCATTCGAAGGTAGATAAATGCCAATTTCAATGAATTTGGTAAGATCAAACAGAATTATCTTAGACCGATCGCAGTGGATTATCTGTGTAGCTAAGAGGGTTGAGTAGCATTAATTCATTGCCTTAGCAGGACTAATGCAGCTACACACAAATTTCGAGCGGAAGACAACTGCGTTTGTCATTGCAAGATTTACAAATAACTGAACGAATAAGAATGCTTGCGCATCAAACCACAATTGTGGAACACGTCATCGCTTTTAACACAATACAGTTTCTCAGGAGAGAGCCATGCCGAGAACCACCTGCGTCATACCGGTGTAGATTAACACAAGCAGAAACCTCAAATGGATTATCATCTTAGATGTGCGTGTGTGCGCACCCGCAAGCTTCAAATTCAAGCACAACTGAACGACCTTGGCCTTGCCGAGAAAACCATAAATTCTAGCGGGTTTCACCTTCTGCAATCTGCCAAATGCACTTGAGTGCCGATCAAAGGCCAAAACTGACCGTGTAAGCACGAACCGTATTTTCTCAATAATTCAGCTTTGAAATGTGCATGCTAAGAACCACTATGGATAGGCACACACAATGCTGACAGCAACCATTTGAGACACGCATCCTGTATCTTGAAGCCGTTTTCACCAGGGGATGCCTGCAAGAAATTACTTGCTTAAATTAAGAACGTTTTATCAAGTTAGAGAATATCCATGGGAGCAAACCCACCGAGAACTTGAAAATAATGAAAGAAATAGATTTACATTTAACGCATATTTTTGAAAACAATTAATCAAGTAATTGTCAATGCAGTTAAGTGCAGTTGGCAAGTGTGAAATAAACTTGATCCATGTTCGTCTGTGCACAAAATAACACTTTGTGCAGGTTCAAGAGTTTTGATTGGTACCATTACATCTGTGTGACCAGCTCGATCCTCATTGACGCACATTAGTGGGTTTGTGTCAATTTGAACAAAGTTTAGTCACGATGATAATCATCAGCCATGAAGTAGGATAGTATCGCACTCTTTTCACCAGTTAAGTACCCACTATAATATCTGTCAAACTAAACTGAGCTAAGCAATCCCCCTCAGCTTCACTGATGTCTCCCAAGAGGAAGCAACATACAATACGGTTAGCATCAGCTTGGTTGCCAGAGGGACGTCTAAGTTCGCTACAAGGAGGCTTCTCTCCCTCGTTTTGAAATCAGAGTTGTCTCTTCCTTGGACTTGTTGCCTTCTAAGAAAGGTAAAGAGCTCAATCAATACTCAACATCTCCCTTTTCACAAGGAACTCGAATAAACAGGCAAAATAAAACAATTTCAGATGATGCGATAGGTTCATAAATTTCTTGGTTTTTTGTTTGTTTTTTTCGTTTTGTCGAAGTTCTTGAGAAAAAATTCCGGTCAATGCGTATTTACAGGATACTTAAACAACGTAAATTTTTCGCGTCATTCAGAACTGAACAAGGAATATGAATTATAATTCAGAATTCAATGCATTAAGTAGCTGCATCGATTTGAACGTTTTAAGGATGAGAATCTGTTTCGGAATGCAAGAAGAATAATGCTGATGATTCTTTACAAATATGAAGGTTTCTGTAGATACAGAGAAATTTGAAAGCTTACCGCTTGTGAAACCCTTCGACCAAAACAAAAATCGGGAGGAGAATTCGCTCAGCATCACCCTCAGTTTCATGTTCAACGTCCCATAGAGCTAAGCCAAGCGTGAATGAATATAAAGAAAGCTAGCGAGAAGCTGGAATACGTTTAGTGATAACTCACTAAACGTACTGTAGAAGTGGATTTCTATGTTCAGTTCATCGACAGTATTTCAAAAGATCTGATCAGAAAAATAGTTACTGTTTCAAACGAGTCACTTTTGCTCGATCACTTGAGAGAGATGATATATTATAAAGGATCACAGAAAGCAGCCTATATCTGGAGAAGACTAAGAGACACACGGGCCTAAACGTGATGACGAAACCAAAAAGTTAAAGAAGCTTGTTCAAGTAATTGAGCAAATAATGACATTATATCTAAGAATTTCAAACACTACTGTAAAGTTCCTACGACCTAGCAGTCGACACATAGTATGCAAAAAACGAAGGAGGGTTACTAGACTGGATAATTCGTTGAATAATATAACACTTCCACTCCGAAAACCAGGTCATATCTGATCATTCGCTAAATTATTATTATTATTATTATTATTATTATTATTATTATTATTATTATTATTATTATTATTATTATTATTATTATTATTATTATTATTATTATTATTATTTGGAATCTCACACCAGTTGCCTGGTGGTAACCGCTGGAGTTTGAGTGACAGCAAGTCTCCTCAAGTCTCCAGCCCTCCTCCCCCAGTACTCATAGGTCGCAGTAATTCTACGATTTACAGTTTCACACCGGTTGCCCAGTGGTTATCGCTGAAGGCTGAGTGATAATAAGTCTCCTCAGGTCTTCAGCTAACGTCTCCTCTCTCTTTCGCATATCATGACAGAGCTACAATTCGTTGCAGTACTTATATCTCTAGCACCTTCCTCAGTATCCATGCAGTTCCCAGTAGTGCTGTGGTCTGTACGGTCTCTAACACACCAGTTGCCTGGTGGTTACCACAGGAGATTGAGTGACAGCAAGTCTCTTCAAGTCCCCAGCCTTCCTCTCCACACTCGCTGAGAGCTGAGTAACGGTAAGTCTCCTTCGTTCCTCAGCCCTCTTCTCATGTCATCTCATCTCCTTCACCTATCACAGTAGTGCCGTGGTTCGTACCTCCACTAGAATTTGTGTGTGTGTTGGGCCTTTGCTAACAGCTCAGGTTGCAGATCTCATATTTCTAGCATTTTCCTCAGTATTTGTACAGTCCAAGCATTGCTCGGGTCTATACAGTCTTAATCCTTCCATGTATCCCTAGTCAATTCAATCTCGCCTTCAGTGTCTTTGGTACGGTCTCGAGTGCACCTATTATTACTGGTACTGCCCTGTCTTTCATGTTCCACATCTTCCTTAACTCCCTTGCTAGGTCCTGGTATTTTTCCCTTTCCTCACCCTCCTTCTTTTTTACTCTATGGTCTGCAGGTACAGCAACGTCTACCATTTGGCAGGACTTCCTTTTTTTGTCTACTATTACTAAGTCCGGTCTTCTTGCCTGGATGAGGTGGTCAGTTTAGAAGTCAAAGTCCCAGAGTAGTTTGTAGTTGTCATTCTCCAGGGCTGCCTCTGGCTTGTGCTGATACCACGTTTCTGCATGGTTGAATCCCATTCGTTTACTCAGTTCCCAGTGTATCATCGTTGCTACTCTATTGTGTCTGAGCTTATAATCCTTCTGGGCGAGTTGACTACATTCACTAGTTATGTGATTTACGGTCTCATCTGTTTCACCACATAGGCAGCACTTGCTGTTTGTCTGTGTTCTGTCAATTTTTGTTTTTATATAGTTTGTTTTGATGCTTTTGTTTGGAAACAAAAGGCTGAAACTGAGGGTTTCATAATGCTAGCTCAGGACTAACGCCTAAAAACACGAAACTACCGGGCTAACGCACAAAAAATTGCCCTGACCAAAAACGTATACAATGTTAAGATAAGATTAAAACAATTCACCACATAGTAGTAGCATGGCCAGCCTTTGCAGCAAATACAAGATGATACATGATAGAATTGGACATCATCTACGATCATCCTTACACCATGAAGACGCATTCGTTAAGAATAGGTACAGACATCGGCCTGAACCAGTCATAGAAGGAAAAGATGAAAGTTTATTATGGTACTTCACTATTAATACCGATTAAATAATAAATGCAAACTGACCAACTTTTATAATGAAAGACTATAAAGAAAAAAAGTGTCCCTTAATAGACATGACTGTGCCAGGTGATACAGATATTGCACTCAAAGAATTCGAAACAACTGCAAATTATAAATAGCTTGAGATAGAAATCAGTAGAATGTGGTAATTCCAACCCAACACAATATCTGCAGTTGTTAGGGTCTTTGGATTACGGACAGAAAAGAATCAGTGAATTTGTTGACATCATGCCTGGGAAACCTAGAATATTGAAAATACAGAAAAAAACCCTTGTCTCCAATACGAATATCATTAGAAAGATTTGTCAATTTTAATGTATGTATCACACGTAGCAAATATAAATGTACGTATTTGTAGAATTGTGTTGGTGAAAAAGTCGTACATTCTATATAAATAAAAGCCCTGCCTTTAAAAAATCTCAAGCTGTAATAACTAACAAGACAAATTTTCCAACCTCAAGTCTCTAGTTGAAACCCAGCAGGTGATTCTAATAAACTGAAATAAAACAACAACACCAACAACAACAATGACAACATACTACTACTACTACTACTACTACTACTACTACTACTACTACTACTACTAAAACTAATAATAATAATAAGGATGATAATAATAATAATGTGCTGTTTGCGTTCGTGCTCAACGCGATAATAATCATCAGATTTCAAGTTATCTTATAATAAATCACCCGTCATTTGTGAAATAAGTCACAGAAATTTAAATTAGATGTCATGCTAGAGTCCATGGTGGTGACGTTTCCCAAAAAAGGATGATTGAATTGTTCAAATTCATTACAACACAAGGCGGGTTCTTCAGTTAGAGTACAAAAACATGAAATCGGGTTTTCCTAAGGTCATTTCAATAAGATGATAGCAGAAGTTCTTATGCTGTTGTACTATTAAAATCGCTAATACCAACAAAATACATTAAACATTAAAGACTATATGAAGATATAAAATAAAATCGAATATGTGCATTGAATTGTTTAAAATATGCTTCTGTGTCTACTCTGGAAAATCAAACAAGCACCCAGGCTGCTGCTGGAGCTATCCTAAGTGTGTTTGGCTCATAAGAATATTCAGATAAATAGCAATAGAGAACGATAATCTGACCTGTATATCCTTGTGCTTACTGATTCGAAAAGATAGCGTTTGCCTTCTAGGAGGGCACTGGCGGGGGAGAAGCAAAAATAATCGGACGCAGCAGGAAACGTCTTGGATAGAATATGCAGAGATACGTAGTTATGCATGAAGGTTGGATTTGCCACAGCTGTAGTGGCGATGGTGATGCTGGGACCAGATTATAGGAAAGGAAAATACACAAAGAGCAAGAACTGCATCACACGAAAAGAGGCTTACATATATTTGCTGTTTGCATAAATACAAATATACATCAACAAATGTCCTCTTTTCATCTTTCTACCCCCTTCTCTCTCTCTTCCTATATATATATATATATATATATATATATACATATATATACACACACACACACACACATATATATATATGTATATATATATATATATATATATATATATATATATATATATATATATATATATGTGTGTGTGTGTGTGTGTGTGTGTGTGTATGTGTAATGCACCTGCTTGTATGTGTGTATGTGTGTATTCAAGCATGTGGATAGTATCGATGTGTATCAACTATTCAACCCTATACAAATATGTATGCGCCCACTAACACAAACGCTTATGAATATACATCGATTTACATATTGATACAAGATATATATTAACACACGAGAATATCTTTTTGAAAACTAACCCCAATAAAGTTTGCATATACATGAATATGTGCGCGCGTGTGTGTGTGTGCGTGTGGTACTGATACTTTTTACCGACTGATGTTACATCAAAACTAATTTTCATCAAAAAACTTCCTATCAAAATGACATTTTATTGAAACAGCTTATTTTTTTTTCTTTTGAAACAGCGTTCTATTGAAACGTGTTTTTATCGAAACGATATTTCACGGATACTTGATTGGAACGACCTTTTATTTAAACTACGATTTAAATTTGCAATTTGAATAAAATAAGAATTGAAAATAAGCTTAACAATTTGATCATAGAATTTCCCTTAAATTCCAATTTTTAGAAACATCAACATAAGGATACCCCAAAAAAACTCGTATAAAAGACAATATTTGCGTCATTATTTGAAAGTAACATAGAAAAAATATTACAATTCAATCCTATGATATATATATATATATATATATATATATATATATAGAGAGAGAGAGAGAGAGAGAGAGAGAGAAAGAGAGAGAGAGAGAGAGAGACGGGGAGATTTGGTTGTCTATAATCATGTTTGTGTGCATATTTGACAGCGGTAAAAAATGGTGCAGTGTGAGAAAGATAAAACTGACATCAGCAGAAGCAACACCAGTAGCCACAAACAAGAAGGAACCAGCCAATTAATAATTCTATCAGATGAAGCATTGTGAAGCGGCGATTCTTAAGCTAAAGGTTGAGATCCCAAGGGGGTTACAAAAATGATGTCCAAAACGTTTTGTTTTTTTAAAACAGAAATGTATCTGAATATAATTAAAAATGAAAAAAAATCTTTGAAATAATTTACTTTACACCCTACGTATCCTATTGTAAAACTGACACGAAGGTAGGGTTCGGGCCTGCAAATCAGTGACTCCCATCAACAAGCTGAAATTTAAAGTACCAAAAAGGTCTACTGAAAAAAACTAATGTTTCCCGCTCAGGTCGTGCATCTACGATATTAAGTATCGAATTAAGCAATAAACTCTCGGTGTAAATAATTCATTTGTCGTTTTGTGTACAAGGGAATATATTGAATAAAATACTTTCCAGTGTTCTCAAATTTTAAATATTTTTTCCCTGGTTTTCCTATGTATCCTTGCTTGTATTTCATAAAAATATGTTTTTAATTGACGATAATTCGCGCTCTTTCTCTCTGGCAAAAACAACTACGTTTTCATAATGGGGTGTCGATCTCTTGGTGTAAATCTTTGGGCATACCAACTACGAGTTTTATAGATTATGCGCTAAAGATCACAGATAAATAATTATTTAATCACTTCTTTACTAAAAAAAAGGTATGAGCAAAAAAATTAACCAGCCTTTCGATAAAGTCGATGAAATAAAAAGTTGTTTCGATGAAATGTCGTTTTGATAAAGTCTTTCGACGACATATCGTTCAATGAAACGTTGTTCAATAGAAATTCGATACATATATATATATATATATATATATATATATATATATATATATATATAAATACTCATGTAGATAATATGTATTTAACATACTGACTTATGTACACATTTGAATGCACGTATGTGTGTCTCTGTGAATCGATATTATTTTATCTGCATTGTCACGCGTGCATTTGTCCTCTTTGTTACATGTGCATAGATCTAGATATAAGCATGCGTGAACAGGAGGAATATGAGAGAAGATGAAAGTATCCTTAAATTTGCACATCTTAAATAAAAAATTAAAAAAAAACAGAAAAATAAATCTTTTTACCTTCGCGAACATGCACACAACCAAAGAATATATGTATATACACATACACATTATGGCTTCATTTCGTTTGGTATTTCCTGGTTCTCAAGGGTGTATGAAAATCTTTAAAATACTCAAGTCTTCTGTTTCTCTTCATATACCATCATGCATTACACGGAGAAAGGAAAGTGCACTCTTCCACCTGATGAAATACTACAAAAATCAAAAAAGGCATCATACCTTTTATAAAAATGGAAAAAAGCTAAGAACAAGTCGCATTTTGGCTATTGTTAACAAGGATAACTCGTTCATTAGTCTCAACTATCCTTCTTCCCTAATTAGCTTTGCGCCCTGGAATAATTCATTGGAACAACATCATGTGATCGGATGGCCTTTCACAGCTTCTGTCAACAAGTGAGCTAGCTCAAAATTAAACGTAAACACCCACACTAACCCTTGCAGTACTGTCTTTATAAGGAAATGTATCTCAAAAATACATTGAGAGACCTCCTTGCTAGCTGATCTAGATGTGCATCTGCCGCCCGTCCGAGTGTTCCTTGTTTGGATCCAGCTAAAATGCACAATTTCCTGTACTGAATGTTCAATCGTATAGGCTCTCTTCGTTTGGAAAATCGGTGCAGCACCATCTTCCTGACCCTGTATCTTCCAGAGGTCTGTGAACATAGAAGAATGATAAGAATGAATCTCGATAAGTATCGATTAGTTCGGCTAAAGGCCAATTGATAGTTGGAAAGACTGTTGCAATTCTGTTCCAAACAATGTCTGCCTTGCAAAATAGCATTCAAATTTTGTCTGTACCCAACCACCGACCTCAACACTGAGATGTATAAAATTAGCTCTATAACAAAGGACATTAACGGCGTTGCTTAATTATATACAGCTTAATATACATCTATACATACATACCCATGGTATATGCAAACGAGTTTGTGTACATGAATATGCTCATGGAATATGTTCACGTCAATATATCACTCTTCCTCGTGTGCTTCAGTCTATGTGCAACTAGGGGTTTTCAAACAAGCTCGTTTGAAAACAGTCGTCGTCGCCATCATCATCATCATCATCATCATCATCATCATTCTTTCAACGTCCGTCGTTGGACATAGACGTGTAAATATATATATATATATATATATATATATATATATATATATAGGGAGAGAGAGAGAGAGAGAGAGAGAGAGGGGGAGAGAGAAGGAGTGGTTAGCCAGTCCTTCACTAAAAAAATATTCATACGGCGTTTCTAAATATTTTCAAACTGTTTGTCAGGAGAGAGGTTAAAAAACGAAGATCTCAAAAAACGGTGGAAGGGTTGCTTTCATAGATTCAAGTTTTGTTTCTCGATCGAAATGCCCATAGTATACATTTCACAATTTTAGTAAATATTTGTTATATTCAGTGCACCCAGTGAGGACCAAATTCACAAGCCATCAATACATTTTTTACTGCTGTTATAGTTATTTCCCCGTTAATATTCAAGAAAAGTTACTTGACTCCAAATTGAATTTTTAAAGACCTCAACAAAAATGCATACATTCTTTCCGATACATTTCTATGTTTCACAGTAAAAGATTTTCAGATGAACCAGTTTGAAAAAAAAGAATTTACAATCTGTAATAAACCACTGAAAAAAAATCAATTTATAGCCCTGTGAGTGTGTGTGTGTGTGTGTGTGTGTGTGTGTGTGTGTGATTTATGAGGATTCAATAAAATGAAGTCAAATCAATCATTTGATCTTTAATGAAATTAAAGACATTTATTTTTTGAATGACGCTTATAGCGCTTCTGAACTACACTTATATATATATATATGTGTATATATATATATATATATATATATATATATATATATATATATATATATATTGTGTGTGTGAGCGTGCGTATGTGATACGCAACATTTAAGTATATATGCATGTGAGTATGCATGTATGTGATAACACAAATATATGTTTACAAATATGTATGTATTCATTTTCTGTCAGTTTTGTATATTTCTTCATTTATCATTAATTGTCACTGCATTTGGGCAATGCAGGTTAATGCAGGTAATTGTATTGGGTGAAATGGTCACTGGATGAGTGCCAAATTCGCCCTGAGCATTGGATAAAACTAGCATATTAGGGAGCAGAAGACTGATAAGTTATAATTCCTTGAGAGTAATAAAGTTTAAAACAGCTGCGCATGGTTTCACGCGCTGTTATCTAACCCTGAGAACTTGCGCGAGAATAGTGAGAGCAAAGTGCCACCGTCTCTGTATATATCTCTCTACTCTCTCTCTCTATCTATCTATCTATATCTATATATATATATATATATATAGATATATATATATATATGAATACATATATTGCTTTTACATGCAAATTCATCTGTTAGGATAGAGCTTGAAATTTTATTGAAGCAGCAATTAGATTAGTCGATATTCGGAATTTGGTAGTAACTCATCAATTTTATGCAGCAATCGCGAAATATGGACAACCTGATATATATATATATATATATATATATATATATATATATATATATATATATATATAATGTGTACTGTAGAGAGTGAAACAGACTCGGGAGTGAAGTGTTTGGTGGTAAGGTTTATTAATCCTTGTAAGTGAATAGTCCATACATGTTTCGGGATTCTTCCACACATTCAAACTCCTTAACAAGGGCCTTAATTTCTGTCCCCGACCCCCCCCCCACACACACACACTTTAACAAGCACACCCTCAACAAAGATCTCTATGACTGTTTCAGAAGGATCAAACTTAGAGCCCACTTTGGAAAAACAGGCCATGATAGCGACATCCTTGATAGGCTTAAAGACCCCAACAAATCCTTCATCCTAAAAAACATAGATACTACCATTCAAACTTTTGAGCTAGCCGACAGAGAAGACATAAAAACCTACATCAACAATAACACACAACAATCCCTACCACACGATAACCTTACAACTTAAAAGCGAAAGGCCCTTAATAAACTAAAAAACAACACCAAGTTGATCATCACAAGAGCAGATAAGGGTGGATCCATAGTCATCTAAGGTTTAAATGAATACCTCACAGAAGCAAACTCACAATTAAGCAACACAGAATTTTACAAAGAACTCCCCAAAGACCCCTTTAACGAATACACAAACACAATAAACCAATCCCTAACAGAATTACACAATAGCAACATGATAGATAAAAGGACACAAAATATACTGAAACACACTTCCACAAAACCCGCAACGTTCTACCTACTCCCCAAAATCCATCAACCAAATAACCCAGGTAGACCAGTCATCTCCTCCACGAGCTGACACACTACCGAACTACCCAAATTTGTAGATCACTACATCCAACCCTTAGCAACACAAATTAAATCATACATACGTGACACCACAGACCTCCTAAACAAAATCAAACACATCACAGCAATCCCAGACAAAGCACTTCTAGTCAGTATGGATGTTAAATCCCTATACTCCAACATCAAACACGATGAAGGTATCCTAGCACTTACAGAAGTCCTAAACAATATAACTACTAAAGAACCAAGCACAATAACAATTACCACTCTTATGTACCACATTCTAACTCTAAATAACTTCAACTTCAATAATAGACACTTCTTTCAGGTGAAAGGCTACGCCATGGGCACAGTAGCAGCCCCATCCTATGCTAATATCTTCATGGGTAAATTTGAAGAAACCTACATTTACCCAGAGATTTATAATGACAGCATCTTTTATGGTAGATACATAGACGATATTTTTTTCATATAAACAGGCGAAAAATCCAAACTAGATAATTTCTTTATACATCTAAACTCGGCACATGACTCTATTAAGTTTGACTTCACGACATCCACTGACTCCATAGCCTTCTTAGACACCTGCATATACATAGATGACAACATAAGAAACAGTCTATGTTGCAACCACCTCAAGTACACCAACACATTCACAAGCACCACCACAAAAGAGAGTTACTACATATATCACAATAGCAACTGCCGCAGTAAGAACATTATATACCTTCTAGAGTGCAATAGATGTAAGTTACAGAACATAGGCAAGTCCGAGTACATAAAATTCGAGTATGTATCAAAGTCATTGATAAATAACTACACACACATACACACACGTGCACGTGTGTGTGCGTGCGTGCGTGCATGCATGTGTTTTGTGTGAGTAGGTTTGGATCCAATCTAATTTTCAACCACAGCAACTCTTCCATAAATCATTCAGCGAAATAAATGAATCTTCTTGAGTACTGTTCAATTTTTAACTTCTAAAACCAAGCAATGAGAAAGCAAACGATCTATTTGTTCTGAAGCCTGTCATGTTCAGTATAATATTTGTTAAAAAAATGTATTGACGATTGTGTATATTCATGTTTGTTAACTCAACAAATTTCATCTATTCGCGTTTACTTCCAATTAAAAAGGTTTATAATTCTTGCAAAGACATACAAATATACAGATTTTTTCACACAGTTTACTTTGGTATACATTGGAAAGACCAGGACTTGTTGATCACGGGGGACAAGTTAAATCACTTGCTTTGGAGTTCGTTTCCACCACTTGATGGCCCCATTTTTTGCCTCATTTCAAGCAAGAAAAATTCACCTTGATACAACGTTTGAGTCATATGTAAACCCAATAAGTTTCGAAAAAAAATGTTTTTTTTTTACCATGATCGGTAACTTTTACACTTAGATAAGTTATTGATAGCAAGGTCTATATTGCTGAGGAGAGGCAATAAACAGTGTCACCTCCATCAGAATTTTTGGGGAATACAATGTTTGGGGATCGTTGGTACATTGAAATTGGGGTTACTTGGTCCACCACAACTATATGCGATTGGGGAAGACGCAAAATATAAATCCTGCAAAATATCACTGAACAACTTCGAACAAGTCATTGATATCGTCATTCTTTCATCTTCCACCTCATTACAATGCATCATTGAGGTCCAATCTCATTGGATTCTTCTTGCTTTACCAGATGGTCACTATAGTCCTAAAATCTCACTCAAATACATTCGTCTATGTGCTTTTAAAGTTTACATTTTGCAATATCACTATATTAGTCATATCTGTACCTGTTAGCTAAAGAAAACTAACTTTCCCAATCAGATAAAACCAAGTAACCCCACCGATGGGATAGGTTGGCTTATTTTTATCCGAATGTTTAAATGATGATATAATAATAAACCTGACGAATGGTCCAGATTTGCATCTTAATGTATTAATTTTCAAATAGCCCTGGTCTCCCTACACACACACATATATATATATATATGTGTGTGTGTGTGCGTGTGTCTCTGTGTCTCAGTGTCTCTGTGTGTGAGTGTCTGTGTCTCCGTGTGTGCGTGCATGTGTATCCTATATAGAGTCCTATTACCATCACAGGGAATATCTGTGTTCATTTCAGCAACTCTTAGGCACATTAAAATCAAGTTATCACCACAATTAGCCAAGTATTTTGTTTTTCATGTAGTAAAATGTTGAGAACTACCTTCATATTATTTCATAATTACACACATTCTTACATGTCATTTGGAGACAAAAGATAGAATTCATGGAGGTTTTTTTTTCTCTCGTGAGTTAAACTCACCGTCTTATTTTTCGTACTTACTATCGACTTCTCTCTTTTTTCGTACTCCTCCTCTGCTAGGGTCTTCTATTTATGTATGTATTCTGATACTCAGCCTTGTTCAACTGTTTCTTCATGATCATCATTAGAGAAACACGTGAACACCCGCTTGTACATTTCCAAACAAACTTGATTATTTATTCGTTTTCTATATTAAAACTATGCAATGCACACACACACACACACACACACACACACACACACACACACACATATATATATATATATATATATATATATATATATATATATATAGGTATAAACAATTCTGAGCTAAATTCTCAAGCATGGAACCGACACTCGTTTTGAAAACGTTATTGAAAACTTAAAAATCCCGTCCTCGATTATAGATGGTTGACGAAATAATTCAGCCCAAGTTTTGTCTTAACAAAAAAACAAAAACAACACAATTTGAATAATCTTAACATAAAATAACGAAGACGCTCTTTTCGAAGACAATGATATCTTTTTTTAGATATCTAAAACATATATATACAAGAAAAGTGTTGGCCAGAGTCAGATAATTTCAGCCAAAATACTCAAGTTTTTCCACCAGTCTCCTAATCTGCACTTAAAATGTCCAATATTTTGTATAAAAAAATGAAAAAATAAAAAATAAAAACACGTTTAACACTCTAAATTAGCACCTTTCCGAAAGTAGTCATCGAACTTGTAATCGAGCGTTATCACAGGTGGTATTTCATGATTTTGGTTAGATTACGGAAGACTGAAGGGACATACAGTATAATTTACAGCATTGAATCACAGTGCGATGTAAGAACTAGCATGGTGTCATCTGCCACAATTTGCAACCTCCACAATTTGAAATACTGGTCAATTTACATATACAAGAACGATAGACTGAAAGAATATGAAGAATATACTTGTTAGATATATTTTCATAACTTCGCTATACCTGGTTATTCAACCTTGTTATAATGTTAGTACATTAGTTTCAGTCGAAGAGCAAAACAAAAAGAATAAACTATATATATTTCAAAGATATGGGATAAATCGAAATAATTGATAAAAACGATGAAAAATCTTTCTTTTTTGAATTAAACGAGAAAGAATATATTTTTTCTTTATGTTGTTGTTTTTTTCTGAATCACAAAGTGAGCAGTTGTAAACTATTTCCCTAAAAATTAGAAAAAAATAATACCCTGAGGGATCTAACGATGGAATGTGAAAAAATCGTTGACAATGAAAGCATGAACATATAAATAAATAATCAAATTGATAAATGGTAGGGTGGGAATCAATTGAACAATGTTTCGGAATGGGAAATTGTTTTTCAGAATCCATCATCTAATAAATAAGTATCATAAATTTCGTATGATATGCTGATTTCATCATATCTATCAAGTTTCGCTGAAGTTTTTGTCCGTTTTGGTCATAGCTAACTATAGATTATTTCTTATCTGCTTTCACTCATTCAAATTTTACTCTGCCCATAATCTATATATAAGTCAATAACTTTTTTTTTACAAATCTATCAATGTATCCCTTTTGTTTCTATCTGAATTCATGTAGGTACGAATGACAATACATTATATTTATATGAATATATATATATATATATATATATGGAGGGAGTATAATATTTTTGGTAAATAAATAGAATAATACGTATCCTAACACATTCAGTAAAGAGTGAAGATGAGTCTTTCCAGATACAGAATTGCCTTGTGGGTAATTTTTGCTCTCGTTGAATTACGTAGTTCTGTATTAGGACTGCTTATATAAGCCTCGGGCTGGTTTAGATGTGCAGTTTCATCATTTATGCTGTGCTTCTCCCAATCATGTCCTTATCTATCATTCTGGCATAATTTCAAAGAATGCATCAGCAGAGCGGGCGCGATAAAAACAAGCATGAGAATACCGATCGGAATATTTTGAACATCAGAATTTGGAGAAACCTTTCAACTTTTGATGGTTCTATGTTGATGCAAGATTATCCTTTCATCATATAATATTTTTCTCAATCTATGCTCCCGTAATATTTTGCTCTCTGAGATCATAGCCTCATCCTTTCTTCGCGGCGCTGATAGTGAAAGTAATGTTGAATATTTCAGGGCGGACTCACAAAATGACGGAAAGACAAAATATGTTATACATAATAATACATGCACATACACACACGCACACACAAATGTACACAAAATTTTTTGGCCAGTATAAACGCCTCAATATGATTATGCTTCCAAGTGTCGATGAATCAATCTATGTTACATATTGTTAAATGTTTTTCTATCTTCATCATCTGTAAAGCTGATAACGTTGATTCACAACCTTAAAAACTTGATAAACCGTTTCATGGTTGCTTTTTTTTCTTTCCAGCTTTAATTTTTAAACCACCTAATTGATTAGTGCAAAGCAACACAAAACAACAAGAAAGACGTGCCAATAGGTACAAACGATTAGCTTGTGGTCAATATTCAATGTTACGAAATTGGATTGAGACCCCAATAAAATTTATAAAAAATCTAAATCATCAATGAATCCGAAGCTGTAAGTGTTCGATTAAATTTTTTTCTGTCCATGTAATCAAAAGAACTATTATTATTAACTGCTTGAATGAATAAGTCAAGACGGGACAATATATATATATATATATATATATATATATATATATATATATATATATATATATATATATATATATATATATATATATATATTGAAATAAAGTACCCATAAAATGCGCTAATTTGACGAATGCGTAAAAGATCCGGGCGAATTACAACTTAATAATGGTAATCCTTTTTCTTGCCACAATCACTCCAATAAGATACTGACTACTGAAGGGATTTAACGATTGATAAAGCTGTCTCTATTAGTCATTAATTTACTTACTTATTTCTATGCAAAATAATTCCAGTGCAATTGGGCTTTTGAATCTAATGTGCATTCTTGTTACATAAAATTTCACTACTTTTCTCTCAAAGTTTAATCCAACAGGTCACAGGCTTTTTTTTAATTTCTTCTAAAGTTTCAACAATAATTTATTATTTGTTATGGATTGTCAAACATCGGAATCTCATTTCAATTAACCCAGCAGATGCAAGGAATCAGTTCTATAACCTACATTAATGAAGAATTTCTTCTAAGACACAGACTTCAAGTTAGAAGAAAGATTTAAATTGAATACATTCTTCTGAAATCCTTAATTGGAAATTATTCCATTTAGATTTCCAGTTCACACCTCGTCGAGTAATAAATTGAAATTCAGGAACCGATAACATCCAATTTGAATAAGATATTTTTACTTGTTTTCCGCGTAAAAGTTAACTA
Organism: Thysanoteuthis rhombus; assembly: GCA_963457665.1. Classification (NCBI taxonomy): domain Eukaryota; kingdom Metazoa; phylum Mollusca; class Cephalopoda; order Oegopsida; family Thysanoteuthidae; genus Thysanoteuthis; species Thysanoteuthis major. The sequence continues at coordinate 17,529,005 of OY735213.1, forward strand.
TGATATCTTTCCAAGAGTTTTTTTTTCTCCATCGACCTCAAGAAAATATACGAATATTGACCCAAATCAAAATTATTCGCAAACTTGGGCGGTAGTTTTTCTTCGATACAGAACTTGTTGAAAGTGAGAATCAAGAACCGATTTTGATTTTCTATAAAATCATTTACGCAACTAAAACATAAATGAAATATATATATATATATAAATAACCCATCAACTGCGGTAGGTGTCGAAAAGATTTAGCAATAATTTGCTTGGCAAATGCCGGCGTCCATTTCAAGTTAACTACTGCAGATAATACTTAGTAATGTTGAGTAATGTTGGTTCACAGACAGAACTGAATTGCCATTGAAAACAAAAAATGGAAATTACACACAGTTAGCCATTGTGATGCATCAACAGAAGTCATCTGCTATTAATGGGGTGAAATCAAATAAGCAAAACCCTTCTTTATCATTTTCAACTAAATTAGTATACTTTTTGCGTGTTACTGTGTTTTTGTGTGAAAATTAATATCAACGACAGCATTAAACAGAAAATCAACAAACATATTGAGAACAACAAAGTGAAAACAATGCATAAGCACGAAATAAAACGAGGTTGGTTGTGTGAGGCAACATAATTATGATAAATTGAAGACAGTACTGTATGTAACAGGTGACACATGCGTGAATAAGCAGTATTAAACTGACAACTCACCAATTTTTAAAAGGTATTATCGAGTGGCATTTTTTTTCAACGATGATGTAAAAGACATCCATTGAATGATAATGAAACTTTTTGGAGGCACTTACCTAAAAATAGAAAAAAAGCAATTATAAGCATAATAAAACATATTCCTTTTCTATTTAATCACTGGCAATGTTACACTGCCCGTAATAATCTCAAAGTGTAAATAAAGGTACATATTATCAAAAGAAAGTTCTTGTTGGAAATCAGTGATAACGTTATTGTTTATGTATCGATTGTAGTCACATTAGATCCACTTAGCAACATACAATAGTAGAATTTACTTAATGTATTAAAATACAACGTAATCCATTTATATGACGTATAATTTCCAAGTGGGAGTTAATTATCATCCACCTAGAATATGATATAGACAAATTTGAATCGTTCAATCTATCGACATGTTCACTTAGAATGTCATGTTATTAACAAGGAAGGTTGTTCTTCTTTATATAAAAGTAATTCATCTTCTGAGAAGAAAATCGGAGTATTTTGTAGTCATATTATCAAAGTAGAGTTTCAAGTAGTAGAAATTTGGAGTCGTTCGAATAGACTCTTTCTTCATATGTTAAAAATAATTGCCCAACATAGTCCAGATTGACTTTGTTGTAAATTATTTGCCTGGTCTATGTACACAAAAGGGGTCTATTGATTTTCATCGAAGAAAGTATTTGTGTCTTATGAAATACAAAATTTTGTATCAGAAGCCAGAGTTGTCAACAATGACAATTTATGCAAATCATCAAAAATAGATGATTTCCTCTCTCATTTTCTGCCGTGAAGAATCAGCAGGTGATGAATGCACGAAGTATGAACAAAAATATTTGATATGATTTGCGAAGATTACTCGAATCGCTTAGAGCTATAAATATCTAGTAACACTTTAGATAGATATAAGATATCTCTCTCCTATTTTGTATAATCAATTTTGTTTCGATCCTGCATTAGAATATAAAAACGTAATATTATTATTTTCTTTGATTCAGTAATCATTCCAAATTATAACTCGTATCCTATTGTCACCGAAAAACGAGTGTCAAAAGTGACACTATATCAATCCATAATTCTCATTAACTTTTGAAGTGTTCAAGATGCCTTGATATAGTTTGATTGTGCCACATTCGGTGAATATTGAGAATACCACTCCTCCATTGTAGCCTTTTACCAGATAAGCTGAACTTTGAAGACATCTACTCTGATTTACTATATTGTCCAGCGTAAATAATACGGTAGTTTTAGCACTTGACATGAGGTGGTATTGATTAACTGGCCTTGATAAGTATTTAAAGATAGTTTGAATGAACATGATGATAATGTAAGAGGCATCAGCTTATGATATCCTCTTCAGTTTATATTTATGGACCATAAGAGTCACCAGTTTAGGGGGTTGAACCTAAAACTGTGATTACTTTTTATGTAGCTACATTAAGGAATTATTCTATTAGTCGAGAAATTCTCATCAATTTCTATGGGATTGTTGGTAAGCATGATAACAAAAAAGTTGGTAAGTGAGGATTTGGGGAGAAAAATGCAGGGAAAAGTCTGTAGCTGGTAGAAAGAAAGAAGAAGAAAAGTGAAGAGAACTCAGAAGAAAAAAAGTTAGAAAAAAAAAAAAAGAAAGGCAGAAAGAAAATGGTAAGAAAAACGGGAGAGGACAGGAAGACAGAGAAAGGGGCGACAGGAACGAAAGATTGAAAACAAAAGAATAGAAAAAAAAATGAATTATAGGAACAAAAATGAAACAAAATACAGAAAAAAAGGAAAAGTAAATAACGTAAAGAGAAAAGTTTGCAAAAGAAAGAAGGACGGGTCTGTGAAAGAAAAGAACGATAAAGAGAAGAAAATCAAGAAAGAGGGAACAAAGATAGTGAGCAAACCAAGAATATTGAGAAAAGAGAAAGTATGATAAATAAAATAAAAAATACAGAAGCAAAAAGGTAAGAGAGTAACGAACAAGAAATTTCCAATGAGCAAACTTTAATAAAAAAGAACATTGGAAACAAATAAACATAAATAGAGAGAGAAGAAAGAGAGAATGATCTATTCGGTAAACGAATCAAAGCAAACATCTTAATCCACACCGGAAACAGACAATTTACGGATCAGGCCCAGGAAATGCGATTGTTCATCTCATAATGCGTACAGCCAACAAATCTTGAACAGACACTTTCATATTTACCATAATCTTTAACGTTCACTTATTTTTCTCATTCTTCCTTCCATCTGGCTTTTATCTTCTGAGAACCATTGCCAAATGTCTACCATCGCAGCTCACAAAACTGTTTTTCGCTGGCACCTCACTCAGAAGAGATCAGAACAAGAGATGATCTCTTTATGGAAAATGCTGAGATGTATAAACTCTTTCTGAACGCACACGGCCCCTTTGAAAACCAATGGCCATCGATCGATGAACCAAGAAGTAGACACTTCAGATCTTTTTAAACGTACAGGGCGTCTTTGCCAGTAAAAGGTTAGCGCTAATCTCGGGGGCTATTGTCTATAGTTTGAGCTTGCAGGGACTTTTTCTATCCGCTAGTGTTCCCGATTATAGGGCTCTATATAACTGTATTACTTTTTGCTCTCCTATCTCTCTCAGATACACATGCACACACACACACATACATACGCACACAAACACACACACACACACACACACTTTTATATTTTAATGTCTACTTCGTGTTAATCTGTTGGCCAAGTAAAGTTTGTTCGGCTTATAACGTTATATGGCACTAGGAACGTATACCCATAACCAACTCCATTCAAAAAGCTACTTTGGGTTGTATTTTGATAATTGTCATATCATCCTTATTTTTTTTTTTGGCAAAATTGCCGTTCTCTGAGTGAGGGTGTGGGTTCTAACTTTTAAAAAGGACGATAATGAACAATACTCTCGTCATATTGCGCTACTTTGTTCTAAGAAAGGCGAATATGAAAGTCAAATACGAAAAATGCATAATCTATTGAGAAGAAACTGTGAATGATTGAATAAGACAAAAGAGGTTTGCAATATTTCGAGCAATGTTCAATTGTGGGGTAGAGCAGTTGCAGTTAGTCGAAAATCAAATCACGACATTACCTGATAATAATGAACGTTATAGGATGCGGGGAATAATCCAAATCAAGTGTTGAAACCAGATTGGTTATTTTAATCGCTAGCCAACTGACTTCTACGTGAGTTAAGCTAAGATAAAACCTTTTACTGTTTACAATTCTACTCTTCTACATTTTTGAATAAACGAAAGCTGAAAACTGAATACTTTGCAAGAAAATGGAAAGCATATGAGCGACGGGGCAAGGAAAAGTACCACTATTATTCATACAAAGTTCTAGTTTTCATTCAAAGCACGTGATTTTGTATCCATTGTGAAAATGCCCCCCCCCCTCCTATGATATCCATTCAGAGAATCGAACGATTAATTCAAATAACTACAACTACAAATTAGACCAATCGAAGGCAACAAGAGCACTTTGAATCAATTTGATCTTATGCTTCTTTGGTCACAAGGCACAAATTGCTTCAGCTCGATCTGAATGTTTCTATTCCTCCGTATTAACCATACATGTTACTATTTGTTCTGGTAATTAGAGAATTCAAATTCCATTTCTGAGGATAACTACGAAAATTTCGCAAAATGATTTCTTTAAAAAGATATTTTTTTGAAACTGGGGAGATGGAATTCTGAAGTTGCCTATAAGATGAGAAGAGACAGGGAAAGCAAAAATCAAGCATGTTTGTTCAAAAAAGTTACAGTCGAAAATAAGGATAAAAATAGTCCTTATTTAGTGGTAAATCCAGATTCATGTGTATAGCACAACAGAGCTTATGGTAAGTGTTTGATTTAGGATATATATATATATATATATATATATATATATATATATATATATATATATATATATATATATATATATATATGATATTTGAGGAAATATTTTTACGCATATTTCCAAAGAAAACAGGCATTCCTCATTGACAATTCTAGCACAGTATAATCTAACTATTTCTACGTAAATAAACTCTCTCTCTCTCTCTCACTCTATCTATCTATCTATCTATCTATCTATATATATATATATATATATATATATATATATATATATATATATATATATATATATATTCCTTTGCGTTACCGTTGGCTGTTTAACTGACTGGTAAGAGCGGGTCTATGAGAGTCGGTCAGGAAACATACTATGCCTGATCCTGCCTCTCATAGACCATTCTCATTTCAAATTCAGATACAAACACCTCCCCGCCCGCTCCTGCTAAACAACCAAACACAGAAACATTTGCAATCTCTTTTTCCACATCAAACATGTAAACAGTACATTTTTTCTCTGCGAACCGCAGCATATATTTTTCTTTATCTGAGAGAGATTGCTGGTCCCTGCCGGAATGCATTGATCTACGCTCGCAGAATGATAAAGAATTGAGAGATGTTACTTCTATCTCTTGAGTTTTTTCTCTTTATCTTCCAATTGTCATTTCCTCTCTCCCCCTCTCTCTCATCTATCTATATATATATATATATACATATACATATACATATATATATATATATATATATATATATATATATATATATATATATATATATATATATATATATAATAGATACAGAGGGGAAGGAAAGACATAAAAATAGAGAAAACAGACCCACTTACAAAGTCATATTAGAATACGCTTACGTTAATAAGAATGAAATAGGCAGAGAGAGTTTTATAAGGAATGGTTTTCTCATGCACATACCGAATGACATTCAAGATACAAGCTCTTTGGCCACTTTACAAAGTTTTTGTTTTACAAAGGTGAATAAACAGACGGAGAAATGTGGGATGGAAATGAGATTGGCAACGTTGAAATGACTTATATAGAAATGGCAGATTTCATACATTTCTACTTTTGTTCAGTTACGATGTATACTCCTTAAATTACATAAATAAGTACATATTTGTACGTCTGTACACGTTAATGAGAGAGAGGGGGAGATAAGGAGAGCGCACGTGTGTCCATGCACACTTGTTTGGCTCATTACATAGATATATATTTCAGCAAACCATTCACTAATGTAATTAATTCGATCCACATTGGGTGATCAGCATTTTGTAGCTGCTAGAAAGACATTAAAGTTGACATCCAACAGCCTTGAGATGGCTCCACTCCCTAGCTCGGAATTACTTGTTTTTTTTTTCTTGACTGGTTGCTTTTTCAAATCGAGATTTGCCAGTCTGCCCTGCTATTTTATCTATAGTCTAGGGAGGAGAGATGGATTCATGCCTTCTGCAAGGATACTAAAAAAAAAAAAACAGTTCGTTTTCCATATCGTTAATTTCTACATCACTTGCACCTTCATGAATATAACCATTATTTTAAAAGATATCAAAACTACAACTTTAATCTATCAAAACTTTTTTTGGATAAAGTCTTCTTCATTTTTTGCTTAAATTAAAAGTATGATCATGAAAACTCCATAGAAAATTAAGCACGCGTATAAATGAATGGTTATCATTTACTTTGGCAGGAAAACAACCTCTCGAAAGCATTTAATGTTTTTACTATGCTTTCATTTCATCACGCTGAAGATTGGTTCTCAGATTTTAAATGCAAGAAAAATATTACGCAGCCATGCGTTACTCGAAGATTTTGGAAATGACAATTTGCTTTCCACACTCTCCACCAGCTGCGTTGCTTTCTCTAACGTGATTAACAGCTTCCGGTACAAAACCGGAAATCTTTGAATAATGGCTTCCTTCTTGAAAACCATTTTTTTTTCATCATAATATGAATTGTCCGTGTTTAGCATATATTTTTGAACGCTAACCAATAAATCAGATTTGTCGGTAGTTGCTCAATTCAAAACATGGCGGTGAATAGATTGAAATCATTTGAATTCGTTTTCCTTTAAGCGATCCGTGTTTGTTTGCTTATTGTTTCTTTTTAAACAAAGTTTGGTTCAAAATGTTCATATCGAAACAAGTTTTCGTAAAGATCAACAGCAAAATGTGTTGGTTTCTATTTGGCGTAAGTTGAAAAAAAACCTCTCCCTATGATAACTTTTTATGCTGGTGGAAAATGTAATTCAATCTTTTTTTCCCGGGATTGTTTCCCAAACGTTCATCCACGATTTTATGATTAACTTCAGTGTCATTACTGATATGGTATTTAAATCTGAGACAATAAGAAACCAACTTATAGCAATATGTTGAAATAATTCTTTTCATAACGCAGCTTATTCTGTGATCTAAAAAAAAAATGAGCTCGTTCATCGCAAAAGTAATCTTTGAAAAAATCGGCTGAAATGTAGCTAAAGATAATTATAGCAGTCTTGCATTCATTCAAAAGATGTATATGACCCAAGGTTTGAGATCTACACCTATTTTCTATACTCTGTTACTTTGAGAAAGACCCATTTTGAACAGATCCTTCCATAATCTTTCTGCAACAATAAAATTGTCAGATTGTTTTGGTTAACTACCGAATATTTTCTCTCATAGAGTATGTATGTAATTATATAGCTTGCTTACAGTAGACATTGGATCAAAAAGGTAATTAATAAATTTACAACGTTTGTATTTGATTCTAAATGTGAAGTTATCTGTCTCAGCAGCCTTGGTTAATAACCTTACACAACATAATACTCCTTTTTATATTCCACCCTAGGGCTACACTCGCTAGTGCCTAAGCCCTTTGTGTACGTTGTTTGACTTGAAAATAAGAATGTCGAGGAAATGTCTTTGCCAGATATACCATACTGCAATACACGCTGAGTTGTATCCTCCTGAAAGGTCAAATTGACGAAGAGGACGCAAAAAGAATGAATCAGCAACAGATAAGAAAAGCCGGATTCTGTGTCTCTACAAATAAGGCTTCTTTTTCATAACTTGTTAAGGCAACAAATGGCTTCACTGTCTGGGAATGCAAGAGAGGACAGACTAACATTAACTGAAGAACGTCTTTGTAGTATTTATCTAATTAGTATATAATGTTTTCGTTTGTTTATACATTTCATTTTTCATTATATTACATTTTCTATTTACAATCATCTCATTTTTTTAATAATATATCGTCTAGCTGATAAGGGATATTAGGAATATCTCGCTAAGGGCAGTGTGGTTGGTACTCAGAAAGACCTCGAACAGAGATATTACGTGTTCGTTATTTCCTTTGCAAATAAAGGAAGAATTGGAAAATTTTGATGAGTTCTAAAAATATATATTTTTTTTAAATATGTTTTTGAAAAATACTTTACTGTCGCTCACCTGAGTTGACACTTTGCTTTTCACCAAAACAGTATGTTTATTTACCCCAGCATTTTACAAATAATTATTGAAGCATCCGTAATGGTTGCAAAAGCACAGAAAAAAAATCAAATGAAATAATTGAAACAAACAAAATGACAGTATTTTAAAATCAATTACAATACTGAGGAGAGTGCTAGAGTACGGAGGAAACTGGCAGGATCGTTTTCAACACCTTCAGTCTTTGGCTATTTGAATGGTTTGCTTGCTTGTCTGATGTTCCTGCTGACAGATCTGGCCAACTGGAACAGGGGAAAACGTAACTTCAAATTTGTCAAAGTTGTGGGAAAATGTTCATTAATATATTTCGTTTCACACAGCCAATGAAAAAAAATGTTCATTTTTTTTAGAGAAAAGTAATTTCTCACTCTTAATTTTGCACGGTTTACTCACTGTCGTAGATTAATTACTTCAGTTAAGTTTCAATTAAAAAAAAAGTTAAAATTAAAATGTGGCTTAAAAGAAGTAAGAAATTAATGATAATCTCTAGGGCCTTGTATGTTGTACAAATAGTGTTTCAGCTCGTTGATATTCCATATATATATGGTCTTATAAATCTCAACTTGCATGAAAAATGATGTTATTGTGATAAATTTGTTGGCCATTCGTTAGGAAGAATGATTAACAAAAAATCAAAATTTATCTGCTTCCAATGTTCAGAACCAATTGATAAGAAAATACGTCTGGTGATATCACATGACCTTCGAGGCCAACCCTTGAGTTGAATGAAAACTCATAAGAAAAATTACGATCATACTATTGACAAGAACTAAAAAATGATTAAAAGAACAAATACTTCCGAGGATGCTTACCTGGTCTGAAACAATCTCTGAATAGTGAATCACCCAGGGTGGGTTGAACTCATGAAATAGCCAATGAGATTAGTTACCATGCTAATGAATCACTCAAAGGTAGCAGGCAGATATTTATTCAGCTTAATCTAATCTGACACAAGATCATGGCAATGGGATACATACTGAGAACGATTCCATTAACGAGAGTTAACCAGTCAAACTATCACAGTATGAAAGACGTCCTTTTCCACGTTTTTGAATAGTTCAAACTATGAGAAGAGATGGTTACCTATTTCAATATGCTGCACCCTTAACTCAGCGCAATGGAATGACAAGAAATCGTATCTCACGCCAATCTTCTTGGTAGAGGGGCCTACCTGCTTACGATATCAACATTTGAAGTCCTTGCATTTTACGTAATCTCCACCACGCACCGATGGGTCTGATGTGAATTACGTAACTACTTGAATCTTAACGTATATCACCCTGTACTACTTTCTATCCACTAGAGTGCGAATTTCTCGCAACTTGGTCCTAAAACTTAACATTAGCAAAACAAGAAACTATTTAAACAAATATTAACCTATTTTATTGATGACCAACTTTTTTCTTTTGCTTCGAATAATAAAGTTTTCTTAGTTTAACAAATAGAATCGACTTTTAACGACACATGCCCCGCAACCAACAGTCCAATACTCAATCATTGATCCAAATTAAGTGTTTTTCAGAAAGAAAATGAATGCATTCCGACATGTGTCATGAAGAGCAATCTTGTTTCTTTTTCTCAGTAGCCTATGCTATTTTAAAGAATTCTTCCGTGTCTCAGAAAAGTGCTTCTTGGTTTGATTTACAAAAGACAGCGTCTAATGCATAACTGTCAAAATGTTGTTTTAATTCTTTTCCATCTGTTTGAATAAAGTCAGGGCTGGCTAGTTATTATCAACTCTTTGAACAGGGAAAAAGATAACATCTTGAACAGTGGAAATCGAGCAATCTAAGCAATTATATCCATTTAGCTAACTACCTGACTACGATGGTGCATCATCAAAAGCAGAGCCTAGAACCTAGTTACTAGCTGAAAATCGTATTTAATAATCTCACGATATGATGTTTGATCCATGTGATATATGTATATACACACACACACACACAAACACACACATATATATATATATATATATATATATATATATATATATATATATATATATATATATATCGCTAAACTGAGTGCATTGAAAAGGAATGCAATTATGTTTAAAAAATGTATAATTAACGTGCAAAATAAGTGATTATATTCCTCATCAGGATGCCAGTTTACTGATGTACCTCTGCAGATGTAAATTGGCTGTCAGTATATAATCATTTACACTTTTCTTTAGAATCATACCAATCTTCATAGACCTATTATCAATAAAGCTGGTTGGGATGGATACATATCTCTCTGATAGAACATTCTATTGGCATCCCTCTTGATATAATTTTCACAGGTTTCGTATTCCGGGTCGCTTCTATACGGTAGTTTCTAAGTCCATTCACAGATTTCAGTAAACCTGATTGTTTCAAAATAACCCACCTTCCATTACACCAATGAATCAACCAAAGATGTGTTGCAAATAAATGTCACTTTGTTGTAATCAATAAAGCCCTCTACAGTATCTGGTTCGTTGTAGATTTATGAAAAGTACTTGCAAGAACGATTCCTTCAGTCATGTACAAAAGAACAAATTGTGTACATTTAAAGTTCTGGGTGCCTGACACTAGCATCTTCTTGTTTAGGGAGTTTCCTTTGCAGACTTGGATGAGAAGGTTTCACTGTCCAGATCCCAGGCCCATCAGAAATACTATAAAGAGTATCTATGTTTTTATTGTCTTTAAGTGGATGTCATATCTTGTACAATTTCCGGTCGATTCGAAAGACACATACATACATACATACATACATACATACATACATACATACATACATACATACAGACCGACCGACAGACAGACAGACAGACAGAAAAGGGAATTTAAAAACTTATACAAGTTTATGTCTGAAGAAATTTGCCCCAGAATCATATTTATGTTGCTTAATGGGACACGAGTGTTGAACACCCAGTGAGTATCGAATTCACTATAGTAATCATCGTCTAGCTCACTAGCAATTACCCTATGGTGAGGCGCCCATACAATATTTTTGCTTTATATTGCACTGGTCTAACTGTTTACCAATCAAAGACCTGATCAGATTTGAATAGCTGTTCAAAAGATAAAAATGAACTTTTCATGTTACTTACTACCTATCAAAATATGCTTTTCCAGAAAAATCAACCAGCATTTGATTTTTAAAAGATGGAAAAAATCATATAGTATGTACAGATCTATCATGAAAAGTAGGGCTGCATCTCCTAGGAGCAGTGTTTAGCAAACCATTAATACCGAGTTTGATTCTCAATGAGTGTAACACGCACGATACCTTGTACCGAACTAAACTGAGTTTCGGAAATGGGCACTTCATTGTGAAGTAATGTTTAGGGAAATAGTCTTATAGACCATTATATCTGATGGTTTGGATCTTCACAGTTGATATGTGTCATACTAAGATAGATTTGGTAAATAGCCATGAATTAAGTAGGTTATTTATGCCACACCCTCTAACAAGGAGAGAACCAAAATAACTTTTTTGAAAAATAATTTTGGTTTAGTTGGGCGTATTTAGTTGTTTATTTTACTTACCGAACAATTTTACTCGTTTATTTTTTTTGGTTAACGGCTGAGGCAGCAACAAATGTTTCAGAACTCGCATCCCTCCCATAACTCCTTCATTATCTCAATTCCCGGATGCCCCCTAAACTTGTTACACGTTATTCTTTTTCATCGTCTGAACTCTAGACTCCTTTCCTATCTACGAAAAAAGCAAGGAGAATATAAGCGTGGGTGTGTCTTTTAGATCGAGAGTCCCCAGCAGACGGGGCCGCTCTGCATCCCTCATCCGGTTACTTACTTTCTCATATTTCGACCTTATTCCTTTTTGTTCTACTTTGCCAATGACCCAGCATAGAAACCGAAGGCGGCGGCATCTATTTATATACCCACGAGCGCACGACACCGCACCTACAGAGAATTTGAAATACTTACTAACGTTTTGCCCTCATTTTTTAAATAAATTTTACGGAGGAGGAAATCATCAACCTTTTTATATTTTTCACTTAAGAAATTATTTTTTCTTCATATTATTTCCTCTGTCTGTCTAACTCTCATCACATATTTTGAACAAGTTTTTAGCAAGGAGTTTGATTTATACTGCGAGTATGATGTTAAACTAGACCTGCACTTTATGCCCATTAGGTTAAGTAAAACGAATATTTCCGAAATATCTGTGGGAGAGTGGTTTTTCAACTAATATAATTGATAAGCAAAGAACCACATAAGAAAATAAACAATGAAAATGGGAGTGAAACAATGGTGAAGACAAAGAAAAAGTTTCTTGGAAATGTTCGGAAGAGGTAATTTATCATAGATGCAAATATGTTATCTGTTCCGTTCAGTTTATGGTCATGTTAGCCGTAGCGCTTCTTTTATAGGAATAATTTACATTATTGAATGCCGAGTTAGCTTGGCCCTCCTAAACTAGACAACATAATCTTTTGATTTCATCAGATTCACCATTTACCCTTGGGTGGAACTAAGCAAAGCTGTGTAAAGATCAGAATTGTTCGAAAATTTGGAGTGTGAATTTTGCTGATATTTTAGGAATTAATCATTGGATCAGCCAATTACTCACACGGGATTTTTATTCGATGAAAGTTCAGTATAGTGAGAGGAAAATGAAGTATGCGGTTAAAAGTTTACCATATACAACTTACTTCTGGGGAAAATTAAGTATGCCTTGGATGAAACAGTGGGATAAAAAAACAAAGCAACTCTGTATTATTCGTGGAATAGTGAGAATTCTAAAGCAATAATGCAAAGCTGCATTGGGAAAATAAACACTTCGCTTACAGGAGACGTTAGTTTTGAAATAGACACTCAATGTTTCAGCGAGATGGTAATGATTCCCAAGGAAAATCTCAACTTTAGCAGGGATGACCCATTTCAATTTCCAGCATCACCTGTTCTGCACTTAATGACCGTAGGCCCCGTGATTTCTTTTCTGTTGCTGCGACCAAGGCGGGATAACACGAACCAATGGACGCGGTATGGGGTATGGCTAGATTGGAACCCAGAACTAAATGGAGAGGGAAAGACAAGAAAGCAGATCTCAATGCACTCAGTCCAGCTGATGAACCAACGTGACCTTATGTTTATCTGCTCTTCGGTACGATCATATACGCGTACTCGTGTGGTTAGGTACATTTCTTGACGAGTATGAGGTAAAAATAATCGGAACTTATTCTACGTAGGGTTATCAAATGGAAGGCAAGTAGGGTATCGTATTAGTCGGCAATAGTGCCAGGGCCTCAGTTACAATTGAGATTGTTAAGGAGAGCTGATAGGGTGATAAGGTGTCCAGATACGGGAAACCCGTCGAAATACGGAATAATGACGAAGCTACATTCAACCATGATATCCTTGATGATGTTAGGAACGCCCAGCAATTATTCTTATTTTTGTAAAATAGTAACGACGATGAGTGTTGGCAGTTTCTTCATTGTGACATCATCAATACTCACGCGTATTCCTCATTCTCATCGATCGCAGTATCATGTTTTATCCAGGCAAACCATGTCGAAACATCAAAAATAATTCTGACAAGCTGATTATTTTCGTCAATGATTGGTTATTCTGTATAGCAAGCGGACCTTCCTGGGATATTTAAAAGACAAATTGAGATTTGATGGCGGTAGTGCAGGCCAGATATACAGTCTAGGAACATTAAGTCTAAAATTAAAATAATTCTAACAAGCTGGTTTTTGCAGGATAGTTTATCTTTGAGTAGAATCTCACGTCCTGAGGTTGAGCAATCGATTTTAACCCATCATATTGGGGACAGATTCATGATTAGTCTCCAAACTCAATTACAGCTCCCGAAATGGTCTCCAGGAATCACCATATCTTTTTTTTTTTAGAATCCAGTCAGAAAAAAAAACATGATGATTTCATTGTACACGTACAATTGAGGATATAGGCTATCTGGTAGAAATACTGTTGGGTTTAAGAAGCATTCAGGGTTAAAACTTGAGAAAAGCCACTAATTCTTATCTTTTTCATTGGTAAGAATTGAGTGAATTACAATTATATTGAAATCGATTGCCAAAATATTGAAATACTGGAATTCACACCAAAATGGACTTCCTATTTCTTCTGGTTGCGAAAGTATTGTTTTCTCCGCTATTTTACCCAGAGATGGTAGTCATTTTAAGAGCCATCTTGAATTTTTGACTTTATCCTGCAAAGATATCACGCCAAGATGAGTCATAATCAATTTCAACTCTTAAAATAGAAGAATGGACCACGAAACCCCAATTATTTTATTATTTTAACCCAATGCTCCTCGACTGAAAATATGCCGCACACTGTTGTCATAAACTCATTTGTTTCGAATATATTTCAGAAAGCTCAGCATTTGATGGGGAGTATCTATCATCGGTGCAAAGAAAAAAAACAAAAAAAAACAGCTTGTTGTAATTCATTTCATAGTCGACTATATTATCCATGCTGAAAGACATGGACTGTAATGATTATATATCAATTTGATTTGTTATATTTTATATTAGTTGAAGACGTAGAACTAATAGTTGTGCGTCTATTTTGATTATTATCGGGACAATATTAGGCACTTAATTATTGATTTAGTTATATACAAATCCATGGAACTACAATTACGAGAAAAGAAACAGTGTCTCCAACAAAGCCTTCAACAGATGATGGTCTGTCTTTTTAGGAATGGTTTCGGGGCTGGTGCAGTATTACCATTGTCCCTGGGTACCCTAGCAGGCTTTGTTTTCTGTCTGTTTGACAGTACTATATCCTTGCACATGCAGTCTCTGTCAGATCTTGGAACCTCTCAGTATACATCCTCGTTTCTGTTGACGACAATTCGTGTTTAGACAGACTGAGTTGATATTAATACGTGTTATTTTTCTTGTAGTATCGCTTTCTGTTATCATCACTGAATATGTTGTATTTGAAGATAGACAAAAGAAGTAAGCCTAGAATCCAAAGACTAAATTTTGTTTAATTTTCATTAATTTTATCTAGGGCCAGAAATGAAATAAACACATTTCTTCCGATCTTGAATTTCAATCCATCCAGTTTTGATCCAGAATCTCGTGTATAACCCACATGACTATTTTGAATGAATGATCGAATGAAAAATGAAAAAAGGTCTTTACCCGCAGACAAAATTAAATCTTGTGACACCTTGCACTCCAAAGATCATACTTTGCCTGATATTTCTTTCATCTAAATTTCAGTTTCATTTCATTGCAATCATTCAGATCGTGGTTTTCCAGTCATCTGTACATATTATCGAAAATAGAGTGTAAGCTTTTGACTCGGAAAGAAACGAAAAATGAGACTAAATGATTAGATTTGATATTCTGCCACCGTCAAGTCAAGTGTGGGAGCAGCTGTCATCGTAAGATAGGATTCTCAATGAAATAAGTTCTGGTTTCACTGAGAGCTTGTTCTTCATTCCCTGTCTGTGCTTTTTTTAACGATCACTGAGTAATCGTCAACATACTTGCAAGGAATATAACTGGAATCAGGATAAAAGAACTCTTAGTAAAAAAATTGAATAAATATGGTTATGACTGTGTTTAATCGTTAGGTCCTTCTGGTTTTGTCATTAAGTACATCGAAATTGTTAATTTAAAAAAAAAAATCGTGTTATATATGGTCATGATGCCAAGGGAAACTCCTTCCATTAAAAAACCCCAAAACAAACTCGTTATAATCGTTATTTACAAATATCAATGATTTCGGTCTAGCAAAGTTGCCTCCCTTCCTTATTTGTCAAGAATGAATTCAAATTCTCTCCATCAGTAAGGTTAAAGGAGAAAGGATGATCAAAATAAACGACTCGATTCAGTCCTTGATGCCATCATAGTTTGTTTTTTTTCTCTTCTCCAAATTGGTAGTACATAAGTATCATCAGAAATTAACTACATACGTGATAATGGTCAGAAAGGATGGGAAGGGTGTCGATGGTGGATTTTTTAGCTCAGCTCTTGCTTTAATCTATCTCAGTGACATCAGATACAGAAAAAAAAACTTCTTGAAGCGTCAGGATCGTCATACATGGTTTGACTTTTGTTCTGATTTTCATGAAGCTTCTTTTTCCAATGCATTCTCAATTAATATTATTTCTATTACCATTTTCCTAAATCTTAATCTTTCAACTTGCTTTTCTATATAAATTGACTCAGATCATCCACAAAACGAAATAGCACAGACCAGAAATGAAAAATAACCCCCTGTTGAGATTCGAACTCGCATTTCTTTTGCCAAGCTCTACACATTTCCTCTTTCCCCGAGAGTGTGAACTGATGAGACAAATTCTGCCTGATAATCTCAGCTGGAAGACTTGAAGCGAAACCATACATTTTCTTGATAGCTGGAGCAGTCATTAATCGTCTTACCCACGTTATTGAGACCGGATTTTATCTGCGACACACGTCAATTTCACTTTCCTGAGGTTTCCTTCCTGTTTTGCCGTTCATCCGTGTTTGCCGACGAACTGTAGATGTTTATGCATTTATACAAAATTGCTTTGGTGGCTTTTGAATAGGAAAAAAAAGGATGGTATTTCATCTGTTGTATTATCAACCACTCATTGTGAGATTTGGTTATATGCAGATGGCACATAGATAATCTCGTTAATAACTTCCACAGTTAAATTTATACACGGATACTGATTTGGGGTCATAAAAACCATCAATAAATTTCCATAAACATTTTAGTTTATTGGGATAAAACCTTCTTTTTGGACCAACCAGTTTTTACTAGATTTAGCTTAGTTTGTCTAAAGGCCAGATGAATGTATGAAAATTATTTTGCACCAATCCGGAACTGAAATTCTACTTAGGGAATCAATCATCAAGATCCAGGCTTTCATGTTGACTAAAACGTCGACCACTGGAACCAGAAGGTGATAAGTTACTACGTCAACCATCATAGCAATCCAATGTGCGTACTCCAACCTCCCCCTCATGTATATACCCGGGTAGAGGGAGCACAGAAAAAAAGATATCATTCGAAAAATTGCAACTTTGGAAAGAGATTTTAAATCATTTCAAACTTCTTCCCTGCATCAAATCGATGCATAAATTCAAAGAGGGTTTTTTTTTTCGATCCCCAGTGCTCAGACTAAACGTTTATTTTAAGAGACACGTCTTATTCTGTTAATGTTTGCTGGCATGAACCCTAGGACAAATTATTCACCTCATATCTCATTAATAGTCCAACGACAAGCTTCATAGATTCTGATGTGAAATTTTCAAGATTCTTATCCTTTGATTCGTTGAGAGTCAGTCAGAACGAGGCTGATCTTCAAGTGAAGTTTCATCGCATTTGAAACACGAATAGCACCAGTAGTTACAAAACTACAAGTTGTATTTACACCAATGGACGGCTTTTCAAAACTAAGACAATCAATAAATCCAACAAAATGTACGTCTCAATTTTTTAACATACGTAAACCGTTTCAAAATTGACAGGATTTCGATTTTGATTCTATAGTCTTTACATGGTATCAACAATTTGATCCCATTTTTGTCAATTTTGAGGCTGTATTAATATGTTAAATAAACCTCTGCTATATATTGGATACACTTTGCATCCTCAGTGTATATTTTGATACTGGTACACAGAGCATAGAAACAAACCTTCATGTTTACTCAGGTAGTTATTAAGATCGGAAATGTCAAATAGAGACATTTTTGTTTTCTACCACACAAAAACATTCCTTATCTTCGTCAGACATTATTCAGCTGTTTTTAATCTCATCCAAAACTTGAAAATGAAAGTTTTTCTCCCTCATACGTTAGAAGTTAGAGCGTGGTATCATTATTTTTCTTTTATTTCTCGGGAATTTCTTTCAATTTAAAAAGAAGCCATCAAATGACTTCGAGAAATAGGTATCAGACATATTTCTAGAGAGACATGCGAGGATTGGGTTCTAAATTCATCCAATCAGAACGGGAACACTCTCAAAGGGTAAATCTATAATTTTTTTCTAAATTGTTTCATAATTGTGCGGTTCCTAACCTTTTTTCAAATTTGCACACCTACAGGATCTCAAGACCGCTTTTTCATCCCTCAATTTCTAAGCTGAACGTTCAATTTGATAGACCAAAGTTGGCAAAGTTGATGATAAAAACAAATAAAAATGTCAAAATCTTTTGAATGTCAGATTGAATATGAAACGTCCCTAGGGAGATATTTTGTCTTCTTCATTATATTTATGAAAGTTTGTGAACGCTGCCATGGTCACCTTATCCTTCAATAGTAGTGTTGAAAATGTAGGGGAAATCTTTTTTTTTTAATTGTAGGGATCATAATCGAGGGATATATATATATATATATATATATATATATATATATATATATATATATATATATATATATATATTCGAATTCTATGGGATTTTCTCCTTGATTTTAGGGTTCAGAAACAATTTTTTAGGGTCAAAATTGAGGGGAAGTTTTCACATTTGCTGATCAAACTTGCTAAGGAATTTCTGTTCAACTTTTATGGGTCAAATTTGGGGTGGAGGATATTTTTCACATTTAAGGATCATAATCGAGGGGAATATCATTTTCAACTAATCGAGGTCAAAATGAAGAGGTGATTTTCAATTTTAAGGGTCAAATTGAGGTGGGGGACGTATTCTCTTTTTTATGGGGTCAAAATCCGGGCAGAATCGTTTATCAATTTTGGTGGTCAAAATTTTGGAGTCGGATTTTTTTTCCTTTTAGGGAATTCAAATAGAGCGGCAACTTTTTTTCATTTTTACGAGAAAATAGTGTGGCTGAACCTTTTCACTTGTAGAGTCAAAATCGACGGGAAACCTCTTTCTACATTTTTACTGGTCAAGACCGAGAAAAACTTTTTTTCCCAATTTTAGGGTTCAAATTTGGGTAAGGGATTTTCTCTCCTCCTTTCAGGGGCAAAAGTCGAACGGGAATGTTTTTTCACAATTTTTGTTTTTCCTTTCAGCGGTCAAAGCGAGAGGGGACCTTCTTTTTTTTTTTTACAATTCTTCCATAGGTCTAAAGCAAGGGGTTGGACACTAATGTTATATTTGCAGTCATTTCACCCAGGATGATGGCATCATAATTCATTTTAGTTATCCTTTCCTCCTTAATGGAGTGTACAACCAAAAAATGCCAAGAATATATTGCCAGATACGTGATATTATAATCAAAATGCATTAAAAATAAACCCCCTTTCTGTGTACTACATGACGTTACCAGTCTTTCCTCAGACGTCGTTTGGTATACAAGGTGAGAGAGGTCCAAAACTATGGATTATAAATCTGAGTATGCTCTGAAGAATCAGTCAGCCGAAATATTGTGATAGCATCATCAGAATCACAACGAGGGAATTCAAATGTTCCGAAAATATTTCGTTTTGGAGGTATAAAGCAAGATTAGAATATTGGTCCGAACATTTTGTGCAATAAAGATAATGACTAATTATAAGCGTCTTAGAGACAATAATATTAAGATTATTTTCATTACTATATATGTAGAGAGAAAGAAAAAAGAGACTGATATATTGTAGTAGTAGTTGGGATACTTATGAACCTGCTCGTCCTTATTATTCATCTTTGTTATTATCATTAATATTATTATTGAGTGTTGATCTTGTTGAACATGTGAATTCATATTTGCAATTGGATTCAAAAGCGTGAATATGATTTCAAAATTGAAAATTTGTGAATGCACTTCTATATGGGTGTTTATCACTTAATATAGATCATTAAAACTGAATTCTAGATAATCATCGGTCAGTATGTATCCGTTTTGTACAAGTTGATGAAAAAAAAACCTACTAAAATCAATTCTTGCAATATTTCACGTGAAGAAACCCAACAAATTTCTCGTTACATTTGCTTTTTACAATTTAGATTCTACGACATCAAAAAAATTCCTTTATCAGAAATAAATTATAGCAAACGTTTTTTTTTTGTTGTTGTTGTTGTTGTTGTTGTTGTTGTTTTTACTGGGGGTGGGGAAGTGATTATGAAACTGTTTTCGAATTTGAATCAAATTTATATGAAGCAATTATTTGAAATTAATGCATCTTCAAAATTCCAAGTCTTAAAATGCTGTTAAAAATGATGATGTGGTGTAAACAATGAAAACTGATTAGCAATATGAATGTCTCTTCAGTGTTACGTGATTTGGAATTTAAAGATGAATTTGGAAAGACTTTCGAGATTTGTCAACAGTAAATGAAGAAGTGCCGAAAAAAGACTCAGTAACTCTTCTACGTCAAGTACATGTACACACACACAGACACATATATACACACACACACACGCACACGCACGCACACACACACACACACACACACACACATATATATATATATATATATATTGCTAATATTGAGGATATCTGCATTTTCTGAACTTTAAACTCAAAATCATTTGGAACAAGGAAGACCACAATTTTAATCGAAATGTTGCAAAAAAGTTACATCCAAAAACGAAAATGTCACGACTGATCATAGAATCAGCGCTAATTTCGGAATATTATACAATAAAACAATACCCCCAAAATTGCATTTATATATATATATATATATATATATATATATATATATATATATATATATATATATATATATATATATATATATATATATATATATATAAACTAAGTACCTATTCATCTGATGGGTAGCACATTTTTTGAGTGCCACTTTTTTTCTCTTTTTCATTAGGACGGTAAACTAACAGCTCTCCTGGGTTGGAAAAGGATTCATCATCAACAAGGCCTATCTTTCTCCAGAAGTTTCTAGCAATTCCTAAGAATATAACTTGAATACGTATCAATGTTTACTCAGCTCATATCATTAGAGCCAAAGGTCAATTGCAAGAATATAGAGCGAAGAAAATTACTTTGTAATAAAATACCTTTCAAGAAGATTATCATCCAAGTGGTCCACTGCCTTAAAATTACTGATTTTTAACCGACACACACACACACACACACACACACACACACACACACACACAAAAATCACCATAGGAGTCAATATGGATCACATAGAAATTTTAGCTGGCAAAATTCGTGTCAATTTGGACAAGTTCAGGAGAAATTAGTATGGCAACACCCACGATACATCTGTTTGGGCGGATCATAGGGAAGGTCTCTATCCAACGACGGACGTAAGGTTCATGATGGGGATGAAAATGAAGATATTCAGCTCTCACACATCTACCCTATATCTCTGCTAATATGTGCAACAATTTCCATATAACTAGTCGATAAATACATCACTCGATAAAAGAGATCCATTTGTGCATTTTAAAGACCTTTGTATTTTGGAGAAGACGTCTGATTTTGCCATTTCGAAGACTGCGAGACAAAAAAATCTGAAAGTGAGAATTGATGTTATGAAAGAAAATTTCCAGAACTCTTTGCGTCTGCAAATCTTTCAAATTTCTCCTCCAGATGGCTTGAAGAGAGGTCAAGTACTTCATCAATTATAGTTAAACACACACACACACACACACACACACACACACACGTGTGCGCGTGCGCGCTTATTCACAAACTCATACACTAACACTCACTTAGAGGCAGACAGACACACACATTTAAACTATGGGAAACCAGTCATATTGACCATTACTTCTATGCAATGAGTTCATTTCACTGTAGATTCTCACACATGGTAAGATGAATTGATGGAAGATCATTTTTCAATTTTTGGCACGAAATCAAGAGGGAATCTTTATATTCATCTTTATGTGTCATATCAAATGGGGACTATTTTATAAATTTACGGTTCAAAATCATAAAAGAAAGTTTTTTTTGTTTTTTTTTTCATTTTTAAGGGTAAAAATCGAGGGGGATTTTCTTTTCTTTCTCTTTTAGGGGTCACATATCTTTTCACTTCTAGGAGTCAAGATCGAGAGGAATTTTCTCATCGCTTTTTAAGAGTCAAAATCTGGAGGGGATTCGTTTTCACAATTAGCAGTCAAAATCTGGGGGATGATTTTTTTCTTTTCACTTTTCTGAGTGATAATTGATTGGGGGAGATGAAATGGAAATTGATCGCCTCAATTTCAGTGGTCTATTTGAGGGGAAAGTTTTTTCGTTTATGGTGACGAAGTCAAGTGGAATATACTTTGATTAATTTTAGAGGACAAAACTGAGGGAGACTCTTCTTTTCCTCCTTTGCGTGCCAACATTGAAGGGATGTTTCCCCTTCGTGAAGGACCAAGTCGAAAGGAAAGTTTTCCCTTCATTTTAAGTCTCGAAATCTAGGTGAAAAAATTGTTTTCTCATTTTGATGTCAAAATACAGATGGAACTATTTTATTTTTAGTGGTTAAATTCAAGTAAGAATTCCAGGAATCAATATTGAGGGTGGGGGATTCTTTTTCACTTTTGGAGGTTGACATCAAGAAGGGACTTTTTTTTCCATTTTTAGATTCAGCAACAAGAGTGATATTTTTGGAGGGTTGACATTGAGAGCAGACTCCCCCCACTCCTATGGTTAAAATCGAAGTTAGTTTTTGTTTTGTTTGTTTGTTTTTTGTTTTTTGTTTTTTTTGTTTTTTCATTTCAAGTGGTCAAAATCTCCTTTCAGGTCAAATTTGATGGTAAACTTTTTCACTCAGGAGTAAAAATTGAATGTTTTTTTTTCTATAATTTACAATCGAGCAGAACCCAATAGTTTTAACATTGATCCCCCTTTCTGTGCCGTAGTCTCGCTTTCTTACCACCTATTCCACGCCGCTTTTTGAACATCATCCCTTTCTTTTAACAATACCCCTACAAAACATTAGTTCACTTTTCAATATTAGCATCTTTTCTTTCTAATAGTATAAGGAAAGAGAGGTAAAAATTCTAAAATATAATCGAAATAAATACTATCTGATTTTCATCAATCTATTTTTCTGCATCATGTTTTTTTCGATAAACATCCCCATTAGGGCTTGTATTTAGTCTACTAATATAGATATATAAAAGAAGTAGTATAATAGAATATTGCAGCAGTATTTTTGTAATCTCAGATTAAATTGTTTTTGATAGTGAAGTATTCCTTATCTGCGATTCGAATCAACCCCCCTTTTTTTAAATATACCTGGTAGTTTTACATGTGACATTGAACGTTGTCACCTCCCGGAGACAGTCTTGTAAACTATCCCAGGCAAATCAAAACGTCTTTCGTCTGTCTTAGTGTCAACGGACGCCGCCAGCGTCATCTAGTTGCGGCCATAACTGCCCTGCAAGTAAACAATTATCTCCAGCGGCTACCATTGAAGTATTTTACTCCCCGTGATGGCATGCGTAACGATTGCAACGAACAAAAAAACTGGGGGCGACTTTTCGGTCTCCAGCTTGCCATTCCCGGGAACACGTCAGCACGAGTTTATTCTGAGCTCGGGGCATGAAGATTGGGAGAAGGACGAAAAGGAGGAAGGTTTTGCAATCGCGTGGGTGACAGAGTGAAATATTTCAAGGAGTGTTTGTCGTGAAATAAGTTGGGAAGAAACAAACTCTGATGAAAAATGAAAAAAATGAAATAAAATATGGAATAAAAAGACAAAAGTAATAAGTCATTTCTTTGATTTTTGCAAAAGAATTAAAAACAAACGTGTTAAACGAAGCGAAAAATGAACATTCCAAATAGTAACATTTGGAGGCAGTTGAGTTGAAGCTAGATAAGTGATAGAAAAATGAAAATCGAAATTATGTAACAATGTATAAAGAAAGAACGTACAAGATTTTGAGATAAAATCTTGCTTTTTTATTCGTAGCAACAAATTAACAATATTTTCTGATGTCATTATAGTGTCTATTTATAATTCTACTTATACAATGCATGTCCAGAAAGTATCCAACCATTTTATAATAACGAAAACAAAAAAAAACAATCTATAGCAGTGACGCCTTAGTCTTTTTCACAGATACCCCCCCCCCCCGATATCTCTCACACTTATCCTAGCACCCTCACCTGCAGATGGAAATCTTCACCCTTTCAAAGCAAGAAGTGGCAAGGGAGGACATCTGGACTGTATAGATGGGGCTCTCAGATGGGGTGATGTAATATTTTTCCCCAAATGAACCTGGACAAGAGTCAATAATAATCTCTACTTGCTTTCAGCATGAATGCGTTGGTCACATAGAACCTAAGCTCAGAGTCCCACTGGCAAAATGAAGATCCTACAGGAGAGTGTGTGTTCATACATGCTATTTAATCACTGTCCCACCACGGCAATATCCGACACAAGGTCGGGCTTAACGTGGGAAGAAATAGGAGCAACCCTTCCAAAAATGGCTCCAGCCGACGCGGCTATGGTTGAAACGCGCATCGTAATGGCTAGACAACCTCCGCCACGAAAGCGTCCACTAGGGGACCTGCTCCTTTATGTGCAATGGAGCAGTGCTGCCCCGGGGTAACGGATTCCCTGAGTAATAATGGGAGAGCCTAAGGACGAGTCCAAAGACTCCCCAATGCGCTTAGCAAACCCAGCCTCAGTCAAACCTCATTGGCTAACGCTTGCACCGGCGCACTCGGTCTTTGATGTCAACCCGCACACAATCTCCGGCCCATCCGACAGGCAAGTGTCAGTACCGACTCCTCAGACTATGCTGTGGAACAGATCCTTGATCCCGAAGGAAAGGCCATAAAATGGGGCAGGCGAACATGTGTTTATCCATACATGCGCAGTAATGTCCTCTCCAATCTTTGCCAAGCTACATCAAGGCCTTGCAATAGGCTCTTGAGACATCAAAAATAGCTCCTTACTTTTTGGGAGACTTTGTATACATTCATAATTTGTTTTACACAAAGTTCCAGTTGACTTATTCTCCGGCTTTTAACAGGCTTTATGTAGCAACAAGCGAATGGCTTTTATGTTATTTGAAATACTGAGGTGGAGTCTCATCATTATTCCCTGAAATATGCAAATAGGAATCTGTATGATTTTTTTGATTGAACGTTTACATTGTTTTATTTTAAAACACTCATGATTTATGCGATGTTATGGGAATAGAAGGTGGAAACTATTTATAAGATGCTATATCCCACAAGAGAAGGTTGAAGAATGGATCAGACGGAATGTATTCACAACAAATATGATGAACGTTCTTCTCACAATCGATGGAAAATAAATCATGCCAGGATATGTTGGAAAAAGAAGACCCGAAAAAAACAAACACTGGTACAGAAACATAAGTAAAGTTATTCTAACAAGGTAAGTTTTAGATTGGATATGGAATGAGCAAACGAGAGGGAAAAAGAAAAGACTACATGCAACGCAGGTCAAGATGACATTTATTCAGTTGATGTAAAGTGTGTTACAAAGTCATTTATCATCGTAGGCGTTAAAACACTTGGACAACTCGGTCAATGTTTAGATTAAGTAATAAATTGACCCTTCTTTTTTTTTTATAATGATGGAAAATGCTCCAAAAGACAGGTCACCAGTCCACTGTAAACATTTCTAGAACGTTGGACCGTTTTGCTAGTGGATCGAAATGGAGGAAAAACGTTTGAAAGAGAAGAAAAATGGAGCAAAAAGAGGAAAAAGAGAAGAAGAAGGTTAAGACATGAGCAACATGTAGTTAAGTATTAGTGTGGATGGAAAAAATGTTTTTTAAAAAGAAAGGGAATCAAGAGAAGGAAAAAAAATGAAGACAGTACGAAAGTAAGGAAGAAAGAAGAGAAGAAAGGAAGGGAGAAAAGTTGAAAAGAAAAATAAGGAAGAAACAAAAATAAAGAGTTGGAGAAAATTGGAATTATGTAAGAAGCCAATGAAGAAAAGAAGAAGAAATCGAAAGAAAGAACCAAGAAGAGCAGGAAAGGGATGGAAATGTAAATGGCAAATGAAAATGAAAGAAAGGAAATTTCAAAATAGGGAAAGAGAGAAGAGAATAAAAAGAGGGTAAAAAAAAAGATGAAATTATAAAATAATCAATTGCAAAAAGTCTATAAAAAGAGAAATAATTAAACAGGGTAGAATATGAGAAGAGGGAAGAAACGGTGAAGGCAAATGAAGTGAGAGTGTGCTGGAAAAGGGAGTGAGCATAAATCTGACACAGATTTGAGAGGGGAAATATACACAAACTGCCTGGCTGGTGAGTAGTGTAGAGAGAGACAATTGAGAGCCTGAGGGCAACAGAAGTCACAGAAAAAGAAAAAAAACGGAATCTACTTGTTCAAAAACGTTCAAATGAAAGTTGACATTTATAACAAGTTACATAATTGGCCATATTGTGTGAGTTGAGATTCTTATAAATATATATATATATATATATATATATATATATATATATATATATATATATATATATATATATATATACTTTCCTTCAAATTTTTGATGCCAAAAAATGAATATTTTCAGTCAATCACCCCCTCTCTCAGTTCCATGTATACATATTTGATAAAAATGGAATACTTGGGGAATTTAATAGACAATATGGAATCACAAAAGTTTGGAAACAAGATTTTATTTATTTCCGTTCCATGCTTCGAGAGAGTGTTTGTTCTTGTTGTTAAACGTCAATTGGGAAAAATCATAACATTTTGTGAATACATACATACATACATACATACATACATATATATATATATATATATATATATATATATATATATATATATATATATATATCATCATCATCATCATCATCATCAGTCTTTTAGCGTCCGTCGTTGGACATAGACCTTCCCCAGGATTTGCTACACTTCTCTATCATGGGCGTCACGGAGCCAGTACTTCCTGAACTTGTCTAGCTCGTCTCTCCATCTAACATTTTGCCGGCCTCGGTTGCGCATGTGGTCTTGGGGAATCCATGTTGTGAGTCGTGATGTCCATCGATTGTCTGCCATTCTTGCGACATGGCCAGCCCACCGTCATTTGAGATTTTTTATGGATTCTATGATGTCTCTAACTCTTGTCTTTTACCGGATGTACTGTGCTGTTTTGGGGTCTCTCCATGTGAGGCCCAGCATTATTCTTTCATGTGCACGTTGCATGGTTCTCAGCTAACGGGTCTGTCTCTTGGTTAAATTCCATGTTTCAGCTCCATAAGTGACTATTGGGAGGATGCATTGGTTATACACCCTTCTCTTTAGGATTAAAGGATATTTTTGAGGGTTGAGCTAGCTCTACCAAAGGCTTGCCGTCCTAGTGTGATTCTTTGCTTGATATCTTCTTATTTTGAGGGTCTCATGGAGATTCGTTGCCCTAGGTAGATGTAGTGGTCTACTTTCTCGATTTCTGTGTCCTCGATTCCGATCTGAGTGTTTTTATCTCCTACGTGGTTGTTGCACATGATCTTCGTCTTGCTGAAGTTGATGTGTTGGCTGACTTTCTTGCTCTCTTCATTTAGTTCATCTATCATTAGTTGGAGGTCGTGTAGGTTCTCTGCGAAAAGGGCTACGTCGTCTGAGAATCTGAGGTTGCTCAGATACTCGCCGTCTATCTTAATTCCTTAATCTCCCAGTCTAGCTTTCTGAAGATCATCTCGAGGCAGGCTGTGAAGAGTTTAGGTGAGCTGGTATCACCTTGTCTTACTCCTTTCTGGAGCTGGAAGGGATCCGAGTCTTTATGTAACCTGATAATGAGCTGCTGTGATTGTATATGTCTCAACACTTAAACATATACTGGATCTACACCTTGCCGACTGATGGCCTCCATGACTTTAGGGATTTCTACTGAGTCGAACGCTTTTTTGAAGTCGATAAATGCTACGGCAAGTGGTAGTTTATACTCTGCTGCTTTTTCTTTCAGTTGATTTATCGAGTGCAGGTGGTCCATTGTCGAGTAGCTTCTTCTAAAGCCAGCCTGTTCACGTGGCTGGTTTTCATCGAGTGTTTTTGTGATTCGGTTGGTGATGATCTTTGTGAAAAGTTTGTATACACAGTTGAGTAGGCTTATAGTCCTATAGTTGCTGAGGTCTTTCGGGTTTCCTTTTTTATATAAAAGCATTATGATAGCAGTGTTCTAATCGTCTGGGACTTTACTGTGTTTTAGACACAAGTTGAAGAGGACGGCCAGTTTCCTAGTGATGATTTTACCTGCTTTTCGGAGTAGTTCGATGGTGATGTTGTCCGGTCCAGGGGCAGTTCCTTTCTTCGTCTGTTTAATGGCTTCTTTCACCTCGCACGGGGTTACTTTTGGGAAGTCCTCGAGTTGATTGCTCATGTCTTGTGTATCTTGCTCATTGTTTTGTAGTCCTTGTTTGGACGAATAAAGTTTTTGGTAGAATTCTTTGGCACGTTCGACAATCTTGTCTCTGTCTGTTGTTATGCTTCCATTTTCCTCGAGTATGCTAGTTATTTGCCTTCGTCCCGAGTTGAGGAATTTGTTAATAGTTTTGAAGCCCACACCTTTTTCAAGAGTTGATTCAATGACTGCCGTCGTGTATCTCCTTCTGTCTTCCTTTCGTTTCTTCTTGATCATTTTGTTTAGTTCAGCATCTTCAATTTTCTCTCTAGTTGTTGTCGGTGGCTTGAGGTTTCTGCGTTTTTCCATGAGATTTCTAGTTTCATCCGAGATTTTGGTAATGGGTTGTTTGCTCATTGGCTTGAATGTAGAGGCTACTTCAATTATTCACGCTGTCATTATGTTGCTTAGTTCGTTGATGTTGGTGTTGTCTTGTTCAGTAAGAATTCTGAATCTGTTTTTCAATTTGAGCTTGAAAGATTGAACGTGCTCTTTTGGTATGTTTAGAGGCTGCGGTTTTGGATGGAACATTTTCCTGCGTTCTTTATATATATATATATATATATATATATATATATATATATATATATATATATGTGTGTGTGTGTGTGTGTGTGTGTGTGTGTGTGTGTGTGTGTGTGTGTGTGTGTGTGTGTATGTATGTATGTATATATATATATATTCATATACACACACACATATATATATATATATGTATATATAATGGATTTCCTTGAAACTACATGGTTTGGACTCAGAAGATCATGGTGGTGTGATGAATGGCACGCCAATGTAATCAGTTTTACATGTTATCGAATGAATAGAACAAACGTTACCCAGACATGCCCCTTCAAGAATTTTACATGGTTTCAAAGATGAAAATGAGTTAAAAGTCATATTAATCAGCAATAATCAGTGAGGGGTAGATTTTAATCAAGTCCTGCAGCCACACCTTCTGTGGTCAGATGTGGTCAGAGGATTAGAAATGAGAAAACCCCATCATTAGTTTGATCATTCATTTCCCGAATAGAGAGAGATATCACAACCATATCGACAGAACTTCGATTTGTATTCTCAATATCCCCACCACTACTACACAATTCACCGACCTGCTTAACATATTAGGTTACGTTTATCCTGTGAAAATACAGTTATTTATTTTCATTAAAGATATTTAAACAGCAATCACAATCTTTCGTGTTATGTTATTTTATACAACTTTATTTTGCGGTGTCAGAAATGAACAGCGATTTTTTGTAGGGGAAAGCTACACCATCAAGTGCAACTGGCGTACAACAATAGTGAAGCATGTAGTCTCCCAGCCAATTTGTTAGTGCCATGAGTTCGATCTAAAGGGTTCATACCAAAGAATTTTCGTCAGATAATGTTTTCAGTATATATCTCTTTCCACAGGAGCCAGCAACAGAGCAAAGGTTGAGAACAATCAGTTCATAAAGTATTTGCCAGTGCAATTGTTTTCACAGACTACGCTAAGCTTTTCATTCTATTGTCTGCAAAATAGGCCACATGGAAGAGAATTAAGTAAGCTTTCAATCATGTCTAAGTTGAGTTATAACCGAATGAAATGCTTGATGATCAAAAAAACATAATTCTGATTTCTATTAAAAAAAGCACTGAGAAGTCGATTTGGAACGATACCTCCACGACAGAGAAAAGAAAAGAGGAAAATAATGATGACCTAAGTGATTATCATGAAAATATATGGATTACATTTTCGTAACGTAAGAATTAGTTTTTATCTTTTCACACAAAAAGGAAGTCCACCAAATACTTTTAAAAATATGTGGATTGCATGTTTCGCCCAAAAGTTCGATGGACTGCCCCAGTGCTTAATCAAGTGCAAATTGCGTGGTAAAAATGTTCAAGTTTTGTTGCTTGATCTTCTTTTGTTTTTTGTTTTTTCAGCTAGTGGTATCAAAAACTCTGATTGCACGCATGACCCGAGGCTGGAAATTGAAACTGAAACCCCTTCATTGTGTGGAACGAAAATGACAGATACTACAAATGAATCACCCTTTTTAATCATTTTCTTTTTTCGTAGAAATTAATTTAGGTAAAGATTCATTTCTTAGCAGCACGCAGTTCTCTTGGAAGATTTTTTCCCTCTCTAGTTCAAGATACTTTCAATGTATTTGACAAGAAATTTATTTTCTTTTAGAAATAAATTATTTTTAAGGTCGAAATTTCTATTCATTATAAAACTACAATGATAAAGTGGTCACGTGCTTTTTGCCATTTTTACGGCTTATACCTTCGCTTCTTTTGATTACTTCCTGTATTGAAATCATCCCTAACCCTAAGCCTGGAAAGATGTCGGGAGGGTGTAGGGAATACGATCCTGATTGATACCACACGAATAAAAAGTCGTGAGAGTAGATAAAAGAAAAGCAAGAATAACATTCTAAAGAGAAAAACATAATTTTGCATAATTGGTCGGACGATGCACATCTTTATTTTTCGAAAAAATCGTTCTTTTCAATGATCATCACATAACAAAAGTTAAGGAACTTATTCATTGATCAACCCTTTCATAAAAAGAATTGTCGTTTCGCACTTGGGCATGCAGCTGTTCAGATGTACGTCTACAAGACGATTTTGTAAAATAAATGAGTGAAAACCTATCTTTTTGAAACAACAAGTCCTATTCATTACTTTGATGTTGTTAATTTTTTCTTATTGGTCGAACTTTGAGTAACACAGTGATGATATATACCATAACAAAATATGATAATGAGCATGTCCTATCAGTCAAAGATGATAATGAAGAAAGTAAGTAAGTAAGGTAAATTCGATGCGATTGTTCATTCCATACACATCAATTCTTCCTTTCCTCTATCAATATTTGCTAAATTTCAATTTATAAAAGTACAAATGGCAAGCCTGCTACAGAATACCGCATATTCCTTCGTTGAGGGGTTATTTTTCAAGTTTCAGTTCCCTCTGCTTTTGGGGTGAATGTGCAAGGAAACAAGCCCGAGCGAAAAGAACAGAATATCAGATTATATTGTAAGCGTGGCCCGAACAGATGCGTTAATAGACAGCACCAAAAGACAGAAGATGGTTTCATTTTTTTTTGCCGTGAATATTGGCAGCTGCTTTTTGCATTGACTGTCAGAAAGGTAGGGAAATTGACGTAACAACAGGGAATGAAGTGTTGAAAAAAGAAAAATTCACAGAAATTATTCCACGCACCGTTGGCTTATTTTTCTCGAAGTATGAAAATTGACGAGTGAAGCGCTCACACTTCTCAAGGCACGTTTATGTGACTATATATATATATATATATATATATATATATATAGAGAGAGAGAGAGAGAGAGAGAGAGCAGGCGAGAGAGAGAAAGAGAGAGGGATTAAAAATTTTTATTGTGACATCAGTTTCATGCTGTCATTGTAATCAGCGGGCATTCGTTTTTTCTCTGATTTTCTCTTCATTACTAGGAGATACATGTGTGTGTGTGTGTGTGTGTGTGTATGGAGGCAATTTATTTGGAAACATATTTCATCCGGCACCAGAATCTACCAAGAAGTAAATTGGATTGCCGACCACATGAGCGAACGAAGAAGAATATATATACGCACCTATGTTCAGATGTTGCCATTCCTATCCAAAGGGTAAGAAGGCGTTAATCTAGCAATGTGTGTGAATGAATTTCAGATATTTTCTCCATTCATGTATCTCAGCTGAGAGAAGTGAAGGCAATTTTTTTTAAATAAAAAGGCTTAGAAGAGACAAAAGGAAGCTCTTGCCAAAATGTACGCCTCTCTTTTTACGCTGCTCTTTCTCCATTTCTATTAGATTGACACCAAAGATGAAAGCCTGCCCGTATTATCCGTTTACGTTTGCACAGAAGTAGATCTTCACAAGCAATATCATACTCGCTCACGAGAGAGTCTACGAACAAAATTTAACGCTACAGTATAGTCTGCATACAAATACTAATTCGCACATAATTGAGTCTGTGTGTTCACAATCCGCATACTTATCTCCTACACAGATATGAACAAGAAAGGGGCAGGGGTATTTATCCCCTCTCAGTCGTTCTCCGCTTCAGTTCTAATTAACGAGTGGAGTATAATTGTTCACTTATTTACAGTTTACAGTTGTTCACTTTTGTGAAAGTTCGATAATTATTTGCATGATTATCAGAGTTGTTTCATAGGAATTATTTTGCATGTTTGGACATCATTTTCAAAAGAATTGTTGTATACGCAATTTGACTTGAAGGATATTGAAGATATCATGATTGAAAGATAATCCAGTCGCTACTGTTCTCAAGAGTAGTTCATCAAGACTAAACAGTCCAATTTATGGCACATTCTTAGGGAGATCAGTAACGTCGGTTAACACTCAACATATGTCCCTAAAGATGCAGTATTAATAGAAATAGCTCAATACAGGCCCAATCAAATACATGATGTTGTTGTTGAGCCTCAAAATGATTAGTGCTGTGTATCTTAACTAAAAGCTACTTTCCAGGGCAAACTAAACATCACTCTGTGTTGATATACATCGCAGCATGACAAAGTATTGTATGTGTGTTTCTGTATTCTCATACATATGGCACATTAGCCAAAATGTACTGTATACATTCATACAGACTGCATAATGCTGTGTTTTTATCATATTTTTTTTTAAAATCCAACATTACTTAATATAGTACGAAAAACATTTGAAAAGAGCGCGATTCCGCGCTAAACGGGGTTGCGTTAAGCAGAGTATAGCAGTAAATGTGTGCTACTGGTGCAAAATGATCGATTTCTCACATCAAAGTACCAACATTATTATGATTTTTTAGTCTCACATCTCGTGTGAATAGCTCGTTGATTCTCAAGAGAACGTTTCTCACCTCTACGGAAAGCAAATTGCCACAATATTCGCTGTAAATAGTTAAAATATTTTCCCCAAGATAAATTATCCCTGTTTGATGTAGATATTAACTAATACAGCTGTACATTAATATCTAAACGCCAATTATAGTCATTAAATATTTCTCCATACATCAATCAACATACTAACCAAATACATCCCCAGAGAATATGCGCAAGCAACACACTCAGACATACACACACAGGTTTATAATGTAAAAGAGGACATCTTAATAGTGAGTAGTTTAACACCTTGTGGCGTAACTCTTCATAAAGGAATCCTTGAAAAGATGAATAGATAGATAGATGGGTGGATCTGGGATCGCAAACATCATCATCATCATCATTCTTTTAATGTCCGTCGTTAGACATAAATCTTCCCCAGAATTCGCCTCACTTCTCTATCGTAGGCGTCGTGGAGCCAGTATTTTCTGCATTTGTCCAGTTCATCTCTTCATTTTGTATTCTGTCGGCCTCGGTCCCACATGTGATATCCGGGGATCCATGTTGTGAGACATGATGTTCATCGGTTGTCTGTCATTCTTTCAACATGGCCTGCCCATTGCCATTTAAGTTTTCTAATAGATTCTATGATGTCTCTAACTCCCGTTTTCTTCCTTATATACTGTGCAGTCATGCAATTTTCCATGTGAGATTGAGCATGATTCTCTCATATGCACGTTGCATACTTCTCAATTTGCGAGGCTGTCTCTTGGTTAGGTTCCATTTTTCAGCTCCATAAGTGACTATTGGAAGGATGCATTGATTGTATACTCTTCTTTTTAGGATTATTGGGATCGACTTGTTTTTGAAGGTTGAGCTTCCTCTGCAAAAGGCTTGCCATTCTAGGGTGATTCTCCGCTTGATCTCTTCCTCTTTCTTGGAGATTAGTTGTCCTAGGTCGATGTAGTGGTCTACTTTCCCCAGTTTTGCATCTTCAATTTTGATAGTTATGTCCTTATTCTCAATGTGATCGTTGCACATGATTTTTGTTTTACTGAAGTGTTTGTGTAGGCCAACTCTTTTGCTCTCTTCATTTAGTTCATCTAGCATTAGTTGGAGGTCATGTAAGTTGTCTGCAAATCTTAGGTTGCTCAGATATTCACCATCTATTTTGATTCCTCAATTCTTCCAATCCAGGTTTCAGAAGATCACCTCGAAGCAGGTTGTGAGGAGTTTGGATGAGCTGGTATTGCCTTGTTTTACTCCTTTTTGGAGTCGGAAGGGTTCAAAGTCTTTATGTAGCCTGCTAAAGAAGTGGCTGTGATTGAATATAAGTTGCAGCACTTCAATGTAAACAGGCTTTACACCTTGTAGAGTGATGACCTTCATGACCATGGGGATTTCTACAGAGTCAAATGCCTTCTAGAAGTCTATAAACGCTAAAGCGAGTGGTATTTTATATTCTGCTGCTTTCTCTTTCAGCTGATTTATTGAATGGAGATAGTCCATGGTAGTTATAGTTTCTTTTAAATCCAGCCTACACACATGGTTGGTTCTCATCTACTGTTTTAGTGATCCGATTGGTGATGATTTTTGTGATTTTGTTTATAGATGGAGTTAAGTAGGCTAATAGGCCTGTACTTGTTGAAGTCTTTGGGGTTTCTTTTTTTGTATAGAAATATTTTGTACAATGCCGTAGAGCGACGGATATCAAGTTAGTCTTGCAGGTCATTACCTCTAAAGTCGATTCACATTTTTGCCAGAGAAACAGAAGTTGCTCCTCTAAACAATTTTTTTTCAAACAGTGCATGTTTGTACAGAATTCCACAGAAATAGGTAGATAAATAGATAAAAGGATGGAAATCAGATCAGTTATTATAGGTGTAACGCTAATACTTCGGACCCCATATTATCATGTTTCCTTAGAACTTTCAAAACTGACATCCTGTGGGTCCCATAAGAACACACAGAATATTTCATGAGAATATCTAGAGTAATTCATAAGTTACTCAGTTACATAGGGACAGACGGACACTTGATGAATCATAGTAAGATTCATTCAACTGAGGATGCTCCACCTCACGTGGAGATACCATAAGACAGCACAATACATCCGGATGAAGACAGGAGTCCGGGACATCATAGAATCCATCAAAAATCTCAAATGGCAATGGCAATGGGCAGGCCATGTTGCAAGAATGACAGATAGCTGATGGACATTGCAACTCACGACATAGATCCGCAGAGATCACAAGTGCAACTGAGGTCGACTGAGGTATTAGATTTAGAGACGAACTACACTAATTCAGAAAATACTGTCTCTGCGACGCCTACGATACATTAGCGAATCCTGGGGAAGGTCAAACGATAGAAGTTAAAATACTAGTGATGATGATGATGATGATGATGATGATGATGATGATGATGATGATGATGATGATGATGATGATGATGATGATGATGATGATGAAATAGAGAGAAGAAGCAAGAGAGCGAGGGAGAGAAATGTGAGCAAGAGAAAAAAAAAAGAAGGGCGGAGGAGGAGAATCTTTATGAGAATAAAAGCAATGAAGATTCAAATATAGGAATATATAAGTGGTTTCTGCACTTCTACCAAAATAATTTCTGACCCAAAATGATGAAAAGATAAATTAAGAGAACTTGGCTAATATATCGGTGGAAAGGAAAAGGCGAAGTGAATGTAATTTGGTTTGATGTTTATTTTTAGATACGATTATGTTTGATGGGTGAAATCTTTATAATAACTGAACTTGAAAGAAAGAGAGAAATATGGAAATGCAGAGAAAATATGTCAATATTTTTGTCTGTAATTTTTTTTCAAGGGAGATAACCATAAGATACTAATTATAGAGTTATATCTCTTCCTTTTCTTTTTTCCCATAATGCGTAAAAAATTTGGTATTTTTTTAGTTATACATAAGTGAGAAATTACTGAGTAACATAATGATTTGTTAGCATCATTTTCTTTATTTCTTCCATTTGGAAGAAAAGAAAACAGAAATTTCACGGAAGTGAAAGAAAAATAAGTGAAGGAATCCGAAAAGCCATACTAAAAAAGCAAAACTGGGAGAGAAAGTTAGGAAAAATGAAAAAAAAAAATCATCTGTCAAGGAATCGCGGAACAATATATAAATATATAAAAAATATCTAAAAGAGAAAGAAGAAATATGGAGCAAGATAAATAATTGAAGAGATAATGGTGTTTATACGTATATAGATGGTTTACCCATGTCGTCAGAAACTACATTCGAATTGAATGTTGTATATCAAATCATTATGTTTCTATTAACATAAAGAACGAATTTTTTCATGCGTTTTGAAGAAAAAAAAAATAAAGAAAAGTAAGTAGGAAATACAACTCTATAGTGAAGATTTAATGGGTATCTCCCTTGAACAATTTTACAGACAAAAAGATAGATATACACTTTGCGTATTGTACATTGTCAATTATACAATGATTTGCACTTGCACTTGATCATTGAGACTTGAATGTGGAATGCAACATAAGTCAATGAAATTTCCCTAACAGATTCGTTTAAAACCATTAATTGGTTATCGGTCATAAGCTGCAAAAACAAGAAAGGGAGATGAAGAGCAGTAAAAAAAATGAATGAATACAAAATAACCGATGTCTCCAGCTTTAATTGTGTATAACGTTCATCGCCTTCAATTACTTCTTGTTTAGCAACCGGAGAAGTAGAAAGAAACGCCTGCATAACGTGGACAGAACGGTGATTTTCTAACCAATATTTTTGGATTTTATTTCTATTCTAGTTGGTTTTGATTGATGTTATGATAGAGTGGAAGTTTTGCTATAAATTGTGATTGAATCTATCTGAAAACCGGAAAATACGCTCAACGAAATATATAAAATATAACCAATCAAAGAATAATATGATTCAATGCGTTCGTTCGTGCGTTTTGTGGATGTAGAGCCCCAGATCAGAAATTCAACAAAAAAAAAAAAATTAGTGTCACCTAAAAGAGCTTCCAGCAAATCGTTTGGAATTGCAATAACATCTCAACCGAATACATCACTGAAGTTGTTTTTCATTTTTTTTTGCTGGTATTATTTAAAACTTTGCTGACAATCATTGTAGTTAAAACGTTACAACTAAAACTGCCAGTTATTGACGAAGAAAAATAAACTGATACAATGTATATTTTTGAAAGATTTTCATATATGCAATTTGTACAGTATAGTAATAACTTTATTGTTAAAACTACGCGTGTTATGCTAAAGATATATTGATCCATCCATGAAAGAGACATACAGTCCATCACAAAAATTGATTTTGGAGCTACTGGAAAACTCAAACAATGAATGTAATTCAATAAAAAACAATCAAAATAAAGAAAATGAAAACAAACAGTATTTTGGCCTTCAAGTAAGTTCTAGGGGACTACAGACATTCGTTTAAAAATAGAAAATTGATCGAAAACTATTCTTGTTCCTGTTTCTCATAGATTATGAAAAGCGATAAAAAATACTTTTAAAAAGTTGTCTGGATCAAAGGAGACAGATTCTTGAGAAAAAAAACAAAAAAACTTTTATCAAAGTTTATGCAGAAGAAAAATTTGACATTCATGTATGGTGTCACAGATTCAACTGAATACGACGTTTCCCCCAAAAAGATTTAAAGAATATAAAACAGGTATTTGGGGGGATTTAGACCAGGGCTTCTGTGAATATTATCATGTAGTTCAGAAAGATAACATTTTTAATCCTTCAGGTCAGAGAGAGAAAATTTTAATCTTCCAGGTCAGAGATATAAAATTTTAATCCTGAAAACAATTTTGCATTGGCAAGTCAGCTACCATCTATCTCTATCTCTCCCTTTCTCAGTATGTGTGTATGTGTGTGTGTGTGTCTCTCTCTCTACCCCTTCTCTCATTCTCTGTCTTTCTCTCTCCCTCTACATATATATATATATATATATATATATATATATATATATATATATATATATATATATATATATATATATATATATGTTTCTACATCTATATCTCTATATATATCGCTATTTGTGTGTGATTATGATAAACTGTCCATTCTACTGTTACGCATACTCAAACACACACACAAACGTGTGTGTATATAAATATATATAAATATATATAAATAAATATATATATATATATATATATGTATATGTGTGTGTGTGTGTGTGTGTGTGTGTGTGTGTGTATATAAAATTCCTGTATGTACATGTTTCGATTGACCTTCATTGCCATTATTTCTACAATGCTACATCTCAGGGACATTATTCCATTAATCTGTCTCTTCATCTCTCTAAAGTCAAATAAAACGGATGTGTCTTCTCGCTCTCAGAGACGAATAGCTTGACCATGTATCGTTTCTTCCTTTCATCTTTTCATCCCTTTTAAATGATATTTTTGTCCTCTTTTGTGTCCCTCATTTCTGATAAGGTTTCAGTCAGCTTTCAGGGGAGGTTGCAGAGAAAAATTTGATGTCTTAAAACCCCAGCATGCGTACCACGTGATTTATCCGTTCTGAATTTCTCTGATGAAATGTGCACAGATTAATCTGCTTTCTCTCAACAACGGAAAGATAAGGTTGCTGTCAATCAAAATTATTTCCCTTTTAACGGGCAAATGATATTTCCTTCTAAAAATAAAATATTTTGGAGTTAAATGGTTAGGGCAGCAGAATTAAATTAATAACAGGAGGTGATCATGTGCACAGCTCTGTGGATGCAGCAATGGCGAGACAAGCAATGTTGATGATGAATGGCGTCTGCTGAATAGGGGAGCAAAAATAGTCTTGCAACAAGTGCTAGATCGAGTGTTAACTTTTCGACGACGTTTGATGCTCCAATTTGTTTTGAAAGATCAGAAACATTCTGATGAAGACATGATATACTATTTATGTTCCGAGCCGCACGTGTGTACAAATCATAGAAGATTCAAATAAAATTGTACCTTATTCGTCGATTTTTTACGCTGTTGTTTTGATTCATTTTACTTTATGACAAGATTCCAGCCGTTTATTTCATCAGTCTTCTCTCGACGTTTAATTAATCAGGTATTAAAGATCCTATTTTATTCATTTCGAGCTCTGAGTGTGAAAGGTCTCTATTAATAGCTTCATATTTTTTCCAGTCCCCCTCAAATTTAATGCTAACGTACAAAGATCTCAGACAATATTTTCCAGAACTATCGATAATGAGACAATCAAACTGACAGAGGAAAACGTTCAGAAATGCATCTGCTAAAAAGTCATCATTCAACCAAGAAGGATAGATTAATGATAATGAGAATGCTGATTATCGTGCAAGTCTGATATACTATTTATCCGTCTGATCGATCCAATTATGTGCTCAAATATTGTGATCCATAACTGAGTATCTACATAGACGTGTAATATTGAATAATAGTCTCACAGAATATTTGCTTGTGAAATGAAACCAGTCCTCACTGGATTCTCCTAATATAGAAACCAAGCTGAACTTAATGATTATCTGAACTTTGATTATTCATTCCTCTAACAATAATAAGAAATTGTGAATGATTTATTGCACCATTGTAAGCTGTTTCCTCACCAAATCTTCCCTTATATCTCCTCGATATCTTCTTCGTCGAGAAGAAAAAATAGCTGATGATATTCTTTTTCGGAGATGCTGACGAGAGAATTATCATCAAAATTGCATTAAACTGAATTCAAGCAATAAGGAAATGATACAATTATCCCAAGCACAAATAGAAAAATAATTAAAATTGCATAAAAACTCTCATTAAAATTTGTATTGTCCTAATTAAACTCAAATTGGGTTGTATGCATCCTGAAAACACAATAACACTGCCATGAAATAGAGGCTTTAAGAACTATTTCCTTGACTGCACAAACTTATTTCTAATTTGGCCTATTTACAAATCGTCGGATATTCAATTTAAGCATTCCAAGGTTAAATGTAGTAAAGTTTCCATTTCGGTGAACCATGCAAAGAATCAGTTGAAGGACCAGTGAGACTGTGAAAGTCGTGTTTGCTGTTTAGGGCCTGCTTTACATAATGCGTTACAATAGGCTGTCATAATATTAACTTGTTAGACGTCTGATAATTCTGCAGATAAAGGAAGCTTTTCGTGTGGAAATGGACCAGTAACTTTTGATTAGGTTGAGATGTGCGAGTTTTTCATCAATAACAAATCATACGAATTTTCATCGATGGTTTCTTATACGTAAGACACATGCATTGTATATATATCATCCGATGGAATGATTTTAAATCTCGCTATATTATACAAAACTCTTATTTGAAATGATCCCCCATCGTTACATAGTTGATGTATCACTCGAACCAATCAACGTAAATAGAATAAACAATGAAATAAAATGAGACTGCTGCAGTAATCGAACCTGCGATCGATAGGGTAGCAACTCCAACGTAGCGTTGCAGTTACAACTGAGATAAATTGCTGCCGATGATGCAAAGGCCTGGATAATTCTCTCCGATTGTTCATCCCTTTACGTTCTCTAGTTCGACAATAGTTTGAACCAAGAAACACGTTATATATATATATATATATATATATATATATATATATATATATATATATATATATATATATATATATATATGTATATGTATATATATATATGCATGTGTGTACTGTGAAGTGATCTGACAACATCAAAGTTGAAAGATGAAGAGAAAAATTTTAAAAAAAAGAAATGAAGAGAAAAATTCAAAAGATAGATCATATATTTCAATTTTTCATTATTCGTGGGCGTATTTCGATGCATTTTGACCAGAGCAAGCCATCTTTTTCAGATAAAAAATATTTCCAGCGGTTCTCAGAAAGAATTTGCTGTTTACATGTTTAACGCTGAAAAGAGGGATGGGAATGTGTTTCTGTTGTTGGGTTGTTTAGTAGGAGCGGGTATGAAAGTGTTTGTAAATATTTATGACATATATATGATGTTTATACCACAGCCACCGATTAGCTGCTTTCTCAACAAATTCTCATCTTGTTTATTCTCGGTCTATTCGTCTCTTTCAACGTTACAGTTAAGTATTTCTTCATGCATAACTGTTGCATTGAAAGAGATGAATTGACCGAGAATGAACGAAATCAGAATTTGATGATAAAGCGATTATTTGGGCCTTTGCACTACTTTCTCCGAATTTCTTTACCTTTTTCCTTTTCTTCTCTAACTCCTGTTCCTCTATCCTATTCCCTCTCTACCTGTATTCATCTTCCAATCTCTCTTTCAATCTTTCCCTATCTCTCTCTCTATTCTGTCAAGCCTTGATGACACAACCTCATTCTTCCTTTCTCCACACATTTTATTTTCACTCTATTTCATCACATGTTACATCTCCCCTGCTATTCTCACCAATGCAATGCCCATGGGATTCCTTTCATCTTGGCATTGTTTCCTTTAATGTTTCCATTTCTTCCGGTTGTATATTCATCTACGTAGTGGAATATTCAACTTCAAAGAAAGATCAATAGACATGCTGTCCATAAAAGTCAAACGACACAATGCAAAAATCGATTATTCAATTCAAAATAAACTGAATCAACAACACCGTTCTCAAAAGAAAAGCCTCAAAGATCAACATTTTTGAAAAGTTCTATGTTTTCATTATTCGATTTTCACGCTTGTCGAATTATTTGCGAACGTCCGTAGCCATCAGATTGAAGGTGGGTATAAAGTCATCTACTCTGATCTCGGATACACTGGTTACAAGACTTACGGAAAAGCAAGAAATCGACTTGATACATTATATGCATCCTTTGAATTAACAAGACGCATAATGGAAAAAGACTTTGTAAGCGTAATCACTCCGTATTAAACTTGACTCTTTTGCTTTACATACATACATGAAGACACTTACATACATATGTATATATGAGGATAAAATTTCAATATCAGAAGACTTTTTTTTAAAGCAAATTATTCTTTATATCGAAGTTTGTTGTGGGTAGGGGTGGTAATGTTTTGATAGATCATGTTTGTAGAAAGCTTCGTGGTGGTATGCGGGTAATCCCCTAAAGGAGAACATATGCAAGGAATTTGAAGGCCATATAAACTGTTGAAGCCATTAGATATCAGATGTTTGTGAATTTGTGTGAGGGTAATTTTGAATGTGACCAATAGAGCAACTTATGTGAAAAAGTTGAAATTTTATTCCGGCTAATCAGTGTGTTTGATGACGTGTTCTATCAACATCCGATTTGGAGCGGGGGGGAGCGCTGTACGAGCGAAACGTCAGAACCTGAAAAATCTTCTGATTTTGTCATTTTTCCTTCATTTTGTCAGATTAACCATAAAGCAATATGGTTATATTTATGTGAGTATGCACGTATATGTGTGTACTCGCACGCCCCCCCCCATATATATATATATATATATATATATATATATATATATATATATATATATATATATATATATATATATATATAAACACATATCGCACTTAACCTTAGAACTCCTGGAGATTTATTCAACACACAGGCTCCGACGTCTACGATCCAACTGCTGCAGGAAACATTTTTTTCAATCCTTGTTCACAGAGCCAAGCCATCCAGATGTACAAACATTTGAATGTGTGTACGCGTGTGCATATTTCATAGACTTTTTCGTTTGGTGAGATGATTACGTTTTTCAGCAAGCACTCTTCAAAACTTTTTGAAGAACTTTTCCTATTCCAGATTACCCCCTTTTCAAAATGATGTTGGCCCAACATTTTTATCTATCAGTCCATCTATCAGATTGCCATATTACTTAGTGTTCCCTAATCACTTGAGCTTTAGCCACTCATCGACGACAATCGGTGCTTTTTGTGCAACCTGAACATAAGCCACCATTGGCATTCACTCATTACAACTATTCATGTCTATTTAAACTTGATATAATCAGTTTGAACACAACTCTAGTTGTTATCTGATTATCCACTATGTTCATCATATTTTTTTATCTTAAGAATAAAAATGAAAAAACGAATGTCAGTGTTCATTACCATTCAGCAGTGTAGACAGACACCACCTTTACTCCTGCTCCTGCTTCAGATACTGTTATTGATACTCCTTATATTACTGTTGACTTTCAAGTGGTAAGCAATAAGTGGTATGGGGAAAATTATGATTGAAATATGTTCAGGCTGTAAAACCCGATTCGTCCGTAAACATAAACTGCAGATTTAATAATCAAATATGCAATGCGTTAAATGTAAAATCTTATGTGATTGTCATCCATTTTGATGCATTTATTCAATCGGCAAAATTATGACCTGTACACATTATGACAAAGTTCAACATAAAATTGGATATTGCTTTGAGGGGGGAAATTGGGCGTCACTTTGGGGCAAATCTGGCATCATTTTTAGGACACCCCACAGTATGTGGAGATTTAGAGACGAGGCACCGTGTGCCAGCCAATTCTGAAGATGATACAGAGGATAAACTATAAAAGCAGCAAGAACCCGTAGGACGTGATGCTGGTATGAGTTTTGTTCAACGGTACTTTTCTGTCTTGAATTCGAAAAACATATAGATATATCGTGATAGAAACGACAGAAACCAAATCATCTTTTGATTTGATCGATAAACCACTGACCTACATTTTGAAATCTATTTGCGATAGAATCTTCTTTTCAAAAGCTTTTCAAGTTTGTCTTCCTCCTCCATGAAACCTATTATTTTTAACACTTCATCAAACCCTATTCATGTACGGTGCCTCCATTTTTCTCTAAATTACCTTTTTATATCATCTTTTATTACCCATCTTTCTATCCCTTTTTCTTCTCTTTTTTCCATTTTCGACTAATATTCATTCTATGCCCTACATACGATTAAAAAGAATTCCCCACGCACCGGCATTCATTTAGACATTTGAATGAGTGAGCGTATGTAAGGAAAAGTAATGATTATAGACCAGCATGGACGTATCTCTCTATCAATCTATCTTGGGATCGGTAGACCCTGCTGCAGAGATCTTGACGCAATAATTATGCAGGACACTGAAAATTATTAAAAATGATCTAAAAAGAAATTTTGAAAGATTTGCAGGAGAGGACACAATCAGACATACCGAGACACATCAACCAATCTATCTAACCAAGTTTGTGGTCAGGGTCTAGACTAGCGGTACATACCTTACTCCAACATAGCAGATTTTACATATTTTTTATTGGCTGTGCATTCACATCAATTTGATGACCATGCTTGCAACAAGAATCTAATTGTAAGGATAAATCGTGTAAGAAAAAGGAGGCAAAAAAACAAAAACAAAAAAATGTATTTACCAGTGATTCTTCCCTGA
Organism: Thysanoteuthis rhombus; assembly: GCA_963457665.1. Lineage (NCBI taxonomy): Eukaryota > Metazoa > Mollusca > Cephalopoda > Oegopsida > Thysanoteuthidae > Thysanoteuthis > Thysanoteuthis major. The sequence goes on from OY735213.1 coordinate 17,573,331, forward strand.
GGGAAAACCGAAAAAGTTTTGTCTGTTATTTTAACCATCATTGATGTGATACTGATTATCAGGGGATAATCGAATCCAACAAATATTGCAAGAGATCGATCACTAAATCCTAACACCTACAATATTTTATTTGCTGATAAACTACTTTTGGGCCATTTTTGTTCAATCGGGTGTCTCTTGAATCACTTCAGCATTTTGGCTGCAAACATAAATAAGAGATGAAAGAATCAATAATGACTGATATTCATTGCATATCCGTTGCCAGGGTGAATAATGCATTACAAGTACAGAGATGTACATAATAACGTTGAAAAACAGTGGTCACTCCCAGGTAACAGATCAGTGGCCTGATCGATAAGCAAGCTTAACGGGGTTTAACACAAACCTCCAAAAGATTGAAGAACAAAAAATCGTCAACATCAAATAATTTGGGAGATATTTACGGAATATGACATAAAACTAAGATTGAATTTGACTCAGGGGCGGACTTAAGAGCTGCAGGGCCCAGATAATGTCACGGGTCCACTGATAAGTTCCGTAGAATATTACAGTTATAAATAAAGTTTACTATAGACAATATATTCATATGATCCAACGGAAAGCAATTGAAATGTGTGCTTGAAAAATGCACATCATTGAATGGATCTGAGCGAATCTAATAGAAAAATGCATTCATGTAAGCCAGCAAGTAAATAAACCAGATAAGCAGATTGAAAAGTAAATAGTCACAAAATTACTTGTTTTAATGATAGTGATTTGATCTATCAACATCCTATTGAGTTATCACTGTAGCACAACCTTAAGTGCAGGGCCAAAGTGGGAGCAATTCGTCTAATTGGCTTAAGGCTGGTCGAAAAAATTCTTTCAAGGAATTGCAACTGACGTGAAAATCCTCCATAAATCTCCCTTTGTGAAGCCGAACAAAAAAAGTAAACAACGACAACAACAACAACAACAACAACAACAACAACAACAACAACAACAACAACAACAATAATAATAATAATAATAATAATAATAATAATAATAATAATAATAATAATAATAATAATAATAATAATAATAACGACAGCGACAACGAGAACAACAACAATAATATACGAACATCAATATATACGACAGGCTGAAATGAAAAATATCAAACATAGACAAAAATGTCTTTTGCAAATATCATGACACTGACTATACGGAAGTAGCAAATTATGCGCCGTATCTCAAGTAAGGGAAAAGAAGCGCTTTACGAAATCAATTGATTGAATATTCAACTAAAGAATTAACTAACAGAAATTATTTGATGAATATAATCTCAACATGTATTACTTGATGTCTGTCCACCTCCAAGAATCTTCAGGTTTAAAGTAAGGAGTAAAACTATCATACATAGACATAATTGATTACAGGTGAAATAAATCTCTCTTTGTTACTCTAACTTGTGAAATACTTGTGTTTGTTTTAATTTATAAAATAGAAGTGACAAGCATAGGAAAAATACGCAGAAGAGAAGAAACTGCCTAATTGTGTTTTTTTAAAAATCAGCGAAGAAGACAACGAAACTGAATTGCACGCATTTGCAGTCGATGTCAATAATTCATAAGGAATGTTGCTCTCCAGTTTTCCTATGTGTCTATTCCGTGTGTCTATTTTTCATTTTAAGTTCAAGTGGTTTTATTGCGCTTAATACTTTCTATTCCTCTTTGTTTATTTCATGTTTCCTATCCATAATTGATGCAACATAAATCAATCAGAATTGGCCATTCAACTTGAAAAGGATTTGCAAACGTTGAGAATGTGTATTTTCTAGTGCCAGTAACAAGTTACAATAGAAATGACACTTCCAATGATAAATGTATATACACACACACACACACACACACACACACACACACACACACACACACACTCATACAGATAGATAGATAGATAGATAGATAGATAGATGGATAATTTGATAGGTATTACTGATCACACTGCCATCACGATAAACGTTGTCTGTTGATTGCAATGACTGCATTAAACTGATCGTTCGCAACAACATTGGAAATGTACACCAATGTATTTACGTTCTATTATAGGATACCAAGCATTATCACCATAGATAACGTCAACGCAAACAGTAAATCATCTCTTAATGATATATATATATATATATATATATATATATATATATATATATATATATATATATATATATATATATATATATATATATTCAAGTTTGTCTTTACTGTACTTAAACATCTATCAAATGCAATTATATCTGTGGATGATTTTATGTTCCTTTTAAATAAAGTGGCAAGGTCCTTGATGAAAAGGATGCTGATTAATGGAAACTATTTCTTGTTTTCTATTTCCTTCCAAATCAGATACAAGCCAGCTTCTTCAGAAGTTTTCCACCCTTAATAAAGAGCTGAGACGAGGTTGATAGAAATTCTATGCAGAACAAGCCATTCCTACTGTAGTGAGTTCAATTTGCACCGTGTGCCTAATTCATGAGGGTTTAAGTCAAAATAAGCTAAAGGTTAGTAAATGCCAATGGTATTTCCGAATCATCTACGACGATTTACTTTCATATATTACAATGCTTTCAACAGGATACGGTTATATTCTATTACAATCTGCGAGTTCATGTAACAAGAAGTATTTATAATCATACTGAACGTTATTTTGTAAGTTTTTCCTCATTTTTGCAGATAGTATTTTTGCAAATTATTTTAATCACTTGCACCTCACAAGTTTGTGTCTTTTAAATAGCCGTCTTCATCAAATGGCCCCGCAAGCTATTTAATCAATTGCTTTCCTTCCAAAATGCCATTCTTTTTTTTCAAATAGTGGAAGTTCAACTCCTAAATATTCTGCAAAAAATACTTTTATGTCGAGTAAATGGTTGAGAGTGATAGTGAAAGTGGATTGTAGCGTGTTTTAATGATGTTTGATTTACCTACTTTTATTCAACTATTTTTGGAAAGAATAAAAGAGAAAATAAACGAAACGATATTTTCCTATCTGTTTGTTAGGTTTTCTACGAGTTCCTTTGATCGTTTTGTAATTGTTCCGAAAAAATGACATCAATAGATTTGACTACACTTTTGTTATTTTTACTTTCCCATCGAAATCATTATTGATTGCTTCGGTACGGAACAATTTCTCTGTTCGACCTGCTTTTTCAACAGCAATCGATTCGAAAATAGATGGTAAAATATGAATGAATGACTGATAAATATGGTTCTTTGTATTTCAGAATCTAAGTCAATCAGATCTATTATAGGGAGAAAATTTGCGATTTTCGGACATTTATTCTGTTGGAGAAATAAAACCCCTTCCGAGGGTCTCAGGGTAGAGACGTGTGCATATATATATATATATATATATATATATATATATATATATATATATATATATATATATATATATATATATATATATATATATATATATATATATAGTCCATCTCAGTTAAGCAAGATGCCTAAATGAGGGTTGAAAAAAGGCAATGCTTCGCCTTGAAAGTCAACAAAAAAAATTCTGGCTCTTTTTTATTGATCACTGACAACAATAGATAATGAACTACTATTTTACTCGACAATGAGCAATAACGTAATTCACTCTAATTAATTCACAAGTTGAACTAGGTAGAAACTGTTCAGAACCTGAGAAAACGTGGAAATGTAGTGTACTTGTAGATTTTCAATGCCCTCTCACTTGAAAATAGAAAACACAATATCTGACAACTATTTCAGCCACCACCTTGATTTCAAAATGGCTGTTAATAATTGCAACACAAGAAACGCCTGAAATGGAGAGAAATCCAAAACTCATCAGCATATATACTGCCAACAAAAAAGTGACGACCCAACATCTAGCCGGGTATTCTAAAATTGCTAAAGACAGTAGGACGCTGCATGTACCCAGGGCACAGAATTTTCATGAAATTTTCAAAAGATAAAGAAATCAGAGAGAAAACAATCTTAGATTGGCAAGTATTTGGCAGATCCCATTTAGGCAAAAATGGAACTATAAGAGAAAATTGCTGGACATCACGACTCACAACTAGGACCTTAGAAATGATAAAGGGAATTGTGGCCGACATAAAATAAGACGATGTGACGACTTAGATAGGCTCCAGTGATTGGCACCTCGACATCAACGATCGAGAGGTCCGGCAAAACTTGGGGAAAGTCTATGTCCAATGACGGATGCAAAAAGGCTGACTGTGATGAATGATGATGATGATGATGCCTTTTGCCTCGAACTGAAATGCTATCTTACCTCATTAGAGTGGAGGCAATCAGAATTAACCGTGATGTCATCATCCTGAGAGACAACAGACGGCTGACTGGGTATCATGTTACATGTTTCTCTTATGCCTTTGCTTGCACAATCAGCAAACACTATATCGACAATAAGACATGCAATTAAGCTTGTTGCCATCAATCATTTGTACAATCGACAGACAGACCCCAAATATTTACAGTCAATTATCTGACATTTTATTTCCCGTAATTTTACTAGCATCTGATTTAAATACATATTTGATCTCCACTCCATCATGTTGCCCAGAATTAGGCGGACACTTTGTCGTGGGCGTCCTAAGGAGAGAGAAGTGGTTGCCCTATCCTATCATGGATCAATCCATCTCATCAAGGACATCTGACTGGAAAGCAGAGGCCACGGATCAAGGGGTTACTATGAACAGTCACAGCTTAAGAACATCCTAGTCACTCACCAGATAACCGTAACGCATATATGTATATATATATATATATATATATATATATATATTGTCCATCTCTTGGGGTATATCCCTTTTCATCGCACCCGCTGGAAAAGTGGCAACGGACGCCCATAATGTCTACATTCTTCTTCCAGTTTCTTTCAGTTCCAATTGCATGCAAGTCATTTTAATTATAATCAAACCAAATGCCTGCTGTCAATGTTTTGATGATACGATACGGAGAGAGACAGACACGAGTATGCAATGCCGTTTCATCAGGAAAAAAGAATCAGTTTATTCATAAGACAATATAAAAATGAGCATAGACACAATCCAAAATGATTAGCTGTATTACCTATTCAGCTAAATAAAAAACAACGTGAAACTGATGTATTCTTGGTGAAGTGACTGAGTTACATCGTAGCTTTTTGTAAGAATATTGCAAGCGAATACACTAATACACAGTGAGAAGTTTCAAGTTGAACCATCAATATATATATATATATATATATATATATATATATATATATATATATATATTTATATATATATATACATATATATATATACATATATATATATATATATATATATATATATATATATATATATATATATATATATATATATATATATATATATATAATCTGGCCTCGTTGTCATAGCATCGATATCTTCGACATTATGTTTTAATATGTTGCATCAAAAGAAGCCAATTATTGTAGGTGGCTAAGCTAAATGAGCTTGGGAAGGATTTTCTAGGGGAGATAATTAAAATACGGAAGCCAAAAAAGCTTTCTATTCATGTAAAGAAATTAGAATGTACAATTTGTGGGTTTTTTTTTTTGAGTGGCTATCACAGGAGCACATGCAAAAAATATTTATATACACATGTGTTGCTATTCATACCTACTTATTTATTCAAGCATCATATATATCAAATGATTCAACCTTTACTCGTCTCGGGGATGATATAGTTGCATATTTCCCACGGTATTTAGATCTCGGTATTCAAGCCCCGGTAAAAACCTCAAACATAGGCACAGGCCAACCAAACTTGATTTGCATACTCACACACAGGGTAATGTTGGAAAATGAAGTTCTGACTAAGGATTTTTGAGGATTTCGGGGGGAGGAGGTCTATTTATGATGTAACTTTAATGCCAAGACGAATCTTTCTTTCTGTCAATATACATATTTCTCTTCTCAGGTATAAGTGAGATTATCAGTCACGCTAAAAAACGTCTACATAGATGCAATCAATCAATTGTCATGCATACAAAGATTTTGATTGTTTATTCTATTCACTGCCTAGGCCAAGTGATGTATCAACCGTGTAATGACGCAAGATAATTTCCAATAAGAGTTTCAATATAATAAAATACAATTTATAATCCTCCTGTCGGATTATACATCCATTGCTTGATACATTACTGTGCTGCTAAAAGAAACAAATAGATAAAGACCGTGAATGAGCAAAAAAAATGTTGAAGCACTTATTTAGGCTTTTGCATTACTGGCGGCTGTTCAGCTCTGTGGTAAGAGAAACGCTACGTTGAAGCAGCTACTATATATATATATATATATATATATATATATATATATATATATATATATATATATATATATATATATATATATATATATATATATATATAAATATATATATATGTGTATATATATATATATATATATATATATATATATATATATATATATATATATATATATATATATATATATATATATCGTTCAAAGGTATGCCGATTTAATAATTGTGTAAAATTAATGCTCTTCCTCCTTTGACTGTGGAATTTATGCTTGTGTCATACACTCACACACACACCCACACACAAACACACACACGCACACGCACACATATATAATGAAAACAAGCTTCAGCTCAAAAAATCTTTTTAATATCGCAGCTTTTATGTTAGGATATTGCAAGGGAAAATCTAAGGGAATTTTTCTCCTTGACGTAGTACAATGGCTGTAAATGTGAATATCCATGGAATCAAGTTGTAAGTTGAATATGACATGCTGTTGAATAATTTATTAAGTCGAATTTGCAAGCAATGAAAGTGTAAGAAAATAGATTTTAAAAATGTCCGAATCAAATTAAACTTGTAAATCTATTCCATTTGGATCAGTATCGAATGCTTTCACATTAGAAGTAAAATCATGACGCAATGAATACATTCAGATTATTGGGAACACGTGACTTGACTGGGATGTAAGAATTTAAAAAAATTGTCCAACGGAGAATAAATTAAAACACTGCAAAAGAAAATAAAATCGACGGTTACAAAAATGAAATGTGCAGATTTTGTAAGATACTAGTTATTATATATGAACAAATTCACAGATATGATTTTTTTTCTTAGAGAAAAAACCCACACGCACGTATATATATATATATATATATATATATATATATATATATATATATATATATATATATATATATATGCGCACATCAGGCCGTTATGCATTTCTTGAAATATCTTCCCATGTTGCTGTGCAGGTTCATATTATATCATTAAATTCAAGATTTCATTGTTCAATACTTCATAGTTGTTAATAATGATTATGTCTCATCAAATTCATCTGAGGTTTTATTAGAAAGTGACTAAATGCGATACAGTGAATGAGTTCATTCATTTGAATAATGGGTAGTAGATATTCATAGCAACGAAATAAATTCAAGTGGAAGAGTTCATTTTTACTGACATGGGAGAGAGAAAAGTCAACTATTCATTATTACAATAGATGTTAGTAGCATTGAATAAACCTATAAAGAAGATAGATTTGTATAATAGTACGTATTTATTGAATTACTTGGGCCCTTTTTTCTTGTGTAATGGATAAAAAACTGGTCTCGTGAATCTTCATTACTTAGTAAATTCTACTCTTACTGAGTGCTTGATATTCGCAGTCGTATGTCGAAACGAAAGTAGACATCATAAATACTAGTGACCAAACTTCATCTTTGTGTACATATTTTGGGCTGAATAAGTATATTAATACAAATTTGTCTATAATTGTCGATATATGTAGTCATAAAAACACCTTATCATATATATGTATGACAGTAAGTACAGAGATGTATGATAAAAAATATAAGTGAAAATTTAGAAGTCGAACCTTATCGGACAAAACTATAGGAATTCTACGTGTGTGCGTGTGTGTATGTGATTTTCAAGGTGGATCTTGAAGTCCAACGATCACAGTAATAATGCCAGTGCTATGTTTTGCTATTATTGGGGACTTGCAATTAAAAAAGATTCTGAATAGGATTGACTAATTAAGAGTGACATTACGTCTTTAAAAAAAAGTTTTGTTTACTTTCACAATACACGTACTCAAACACACACGCACTCGCGCGCGCACGCACACATACACACACATATATATATATATATATATGTATACATGTATGTTACACATCTATATGATTATCTTTTTCATGGGTGGCTGTCGTAGATAAGGCATAGCATATGTTAATTGAAATCTCAGTTCTCCCGATGGTTTGATCTGAGGAAGATATAAGAACTGCTTGGAATCGTCTGCAGGCGGGCTGGCTCCCCAGTTGTCAGGATTCGCTTTCTCACGGCATTTCATGCATTTCCAAGTTTCTAATTCAATTGCCTTATTTCAAGGCTTATTAAATGTATATTTATTCCGTTTGTGGCTGTTCACCTGTTTTTTTTATAATCTAGTTTCCAGGCAACGATCAGGATAGTAAAAGTCTGCTATCCACCCCAACCGTCAAACAATGAATAACCAATGTCAAATACATTACTTTGTTCGTTTAGAGCTACATGGAATTTTGTGAAAGATTCTAGATCGAAACTAATCGATGAGTTCTGATACTATGTGACCAGTGTAACTTGCAAAAGATGTCAGTTTTATTACGAGACACCCTGTGAGTAGTATGATTCATTTCTCTCTGACATTGAGCCAATATTTCTAATGTATGCATACAAAATATTTCCAGATTTGTAAAGCAGATTCGAAAAATTTTCCATCTATATATGCATTATTTTGTTTTGTCAAATTTATCACATCATCATGTACACCTTCGGAAAAAATTGTGCGAATTTACACCACCAAGGATAGTTAATTGAATCTAACTGGATAAGTCAGTATTTTTGATAGTAGGTAGAGCTGTGATTATTATTTTATATATATATATATATATATATATATATATATATATATATATATATATATATATATATATATATATATATATATATATATATATATGACTTTAAATCTGTATTTCTGTCTGTACAACGTATGCTACAGTTTTGCAATTAGGGAGCTGGAATTTAGCATGGCAGTGTACCTTTTCACGGTGGAGGGCATAGGGTGGGCAATACCTTCAAAGGTTTTACAGCGAGAATCTATTCAACATGTAATTTTAATGTTAAACTGGACCTTGACTTGACAAAATGTTAATTTTTCATCTAAGAAGCTGAAATTTGACATCGGGGTATGTTCCATCACAGAGGTCATCAGTTAATTTCTGGCCAATTAAAGCAATTATAAGCCACTAGCGTCATTTCAATATTGCCGGAGTTAATGATTTTTTGTGTTTTCAATCCATATGACCTTTGTTCACCCCAGGGATTTGTCACTTGTAAGAATTATTAATTCTTGAAATCAAGGAATGGAAAGCTTTTTTTTGCAACGTATCTGTAACGCTAACTTGACATAAAAACGTACTCAAATAATCAAATGAAGCAAACATTTAATATATGAAAACTTTACAAAATATAATTGTTTGCCTGATTTGCTATATTTGAAGTTATTTCCCAGGCAACACCGGATATCCCTGCTAATAGTGCTATAATTGAGGAATATGAATTTTTTACCAGGAAGAAGAATGCATTAGTGTAAGCAGTGAGGTTTCTAGAATATAATAACCATGTGATAGGACAAGTAGAATAGTATGAGAGTAGCCCGCGATTATATATTGTAATAAGGTAAAAGATGGAAAAAGAAAATAACACCAACGTCAATGATTTGTTTTGGAATTCCTTACTTTGCAGGCTTTGATTTTTTTTTCCTTTTCCACAATTGCATACATTACAGAAGACCAAGTACCCTACTTAAAATGAAGCAGCTATCTTATCGGTGGCAGGTTCGATTATTGCAGTAGCTCCATTTTCCTTAATTGTTCATTTCTATTAACACCGTCAAGGCCAAATTTCTTATTGTCCGTGACACAATGGAAGGTCATTTCAAACAGAGATTCTAATTGTATAATAAATTCGTAAATATGCATTATATACTTATGAGAGAGAACGTATATTTCACAGATTGTGTATGTGTCTGCAACCACTTATTTGTACGTAGGAGTGCGTTTGCATATATACGTATATATATATATATATATATATATATATATATATATATATATATATATATATATATATATATGTGTGTGTGTGTGTGTGTGTGTGTGTGTGTGTGTGCGCGTGTGTTTACATTGCTGTGTGCATTGATTATTCACCTGTTGCCTCAAGTATAACTAAATTAGGTGGATGCTGCCACCAGGAATCCAGTGCAATGTTAAAGCCGCTTGGGTAAACAAAGAAATCTAATTACCAGATCCACATTTTTTCTTATGAGATTCTTCTTTCCTTTTATTTATATTTTTCATCATTGTTGCTGTATTGTATAAGTCTTTGGGAGATTCCAGATAAATGTTGATTTCAATTGCATACTCAGTTGAAATTTGTCCCTGTTGCCTTCTCTTTTCCATTCAACCATTCGTTTGTAATGCATTTGTTTTCTAAAGAGCAGTATCATCTTTTATTATTCCTTGCTTTTGAGGGCTTCTCAGCTCATAACTAAATCCATATCATTTATACCCCACATCACTTTTCTCTTTGCCTGCTATTTTAATCTAATCTTTGCATTATACTTCCCGGCACAATCTCTTATTCTTATTCTCCCTTACTAATTCTCAGGCTCTTTATTATATCATTCGATGGTTATCATGTAAACCTCAAAGTCACACGTAGAACTTGATAAGCAAAACTCTAATTCACTCTAATTATGCGTATACTGCTGATTACGAGCGGACATTTAGATTCCTTGCAGCTCTCATACTTGTTCACAGAGAGGTGTTGAGCGTACATTAATCTAGTAAGTGTTTATACTTCAGCGGTTGTTACTGCTCCATCAATTCTGCAGAATTCCTAGCTTCATTTTCTGTTTCACTCCAAGTAATGACTTTCAAGCAAAGCGCTGGTATCAGTTCTGGTGTTAGGAGCAAACAATTCATATCAATACAAAAAAAAAAAAAAAAAAAAGAAACATTGAGAAAACACGACTGCTGCGTTGCAGTATAGAAAGGGGAAAAGTTTTATCAAAAATTCCGGAAAATAGGAGAGATACTGAATGTTAAAATACCTCGACCTGAAGATTTGAAAAAAAGAGATGGATATTGAGCTTAATACTGAACGACACGCCTTTTATTACTGTAGCAAAATAGTTTTATTGTTACTTTAGTAGAATCTGGTAAATCTACATGGCTGGCAAACTCTGCACATTGTGTCTTTGTCGGGGAATAATCGATCAAATGCAATCAGATGACTGATTCCAAAGTGTAATGATCGATACAGGTTTTTAATTATATTTTTTTAGACGCCATGGTTCGGTGAGTGGCTAATGTTTAATCTGATCAATTCATTAAAATCAAGATCCTCCAATGTTATGGGTATATCGACTGTCTTTGTGATTTGTTCCTTTGAATCATTTTTTTCTCCTTTTCTTCATTCATTTTTACGCCGTTTTTATTGATGGAAACTCAATTACTAGCGATGATAAACGCACCGGAATTAAAAGGGCAGAAACAAGACAAGAGATTCACTTGGAACAAATTAGGCAAACGGCACATAATTAATCAGTTAATAATGCATTCGACTAGAAAACGCCAAATCTTTCGTTCACTCTGTTTGCATTGACAAAGTGTGGACCCTAGTAAGTTATCTGCTTGAATAGTATGTCTAGTTTCAATGAATTAGATAGGAAATATTAGTATAAACAGTGGCAGTCTGAGAGGCAATACTTCTGCTTGTACTGCATGGAGCAAGCTACTCTTACAAGTCATAGTCCGATTTTTTCGGAGTGCATTGAAGCATTGTGACAATGTCCCCTTCCAACGAACAGCTGGTTAACCATTATCAGTTTTTGCAAACACTTCTTTCGTCTAAATCTTGTTTTTTTTTTATGTTATAAAACGGAGCAGATTCGATTCAAGGCATGAGTAAAAAGAGTGGTGAACTCTTTGTTAAATTGCCCTGTGCACCCAGCGATAACATGAGTACACTTAGCTGTGTGATAAGGGTCCTACCAATCGTCGCACCCTAGGACAAAAGCGAGCATGCCTCGGCAGTGGGAGGTAGGTGACTGTACTTTCTCGCTGCGGTGACATCAGTGGTGTAAAAAACAAAATACAACAAAAACAGCTAGGAAGAGCGAAAGCAACTAATTCGTGAATGAGAGTAATGCAGGTATAATGTTAATGATGGTTGACAAAACTTAATCTAATAAAAAAATCAAGGTAGACACTTTGTTATTCAGAATATATAGCAATTATAATCAAAGTAGTGATAGCCTAATGAGTAACAGATCACCGTGAAGCAATAGTTAGTAAACTTGTGATAGACATATATTCTTTAGATGCCCCTGTATACAATGCTCGAGACCAGAATAATGGCCTGGGTTTCCAACACTGAATTTTCAAAAGTGGAATATAGATCATCCCCTGTGGATGTTAGACGTGAAAAAATCTCCCTCTGTTAGACCTCTTACTGTACTAACTCAAGCTATTCCAACATAGATATCTGAATTTGCGAGATCGTTTTGTCTCGTATAAACCGATCTTGAATAGCTCTGAATGGTCAGCTTGATAGAAGATGTTTTTGTTTTCAGGTGCTTAAAGATAGCAATGCGATAGCAATCAGTTGGAAACACGTCTACAAATATACCCTCCCATTCATTTGCGTAGAATAAGTATACTAAGAACTTCAATCGGTCTTAAACGATCGAATGAAAAAGAATTATCAGTAATTCATGAGTTGTCTATCTTTTACTACGAAATTTTTTGTATGATCAATGAGAAATTCGTTTGTGGGCAGACAAAGAAAGAAAATAAGAAATGACATGTACGCTTTGATTAATTGGAAAATGATAGGCATTCAATTCTTTTCAGGCGACGGATTAACGAGTAAGCCCTAGGAAAGTTTTTTCAATAATAACTCCACCCCGTTGCGGTAGAAGATAACTATGAGGTAAAGATTCTTGTGTGTTTTCAACTACAAATAACCGGCAGGTTTGCAACTTTTATTATCCACATGTCAACATTATGGTTAGTTTGTTTACCCCAATGGCCAGCGTGTCTCCTGCTAAGCCGTTCCCCATTGTTCATAAAATGGCAGAATAACATTCTGCGTAATGGAGCCCGGCTTGATTACAAGCTGGCTAAATATTATGAAAAGCGGGATTATTGCCTGGTGTTGATTGAAAATAAACCGGCTTCATTTCCACATAAAGATAATTAAAAAATATACACAGCATTAACAGGAGATTGACTTTGAAAACCGGTTGCACAAGTTCACTGTATAAATCTGATGTCGTCAACAGAGGCTCGTATAGATTTCATTCATTGTTTGAAGAGCGTATAACAGCCATGCAATTCCAATTAGTTTCAGAGATTTTCTATGGTGTGGAATTATGAATTAATGATTATTTTTCAGCTTTCAAAGGGTTTTCGTTGACAATGCTCCTTGGTTTTGAATAAGCGTTTTTCTCGGCAATCCAGATTTGACATGTTAGATCTTCTGCACCATAAAAGTGTTAGAGGGTCGACGAGGGACCCCCGAGCATAAAATGCTAATATTTTCGAAGAATATCCTTCTAAGGCAGGGAAGATCGATCAATCAGTTCACAAACATCGACATGCGCATTAAGCTAGTAATATGTCAATGCTAGACAGGATATATAGGCCCCTGTTCAATAAGTAATATGTAGTCAGCACGAAATATATATGAAACAATTCATTCAAAACATATTAATGTAACTTATTTACAAGCATTGAAACGAGTAAGAGTGATAGAAGTCATCTGCTGTTAAAACCAACTTTTCTGAAATTCAACCTACCGGACACATATGATAAATTTGGAGTTTGGTTTTAGTCCTCTACATTTATTCATCTATATTTTATCAATATTATTCATTTACAGATCTTCTTTAAAAAAAAAATCATTATCTTATGCTGAAGCCCTCCGTTGACTCTTTTCACAATATCAATATTTTTAACCGAAGAGTCCCTTTTTATACTGATCAGGGGGAGTGGGTCCCCACAAAATCGGAGGCCTAAACCAGCTATTCTCTCCGTTTAGGCCTACACACAATCGTTTTTCGTAATTTCTCCTGAGTCCAAAGTTGCATATGTATGCATGCATTGTCAGCACAAATTGGTATACTTTAAAATCATTTCCTTTTCTAAAAAAAAAGTTCACTTTGATGTCCTTAAAAAGGGATTTCTTATTTTAATGCTGCCCCCTTCTTTCTTCATGATGATTCCAATATATAGAATGATTCATTATATTATTAGATCAATATCAGAATGATAGAATTTATGGTCATTTCTCAGTGTCCATAATGACCTACCTAAACAGGCTCATGTTAAAATACTGCTTTCCCTTTGCTATTAATAACACGTTTGCAAGAAAGATGCAAGTGCGATTCAAGAAATGAATAATAGAAATAGAACTGAGCACTGGGTCCTAATTTGAATCCCGACGAGCACTGCGTTATTTACGCGTAGGAATATCTGGCAAGTGAGTTATCCGTCCTCAGATCTTACCTATGTTAGATAGAATGTTACGACACAAGGCCAAATGGGGGTGGGCTTGTGGCAGGATAATTGTGCTACGACATTCTTACAATTAGGGGAAGGGCTTGTCTGATTAACAATACAGTATTAAAAATCCTGATTGATATCTGGGCTTTAATCTCTAGCATCGCTAGGACATGCTAGGTAAACCACAAAATCTTTTTAATCTTTATTCTCAGTATATTCATTTTTTGTAAAGCTAATGATCAACACCACTATCAATCGCTCTTTCACTACGGTCAATTTGAACCTTTATTTTTGTTATTCATAAGTTTGTATTTTAATTTCCCCTAAGGTTCGCAAAAGATCACATGAAATGCACAATAATGGGGTATTCAACAGCAATAGCTTTAAAGTTAAGAAAACTAATCCTTGTTCGGTGTTGTTCAGTAGTGTAGAACTGTGTTTGGCTCTGTTCCCTTACTTAGTCTGGGAGTGGAGCATGGTTCCCTTACAATCAAAATATTACTAAAATTTTCATTCACTTTATCTATCTGTGCCCTAAAATTAGTCATAACGGCGTATTATAGCTCTTATAATAAATCAAAATACCCCAGTGTACCCAGCTATGGAGACTCGCTTCGCTCACCTTATTGCTACAGTCAGTAAGCCAGGCAGCCCAGTGTTTCCTCACTTCTTTTTACAATTATACCAATGACGATCTTGGATTTTATATCTTTTTAAATTTTCACCTAATTCTTGCATTTGGAATATTTTCTAGCATGAATTATTTAGCAGAGTGGAATTATTTTCAAAATTTCTTGTTGAAAAGTTGCATGTGTGTGCGTGTACCAGTCTATGATCATGTGTGTATGCGAGTATATAATCATGTGTGTGTGCGCGTGTATGAATCGTGAGTGAGTGAGTGTGTGTGGTTGCGTGTGTTTATCCGTGTATGAGTGAGTGTGTGTGTGCACCTGTGTATGTCTGCATTTGTGTGTATATGTGAGCGTGTATGCGTATGTGTTTCTTTGATAAGTTATTGTTCGTAAATGTTCCAATTTCCAGATCGAGTCGAGTCAACGTACTTTTATGATAATTTGTCCATCGTGTTGGACCACTTCATACATGTGTCATTACATTTAATGAAACAAAATAAAATGCCGGGGGAAAACAATCTCACCACTTCTGAGGCTAACATTGTTTGGGCCGTCAAGACCGGTCGCCAGAGAGATTTTCTGCCTGCTGATAGTACGCGCTTTCGACCGGCAGGAATATTACGTGATATTAACGGACAATATCTACGAAAGAACCTTTGTTGATTTTGTTGTCAAAATCAAGACGTGGTAATAATGAACTTTTTTTTTCAATTCATGATCATAAACCTGTGTCAGTATTTTTGTATGGAAATGATACATGGACGTAATTAATACAATTGGTTGTGGGTCAATGATTGAGGGACAAGAAGATTTTTACGACCGTTTATGTACACAATGTGTGATTGCAGATTTTGTGCTCTGGTGCGAGCGTCAATGACGTTTCGAACAAAGGAAGATACTTATGACTCATGGAAAAAGTTCGATATTTTGGGATGTGTGCGGATCAGTGAATTCATAAATAAAGTCAATTAATGCAGCTGCTTGAAAGCAAATACATAATCAATTAATTTACGTCGTTTTCTGGTCTACCTATCTGTCAATATATGGAGATATTCGCAAAAGTTCATCAACTCAAGGTTGTTGTGTTCTCAGTGAGGATCAAAGATAGTACTAGCGAGTGGATATTGGGAATTGAAGGTGGGGAATTAACCAATTTATCTGTTGCGCTTCAACCGCATATATGTGAGTCAAAACGAATCATACATTTACATGTGTATCTTTTCTGTACTTTTCTCACTATTTGCATATTTATCCCTCTATTTATATGAGTGCGTGTGGGTTGGTAAAATGACAATGGGAATATAAAGGGAAATTTCGAAACTTCTTATCATCACGTGGGCCTGTTCTGATGCATTTTCAGAGGAATCTGCTGTGGTTGCAGAGAAACTTATGAGCTATTTACTTGTTTGAGATTTAACGAATGAAATGGGGAAATTTCAGTGTTGTGGGTTGTTTAGTAGGAGTGGGCGTCGATGGGTTTGTATCTGTGTAGGTGACAGTCCGGTTTAATGAGAACTAAGAAAGGGGCCAGGGAGGTCTTTTTATCTGTGTCTATGATAAGAATGGATGAAAATGATCAATTTTCGGGAAGGTTTAGTGGTTGTGGGTTTTTTTACAATGAAGAGGCGGCATCGAGCGTTTGATGGACAAATATTGAAATATATGTGCCAGAATGGCAATAAGGAGTGTTGTTTTTATTCTTTTTAATTGAAGGGAGATGTGACTTTTTCGTTTCTCTAAGTTGTCATGCATGTGCTCATACTCTTTTTCAAGGGGGTCTGTTGTGTGTCAGCTGATTCTTTGTATGGTAATATTGTAATGATTTTTTAGTGAAATGAAGTTTTGATCCAAAATCAATGCATTAAAAGAGTTTGCAATCTTGAAATTTCTTTACCTCTGGATTATCATAATGCATATGGGCTGTCTAGATGCATCTGTTTATTTAGGAGTTATGTATATTTTTGATGAGATGGACTTTGAAATCATGATTTTGTTTCTGAGTTCTATCAAGGTGTTAGTCTTTTCATCCAACTTTAAGGTTCTTTTGTGTCATATACTGCTTTCCCGAGTGATCGTCACAATGTCTGTACACCTTGTTGCAGTTTTTGATGGTATTACATTTGATTGGTGTTACAAATACAGTTTCAAATGATATAAATATTCATGAATATCCCGTCAGGTTATATGCCCATTCTCTCTCCCTATATATATATATATATATATATATATATATATATATATATATATATATATATATATATATATATATATATATATATATATATATATATATATATATATATATTTATGCACTATTTTTCAAGTGATTCAAACCTCCAAGTGTCAGTGTCGTGATGTACTAGGATGGCCATAAATGCGTACAGACTTCATATCACGCTTGAAAGTGGGAACGTATCAATATGGATAAAAGAGGTAATAAGGTAATATTTGAACACTTATACTTAGTTTTCAGAGAATAAGCAATTTATCTAAGATGCTTCACCATAGAGAAATTTTCATCATGTCAGCATGACAAACTTCAATATGATTTGTTCGAACCTCACTGGGTGCCCCAAAATTTCGACATTGTGCCCTACCTTGTTAAACTTGGTAAATAATTTTGTATGTTAGTTGGTTTGTATTTTCCGTATTTTCCACCAACACAAGTGATCAATGTTTAGGCCGAGCTATAAGTCCGGTTAGGAATGCGGTTTTTGAGGCTGGCCCGACCTCTCCTTATAAATTCGTCGCAACACTATTTACCTAATCCACCCTCAAACTTTTGTCGCACTAATTTTAGAACTTATCAATTTTTTTTCAATTATGATCTGATATGAATATGCATTAGGGGGCACCATGAATATCATGGAACCCGAAAATATTTCTCCATTTTGGCCTCTAATAACTGCTAATCTTCTGGGCTTCATTGTTTGTTTGTTTTTCTTTTTTTTTTTTTTCCATATTTCGAGTTCTGCTAAAGTAAAAATTCCCATCATCCATACATATACCCTTTTTGTCTTTTTCTAAGTTTTCAGTTGGAAAGTAAAAAATGCCAATAATGAATTGGCCAGTAAATGTGTATTTTTTGAAGGAGACCCAAAATAAACCTATGTGCCTATGCTATTGGGTGCATCCGTCTGTATCAATACTAACTCATGTGCAATATGCGTTCCTAAATAAGCAGTGGTCAAGCTATCATTCACTGTCGATGCAAGTCTGAGAGGACTGTAGATCGTGAGAAGGAACAATGAATGTATCAATACAAACAACATTTCAAAAAATGAAGTAAGAATGAAAGAAGTGAATAAAGAAGGAAAGACGTAAGACAAAAAAAGAAGCGAAGCAAGAAAGAAGATAAGAAAGACAAAAATAAAAGGATAGAAAAGAGAAAAAAAGGAAAGAAGGAAAGAAAAATGAAAAAAAAGGAAGGAAGAACGAAAGAAAGAAGGCGGGAATGAGAATAGGCAAGCCGACTGGCCTTATTCAAAGCAACGCTTCGTTCGTCCTACATAAAGCTAGTAGGATCAAATGAAGCCATTTTGAAAAGCATATGCTGCCTGTATGCTTGTCCCTTTGTGTTTATGAAGTGAAGTGTTTACACTTAGAATGAGCAGGTGGATCCCGGGTGAAAAGGCCAACAGAAAGCCACTGTTGAAACAGTCAACTCTCAAATCACCTGAGCCCATCAACAGGTGATGACAGAATGAACAGTCCACCCTCTTTCGTACCCTGTGTGATTGTCCTCCTAGGGTGCAGCGTGTGATTAAACACAAAACAACACTCACCCGATTAAAGATAACAAAGAATAATGCGAGAGGAAGAAACGTGCCACGCGACCGGGGGATATACCGGCGGGGCATGACGTAAATGGTGACTCACTGAGAGAGGAAACATGTCCCACGTCGGACAGGGTTAGGGAACGGTTGTTAGTTACCAGAGGAGTGTGCATTGTATCATTGAGAAGGTAGATTTTTTTATTTTTCTGGTCGGTATGTTCATGTTGGTTGTCTTGTCGATATTTTCTCTGTCACTAATCTTGTATATGTTGTATTCACGCATCTTCCAATTCTATGCATACTTCCAGTTTTATTTCATCTTTTTTTTTTTTTTTGGCTCTAAGCAATAACATCAGTCTAACAAAATGAGGAATGAGTGTTAAGGTCTCGCTTTAATGAAGTTAATGCGAAAACAGAAGAAATATGTCGTAAATTCTTTTCGAAGGACCTACCTGTCTGTTGGCCTCTGCTGTGGAGAGTATGTACCTGAGGTTCCTCTGTACGTTGTTCGAACCCTGTTATCTGAAGCGCTGCTATAGTTCACTTTTTGGCGCAGGTTTCAATATATTATCAAATTAAACACTGGTTCAGAATAACCAAAATTGAATTGGGGGGGGGGGGCAATGTTTGCATGCATGATAAGTAGACAAAGGATGTAGTACATGACGCTACAATCTTACTCTGACGTAAATAATACAACTAGTTTGGGCACGGGTATATTGCATCAAGATGTAGCAAACTTTGGTAAAATATGATCTTCATGTAATACTTTGGTCTATGGTAGATAATTTAGTATTACTGAATGAGGAATGATAACAAGTATTTCCTCATTTGAATGTAATTATATATTGTATTGGTAGATTATTACTTTCTCATTATAGATACAATTGCAGGATAAACGAACTCTCAAAATCTAAGCAATTAATTTTTAGGTAACCAGGTGCTAATATTGAAGCTTCCCTCTGACTGTTTCTGCTCTCAGATAACATCCAACAATAATCCCACGGACTGATCATCGACAGCTGATTGACATAAGCAGGATACCTGACTGTCACATCAGGACATATACAGAATGCAATGTTTTATTTATTACTTATCCAGCACCTAGGAGCAAGACGGATGTACTTTATCTGTTTCTTTTCAAATCCCGACTCCTTAATAATCTTACACAAGCGTTTTCCACTCTCCCGTTGACATCTCTCTCTCTCTCTCTCTCTCTCTCTCTCTTAGCTTTTACATGTATCTCAGCATCAAATCATGTAGTTAATAACCCTCCTACTCAGAATTTCTCTCAATTTAGCATTTTAAGCTTCTCTTTATTCTTTCTATTCCCATTTTCAGCTGTTTCGTAACTTTCTTTGTTTGACGATGGTTGCCAGTGGGAGGCCTGTGAACTGACGTCATATTTATTCATTTGACTTGACTGGATACCTTTTTTTAATAGCCTCTAACAAACTAATCATTTATCATCTGTCTATGGAGGTTTTCAGATTTTACCGTCTGATAACACACGTCCAATCCGAGGGAAAAAGGAGGAGAGGAATGCTTAAAAATGTATGCCTTATCGTCATAATAGATATTACCCACTACATATCGATCTACCTATCAACTAGCATAAAAGTATGTTTACATACTTTTATGCGTGGATGCTTAGCGTAGAGCAACGATTGGCGAACCAGACATTTGGACCATTTTCTAATTTACTAAGTTCGATCTTTATGTAGTTAGTTGCCGGTTGATTTATGTGCCAAACTAAGGTCATTTCATTTTCAAGGTGTCTTGTAGTAGTGATGTGATCAGCGAGCTACACGGCCCGACCATTCTAGTTAACTTACTAAAGTTTAATCCTTACCGGTGACCCAGAAATATAGACCTGTTCTATATTGAGCTAAATGTACTTAAATTTATGCATTCTCTGTCTTTTTCTCCTTCTCTCTCTCTCTCTAATTATATATATATATATATATATATATATATATATATATATATATATAGATAGATAGATAGATAGATAGATAGATAGATAGATAGATACTAAGCACTCTTTAAGTAGGGAAATTCGTTCATTATAAGGTATATAGAAATGCTTTTCCAACTCTGGAAGGGAGCACTAGTGGATGGGGAATAATGTATAAGTAGATATATCACTTGAATTCGGTCCAATTGACCGTCAAGTTCTGCAGAGAAAACATGCCGGCCTCTGTGTCTGAAGCGAAGGTTTCGATCCTACCTCGTAGTACTTGATGGATATTGGATAGTCAGCAGTCACACTGAAGAGTTGCTATACAGCGAAACAGCTGTCTGTAGATGACACAATAATTAATTATACATATATTTGGTTCAATTTCGTTTTACAAATTGAAACAAAAAAAAACATATGAATATTTTTACCGGGAATAATTATTCCTACTTTCTATCAGACCTTCATTACTTCTGGCGATTTTGCGAGACTTCAGGCATTCTATTGACTATGTAGTTACGTTTCATCCTTAGTACGACCAATGACAATCATTTTTTTCAGAAGAAATAGGGCATAATTGTAAATGACTCATCTGCTCCCACCCTCATAAAACCTTTTCATTTCTTATTTCTAGATGCTCATCATTCCTGGGTAACGCAAGACACCCGGTATATATATATATATATATATATATATATATATATATATATATATATATATATATATATATATATATAGATATATAGATATATGCGTGTGTGTGTGTGTGTGTGTGTGTGTGTGTGTGTGTGTGTGTGTGTGTGAGTGTGGGTGTGTGTGCGAGAGATTTATTTACGCTTTGCTCTTTCCAGTCTACATTCAATTTTTCCAGATAAATCTCTCTTGCCAAAATCCCAACGTTAATTTTCATCTGACAGAGTTGAGGGTGAGCAGTTTGAGTATCTACATTCCTATGACTAGTAAATTTCTAGGCGCTTATGAACTTTGACATCAATCACATTCCATCATCGACATCGGTATTCCTTATTGATTGCGCACGTGAGTGCCTCAGTAAACTTCTACAAAAATGGGTATATACCAATTTGTACCTTATTATAGAAAGGCGTAGATGTATGTTTAATTCGTTGCGTATATTTTGACTCTTAAAAACGGAGTGCAGTTACCTTGTAATTCCAGTTATATTTGCTCAGTTTCCTGGTTTTCTAGTCACTGAAAATTACACTCAAGAAAGAACATGAGAATTCACATATACCTATTCAAACGAATAGCTTTTGCTATTTTTATACGCAGAACTTCATAGCTGAGCACCATACTAATTTTATCAGATATATATATATATATATATATATATATATATATATATATATATATATATATATATATATATATATAAGACACAAGTATCCTGCAGAGATAGATGTTGCACACAATCACAGAATATTGATTCTGATCATATCTGGTCCTGAGCCAAACTAATCGAAGCTTTGTAAATCTAGAACAAATTCAGTAATGAAACAATGGACTCAAATAGAGTTTCATCAAATATATGTCAGTAACTGGAGTGGCATGCTCTGCTTGAACATGAAATTTGCAAAGAAAAATACTTCATACGTATAATACGGTTTGCCGATATTTCTACACAGATGAATGATTAAGGAAAATTAATTTATCCCTGGATTTGAATTCGATAAAATACCGATTACATGAACAAACTATGGAATTCAAACGATTCATTACAAAAAATCAAGTTATTTTTCGAGTTTGCAGGTACTAACTGCTGTTTCCCCTCCCTTTGATTTCCTCAGTCGTAAAGTAACATCATTGTTTTGGTAAATACATTTGAATCAAAGCACTATTACAATAATTTTACATGATTGAAAATCTGTTTGAACTGCTCCTGGTGAATTACTGTTCTTGACAAGGAGAATCTACTTCTCGGTCTTTTGGTACCGCTCGTTGAATTTTTGATATCCATACCTATTTTCTTTCTATTCACTAACCTATACATACATATATATAGATTTTTTGTTTTGAGTAATTCCTTTCATACATTTTTTGGATTGTTCTTACCAATGTCTCCTTTTCCCGTAAAAGATAACTGTCAGGCAGCCATGTTTTGGTCATTACGTTTATAATTTCTTGGATCTGTCTCCTGGATTCACTTCAGAACTGTTTTCTCCGAAACATCACTTTATTCTCTCTTTTTTTCTTTATCCACTTTCTTTTTTTAAAAAATCATTCATTTATTTATTCTTGTTATCTAGTTTGCAGTTTCCGTCGTCATTATTTTATCTCTCTTTCTTTCCTGTGTATTCTGTTAGTCCTCATTACAGTTGTGTCAACATAGTAACTCGTGCTGATCAAATTCGCCTCTGTTTGTCTTCTTTGTGCAGAACCTACCGGTATCGTGACTTGGGTATTCTGCTTTGTGCATTATCATTAATTCTTTTGTCAACAGATCCAACCATTGGAGTTTGTTGTGCCCAGTTTAGGGAGTCCACGGTACCTACTTATGGACTCAGTCAATATTTTCATTTCTTTTATTAGATTTTGCCTTTTCATTTTTTCCCCTATTTTCCTAATTTTCATGTATTCTCTACACTTATTTTACATTTACAGTGTCCAGACAGCACTGCATTTTGATAGAAACAATAGAGGTATCAGACCTGATATTTAGCATTATTGGCATCTACGCATCATAAGTATCTCGTATCACATCTGTGATCAAGTGATAGCATGCCTCTTCACATCTCTATCACTTTCATATGAGCCCAAGGATCTCATAAAGATTTGATAAAAGACAGCACTGTACACTATGGCATTTTTATAGTCTCGATGGCTTACGAGACGACTGCATCCAGCATGAAAACACGTGCTGCGCAATCGTTTGTTTGTGAGTTACTTGTTGGCTAAGATCAGATAATGTATTTGCGTACGTACATTTTGATCAGTACTGTTCTTCTGATTACTGTACAACGCAGTAAGATATCTACAATTCATTAACCATGACATTTAGACATATGCATATGCATTATAAAGGTTTAGGTCAATATACATGTGTCATGATATCATATGCTGCGTGGTACATATATTTCACTTCACTCTATAATGATCAATTTATGCCCAGGTCGAGTTGCGTCTTAACTTCCAGAACTTAGCCCGGATGCAAGTTGACGCATGGCTACACTTCTATTTAATCTTGATCCTCAGCAAAGCTTAATACATATCACAAGTTCTTTCTATTCTTATCCAGAAGTCAGAGTGGGATTGCACTTTTGTCTTTCTCTTCTACTTCCTTTTCATTTACGTCTAAAATTCTTTTCAATAACGAAAGGCAGAGACTCTAAAAATATCTCTGTCTGAAGAGAAAAAGTGACTATAGAAGATCTCTATTAGTAAACGGCAGCTTACAGGACAACAATGAAAAGGACAGCTTAATAATACTAATCCATCTGCTTTTTATCCTTCTTTCTTTCATGGTGACACAAAAAGAACTGGTTTCTGTACTGATAATATTTACCTCTCGAAATAGATTTTAGTTCTATCACGTTTGTTCTGCGTTTTCCTCTTCTCAACACAGACCTACCACCTTCTCATTTTTCTTTTTGTCTCCTCTAATCCCCATCTTCATCTTTTTTCCCCACTTTTCCATCTTCTCTAGACTTCGAGCAGAGTCAACGAGTCTTTGTTTACCTACTTGCTTTCTTTTTGCTTTTGTTTCTTTACGGCATTCACTGTGTTTTTCTATCAAGTTTGCCTTATTCTGCTTTGTTCTCGATGGACTGGCTTTTCACTTTTTCTGATATTATTATTATTATTATTATTATTATTATTATTATTATTATTATTATTATTATTATTATTATATTTTTTGGTGTTGTTGTTGTTGTTGTTGTTGTTGCTATCGTTGCTGTTGTTGACAGTTCTTCAGGTGCAGAGACGAATGGGCAGAGACTGTTGCTGTAGCGGTAATTATAGTGGCAGGCCTGCAATTTCTCTTCGCCAATCATAAGATTGTTCTTCTCGATATTCACCAAGTTTGGCTTAATATGAGTATGGCATGTGACAAATAGTGGAAATGTGGATATGAAAACGGTATCACACCAGTTTCTGAAGTGAAAGATATTTGCTCGCCTTGAAAATCACCATTTAAAATGATGCTTTTTTTTACTCTGAGGCATTCATCGATACAAAGTAAGTTTAGTTTTCTCACTTAGTCGTTATGTTTTTACTCATAACTATATTTTTCAAGTAATCATATAGAATCTTTAGAATATATATGGCAGACGGCTTGATCTCTCAGTCTCGAATTTGATGCTAAGGACATGAAGAAAATTAAAAGAATACCAGCCGAACACTACGAATTCCTTGGTGTACCTTGGACATTTAGGAATAGAACAGGAAATGATTACCAATCTTATCATGTAAATCTTTATATCTTGTCTATGATATTTCTCAAGGGGAAATATTGACGACTTTCTGATTAAAGTCCAGTATCCATCATTTATCTCTATTCCAAGTCATGCCGATGACGTAAATTCAGACATTGTAGAGTGACTGCAACACTCAAAACTCTCATTTTTGGCACCGAAGCATAGGCATCAGGGCTATAGTCAATGTCAAGTGGACTTTGGCTTTTATAATAAGGGCAACAATAATTCTTCAAAACTACAAAAACCAAAAGCCTAATTCGTTTTCATGTACTCTCACAGATAATGAATTTTAGGATTTATGATTTGATACTCAATTTTTCATCACCTGTCCGTCACACAATTGTTAAAAAGTTGTTTCTGTTATCCCAGGGTTCCATTTGCCACCATGTAAAATCCATTCCAGGGGTGTTTTTGTTTTAGTATATAATTTTTGATACATTTATTTACTGAGCTTTGCTCCGTATGGCACCAAATTGAAAGTTACGGAAGGAGAAAAAGTTGAGTTTGAATTAACATATCAGATTTGGAGGACATATCTGTCCAGAAAATCATGGCTTTTACTTAAGCATGGACATCTACTTTTGACAATGATGGGGGATACACAAGTATTTCATCCCTGGGATCGACATATTGCTTTTTTTAAATAAATGGCATTGAAATGATGAGAAGTTCTGGGAAATTCCACGAGTGTCAAATTTGAGCATGTAATATGAATTCTGCATTTCGTCTACAGTCCGAGATCATAATTCAAACTCGATATGAAATAATAAGGGAAAACATACCAACTAGGTTATTGAGTACTTTTTTACTTAAAATAGATTTTGAAACTTCTATACCACGCTAAAATGTTGAAAGTACTTTCTGTCACTCGTCAACTTAAATTGTACCAAACAATTGCTATTTTCTTCTGGTTTGAAAACTTACTTGCCTTTACAAATTTTGAAAATACCATCTTTTTTACAGTATTGCAATTCTAGTATTTTCATATTTTATATTAATTGACTTGACTTACCTCGTGGCGAAAATTGTTGCACTTTTCCCAACTATCCCAGTGATCAATGTTTGTGCCTTAAGCTGCAAGTCAGCGTTATTAGTGGCTTTTAGGCAGACATGTTCTTCCAGTACAGCAAACTGTTGCCAAATATTTTTGTAATCATTGCTTGGCCTTGAGCCAGACAAAGCTACGTTGAATGAATATTTAATGTTAGTTTATGTTTGTATTATTTTCAAGGGAAATACATTTTCGTTACAAGCTAAGATCGTTCGGTACAAAAACAAATATCCCGTTATAGAGAGTAAGTCTGCTCAATCATAGAAGTAGCTGTGCCAGCTGACTTCAGGATGAAAATAAACCAGAGCAAGAAAGAAAAATACAAGGACCTTGCCTTTGAGCCAAAGAAGTTAACGAGTTTCCAGCCATACCCATAATAACTGGCGCAGAAGTAGGTTTTCAAGATATTGACATTGGATGAATGGCTTCTGACCACGGTGAGTTCAGGAGAGGGTGAGTCAAAAAAATAGATAATTGTTTTGTAACATGACACTTTGTAAACATGCATGTTACATCAAATATAATGATGAATAAAATTATAATTATTTAAGAAACTATACAAAAAATAATAATTAGTAGTAGTAATAACAATTGTTATAAAAATGGTTATAATAATAATGGTTGTAAAATAATGATAATAACAATTATGACTATACTTATGTTAATAATGATAATATTCCATTATCATAATAAATATTATGCTACTACTACCACTACTATCAATAATAATAATAATAATAATAATAATAATAATAATAATAATAATAATAATAATGGTGATGATGATGATGGTGATGAAATAATGCTTGTTGCGAATGGAAAAGGGAAACTTATTTAATGATAGAGTAAATATGACTTACCTGAAAGAATATGAACATTGAGCCTTGTAAAACACAACAAATAGAGTGGGAAGTATATGCACTTACCTAGAAAAGAAGAAAATTATTGTTAAAATGATAGACGTTATTAGAACAAAGATACTTGTGAAATAATCAACATAAGAACTTTTTTTTCAAATCAAATGTCTCGAATGGGAATATTTTTATTTTTATGATTTTATTAGCCAATCACAGGTAATTGCTGGATTATGTGAATTGAAACTTTTTATGCAACCAGCACTAACATTGAAATTCATACAATATATACGGGGTTCATTTTCCAGTTAGCTTAGTCGTCGTAAAGCCTTTAACCGAGCAGATAGTGTTTTATGAATTTATAGGCAAAAAACTGACAAGATGAAATAAAATAAAAAAAGAACATAATACTCTGATACTTAATAACACTCTATTCAAGTAAGAAAACTGATTTGGGTTGTTATGAGGAAAGGACATAGCTTCCTGATCGTATATTATCTTGGTGGATAAAAAACAAAATTCTCTAGGACTTTGATATAGAAATGGATCATCGATTCTGAGCCTGATGACGAGATGGAGTTATCGTTAACGAGAAGCAAAAATGGTCCAGTGTAGATGTCCTTACTCCAATGGATCGTATATCAATATTCAAAATAAGAGTGAAAACTGCAAGAAAAATCTAAATTTTTGCAAAGTACTGAAAAATTGTCGATGAAAGTGATACTGTGTCAATAATAAGTACTGTGCTTGTAATCGTGAAGGGAAATTTAAGGCGATAAAGGTAGTAGTATTAAGTGACATATCAGTCTTGAAGAATAGAACAGAGAAGATTCTCTTGAACCTTGAAATTGATCAGAATTGTCTCAATAAAGTCAGATTATCGTAAAGAAAGGAACGAAAAACCATCAGTGATAATTTGTTGTTTGTGAATAATAGTGAGAAAAAAGTATAACATGGACAAATATCAGGCAGTTGGAAAACAAAAAAGAATGAAGTTTGAAAGTGACGATTGTTTCCATCATTGATGCATAAAACAGTCCCGAATAGATTTTTTAAAATAATCAGAACAATTGAGAATCTCGAGAAGGGTGAAGCCTATTCAAAGAATAGCATTGCTAGAATAGGCCAGAATACTGGAAATAAGGGTTCTGGGGAAAATTGCTGTCATTTGATACCCGGCAAAAGTTGCTAGACATAACAGGTGTAAAGTTTCATTAAAAAAAAATCAATTATGGATAATTAAAAGGCAGTAGGTTGGGATTTAAAACAAGGAAATAATAATTTTAAAAATGATAATGTAAGACTTGATTCCTCAGTGAATTCTTTGGCACGATTCAATTCCCATGTTTTTGTGTCTATGCTAATATGATAAATGTATTAGATATAAACACGTCGACGGAAGCATTCTCAAGGGGAAACATTGGACATCAATTTAAAAAGTTTCTAATTTCAAAGAGATACAAGTATTCTCTAGGTGTTAATTAGGGTGAATTGAATTAAAATGTCAACGATGTTGTTTTCTTTCTCGGCACCACAACCTAGGAATATGCTGCCAAATAATATATATATATATATATATATACATATATATATATATATATATATATATATATATATATATATATATATATATATATATATATATAAAGAAAAAAATGTCGAAACAAAGTGGATAATTCAGAAAATGCATTCATTGGATCAAAGAATCAAAGCAATCACTTACGCATCGACGCCTATACCTTGCTCTAGATTGTTCCCAACATATACACACGCGCACACACATATACAAATTTATTCATGGAATGATATGATTATATATATATATATATATATATATATATATATATATATATATTCAGGTAAATAAATAGATAGATAGATGGCTTTGCTGAAAAGTTATAGTGCTTGAGTGTATCCTGAAACCGAACATACATTTCTGACCTCTTTTCCTCTCTCACACACACACACACACACACACACACACACACACATATATATATATATATATATATATATATATATATATATATATATGTGTGTGTGTATATATGTGTGTGTGCGTGTGTAAACCTCTTATAGAGGGTGCAAACTGGTGCCATCGTAATTGTGTATACGATTGCATGGTAATGATTTGCCGGTTTTGTTTATCTCAGAGAGTGGACATCAGAAACAGCTTAATGGCCTGATGGAAAGGAAAAGAAGGAATGGGAAGAAATACCAGAAAGTGCCTTTTTAAACCTTACCCCGTTGTTGCATTAACGGTACGACAAACCGAGTCCAATTAATGACCATTCTTCGGTCGAAATCTGGTCGTGTTGTTTTACTCAAAGTCATTTTAAGCTTGGGAAAATGGCTGCGCATTTCCTTGGCTATTTCCTGTTGAGGCGTTGGGGTGGGAATTTTTCTGTTTGAAGGTTACAGAATCCATTAGAAAACAACGACATTACGATGAGGACATCCTTGTCGCTAAAAATCTTGCGGCCTCTTAAACTCTATGGATTAACGCATAAACAGTGATAGAAAACTGTCACTAACAAAAAATGCACGAAGGGTATCCAAAAAGTATCCAGCCACGTTGGATACCTCGAAAATTGTTTGCCTGGCCTTTATATAATCTGGCAATCAATTTGGGAGGATGTCAATATGTATGAATGAACAGACAATATCCCATGATATTACGCAGGCGAACAATAAGATGCCACTATCGCCTCCACAGTAAAATACCGAATAGATCAGTGAATATATATGAGGAGCTCTTTAATCAAACAATTTTTCAGCCTTCCTGAAGTCCATATTTGTCTCCGTATGACTTTGGCTTTGTTGAAAGAGAGGAGATCTCTGACCGAGGACTAAATTAGGAAGGATGCAACGAAACAGCTAATAGCGACCCTGAAAAGGAACTGTGCAAATATATATATATATATATATATATATATATATATATATATATATATATATATATATATATATATATATATATATGCTAGTAAGTAGGTGTGTTGTGCATAAAACGATCAACAAAGCTTAGTCATTTCTAGGGCACCACTGTTTATCCAATTATCGTAGCTATGACAATTTAATTACTCTCGTGGACCATTGCTGCTAGAGTGAGTTCAATCCTTACAAAGTGCCCAACGACTTGCTCTTTTGTCAGACTATGCTAAAATTACTAGCACACATGCACGTGCATATATATATATATATATATATATATATATATATATATATATATATATATATATATATATATATATATATATATATACATATATATATATATATATACATACATATATATATATACATATATACATATATATATACATATATATATACATATATATATATATATATATATATATATATATATATATATATATATATATATATATATATATATATATGCACAATTTTGTTGGTATTATACATTTATAATTTCGAGTTCATACATCTTTACTAAAATTTTGTTGCTCGTATTTGGGAAATAAATTTTGGTGATGTGAGTATTTGTTATTTAAAAGGCAACCTGAGAAGAACAACACAAATGATTTCCTTTGTCTTACACTTTGTCTGAAAATGTTGGTATTAATTTCCCCTTTCCAGACATTAAGATTGCACCAACAAAACATCACAGAAATTAGAAGACACTATGAAGACGACGGCAACGACGATGATGTCTTCACCACCCGAAAACGAGGGAATCAAATGGTTTCTTTAGATAGAAACAAATTCCGCTCCACAAAATAATGGGCCATTTACATCGCAAAACATTATGCATACATATTTATGAAATTATATATTTGATCAACATTTTGTCAACGAGGAATATCTATTTTATTTATCGTTTTTTTTTTGCTGATTTAGTTTTTTTTTTTCATTCGTTTTAGATACTAATCTCTGTCTTTTTTGTAAACCTGAATTTTTTTTTTTTTTGGTAGTTGTATTAATTTATATAGTCTTCTTTATCATACTTTTCAATATCCAACCTACTTCGAAACTTTTTTCTGCAATTTTTATCGTTTTTCCATTTACTTATTTAGCACTTATTTTCTTTCAATAAGAAAAGAGTGATCAGCTTCTTCAGTGTTTTCATTTGGCTTGTTGTACATAACTCCCTAATCATTTCAATGATTCTTTTCTTAACATCATCTCGGTTCAATTCCTACTCTACCAGTTTTCCAAATCTTTTAACTCGTTGCACTCCTTCAGTTTTGTCATTCATCCCTTAAAAGCATCCTAACCACTCCTTAATCAATCTTCATTCTTTTTTCGATCATTACTTTTTTCTCTATTCCTTTCCTTTTTTCTTCGACTCTCCTTAGCATTTCCGTTTCCCATTTTATAATTCTGCATTATGTCTTTATTTCTCTTTTAGAAAACGTCAACCAAATCTGACACCAGAGGTCAACAAAGGTTTATTCAGTGATAACATCAAGTGATTCTGGCAGTCTGGCCATGTATGTATATGTCACAAGCGTTCACATACTCCTTATTATGTATGAAAATTTTAATCAGAATCATTATCCTAAAGTTTCAAGGATTGGTTCAATTAACAAGGTAAGCTGTGACTAAATTTGTTCCTTAGTTTTTGCAAGGCAGCATTGATGCTTGTTTTGCGAAAAGCTATAGTTTTCAGTGATCAAAAGGTGAGATAAGAAAATTATTCCCTTTCTTTCCTTTTTTTCATTTGATCACCCTCAACACGATATGCTACCAAATGATGTTGGTCCCGTGAAGTTTTCAATTGAATTACTAACCAGACCTACCCTTCTTCCCTCTTGCCTTCACCTTTCTTCCTCCTTTTTCTTTCTCCCTTTCTTCCTTTTTTTCTCAATTCTCAGTTCCTTTCGTTTTTTTTTCCACTGATAATTTTACTGACTCTTCAAAGAATCATTACTCTTTCCGATCTCAGTGTTTCTTCTTTCCTATATTGTCTCTTACACTATCACTTTCCCTCTTTCACTTTTACTTTTTTCTTATGCCTTCGTCTTTTTATCATCTGTCTATCTTCTCCCAAATCGGTCCTCTATGGACCTGTCTATCAACTTCAACATCTTCTCAGTTTTTATACCCTATCACCTAGCTGCCTCAAATAACCTTATTTTCTGTTGTTCTTCCTTCATTCATTCCTTTTTCCATCGAGCTTCTTGAAAGTTTTATGTTTTCTCCACTTACGATCTTTTCTCGATTCATTGCAGCCCTTCACTCTTGAAGTGATTCAAAAAGCAGAAACTGCTGTTTTTTTCTATATAATATACATATATATTATGCAAAATGTTCATATACATTCATGCCATGTTTTTGCTAGTGAATATAGTATTGTAACCATGCAGAAAAATGATATGACCATTTGCTGAGAAAATCCCTTTCCAATAATCCATGTATGCATATACGTATATATATATATACACACACACACACTAACACACACACACACACACATATATATATATATATATATATATATATATATAATCAGATTGTGGATACACTGTGTGCTACTGTGTGTAATCAGTTTAGAATAACCAAAAAAAGATGCATAAAACCTGCATTATAATTGGAACGTTGAACAAATGAACAAAGACCAGACATTCCTGACATATCCTCTCAGTTATGCAAAATAATTTTAGAATGACCTAAATTTCAATCATAAAAAAATGATCACAATCAGTTTATATCTTCTGATTCAATCATTCAAAAGTGATCATGCACACCAAGTAATTGATACGAGAACATGACCCTTAAACATTAAAATCCTCTATAATCTTTGTCCATACCCTTTAATTTTGATTATTCGAATATGTGGTTCCATTTGAGCATTTCGAATTCTCCGCAACACACACAATTATATGAACAGATATATATGAGCGTGTGGATGCAAGCATGTATGTATGTATGTATGAGTATGTAAGAAACTCTTGTATACATATCCAATATATAAGCAAATACAAATATGGACATATTTATCCTCATCTATATATATATATATATATATATATATATATATATATATATATATATATATATATATATATATATATATATATATATATATATATATATATATATATATATATATATATATATATATATACACATATATATATATATATATATATATATATATATATATATATGTACACTTTTTATTTACTTATTTATTCATAAATGCATGTCTGGGGGGGGTCTGTGCACGAGAATATTTGTACTTTGTGCGAATACGTATATGCATGTTAGCTGATTATTTCAAATTTGTTCTCTTTTCTTCTCTTTTGTACTCATCTTGAGATAACGAAGCACTCTGTTGTGTAGTGTACAAAAAGAAACTTTATTCACTGCGAAGACCGGAAGGAAAGCATAAAACACAGGCGGTTTTTTCTTCAGTAAAAAGAGGAAGGAAATTCAACGAAATAGGCGTGAATGTTTCTCCTCTTATCTCTCATCTAGATAGGTGCACAAAGAAATGTCTTTGACCATTAACATTTTTTGTCTCATGGAACCCTCTTTGATTTCTTTTGCATGATCTTTCCAAGAACACTCTATTTGGGGTTCGATTCAATAAGTGACTACATACATCAGTACTTTTTTTTATATGAAGCATAACGCAATTGAGTAGTTATTCCTTCATGTTCGTAGCTTATCTTCTTCATCTTCATTGATTAAAAAAAACAAACAGATTTTTCCAGGCTACTCCGGTTTTGCATTGCATCTGATAATTTTCAGATGTAGCTTCGTTTTTCTCTATACCTACTTTCTGCATCTTTTTGACTAGAAAGTTATAATCCAGCAGAATGATTGGACTGGTTGTCATAGCATTGTTTCATAAGAGAATCACAATATAAAACATGGCCCTGGTTAATTCTCTGTTATTTCATCTGTTTGTATTTATTTGCCTATTTCCAGTTGTATTGTCTTTCTTTTCGACTCATTTTTCCACCATCATCGGGTCTTTCACTGTTCTTTCTGTGCATCATCACAGGATCAGCCACGATTTTTGGAGGTGTTATATGAGAAAGTCGCATACATTTAATAAGATGTCGCTGATGCAGACGACAACGTCCTTTTCACGACCTTCAAGTAATGCTAGATGAACTAAACGAAGAAAACAAACGAATCAGCCTAGACATGAACTTCAGTAAAACAAAAGTCATGTGCAACAATGATATCAAGAATAAGGGAATAAACTGTCAAAATCAAAGATGCAAAACTTGGGAAAGTAGACCACTACATCTACCTAGGACAATGAAGCTCTATGACACCCACAAAAAAGAATAATCAAGCGGGTAATTGCCCTAGAATGACAAGCATTCGGCAGAGCAAGCTCTCCTTTCAAAAACAAAACGATCCCAATAATCTTAAAAAGAAGAGTAT
Source organism: Thysanoteuthis rhombus (assembly GCA_963457665.1). Lineage (NCBI taxonomy): Eukaryota > Metazoa > Mollusca > Cephalopoda > Oegopsida > Thysanoteuthidae > Thysanoteuthis > Thysanoteuthis major. The sequence goes on from OY735213.1 coordinate 17,608,005, forward strand.
ACAACTAATGCATTCCCCCGATGGTCACTTATGGGGTTGAAACATGGAACCTATCCAAGAAACAGACCTACGAACTGAGAAGGATGCAGCGTACACATAAGAGAATCATGCTCAACCTTAAATTGGGGGTCAGAGACATCATACAATCTATTAGAAAAGTCAAATGGCAATGGGCTGGTCACGTTGCAAGAATGAAAGACAACCAATGAACAGTACAACTTACAACATGGATCCCCAGAGACCACATGCAAAATCGAGGCTGACAAAAAAAGATGGAGAGATGAAGTAAACAAATTCAGGAAATACTGGCTCTGCAACGCCCATGAATTGGTGTACTCTCATGTTTCATTATTTGGTGTACTGTCATGTTTCATTGTGTATGAAACACCCACCCACACAAACACTCACTTGCAAACACATACGCACGCACACACTGTTACGTATATATATATATATATATATATATATATATATATATATATATATATATATATATATATATATATAGAGAGAGAGAGAGAGAGAGAGAGAGAGAGAGAGGGGGAGAGATGGATCGAATGATAGATGGAAAGGGAGAGATGACAAATTAATCAATTAGAAGGAGAGCGACACGCGAATAGATAAAAGAGATAGACAAGAGTATACAGCATAGAACGATCACTGAAACTCAAGTTACGTCAAAGTGATGAGTCTTTGCGAAGTTTTAAGTGGTCCTGTTCGTCAACAATGCCAAATGAAATTTAAAATCAGAAATGGAGACTTGGGGATTTGATCAACTTATTTGGGTGTTAATATCTGTTAGCACGAAACCAAACACGTTAGAGTACACAACATACTCTCTCTCTCTCTCTCTCTCTCTCCTTGACAAAAAGCACATAAAGGAACGTTTACCGTTGTAGTAGTGTCCAAGTCCACTACGATCAGAAGAAATAATAGAAAACGAATGAACGAAGAATCAAGAATAAAAAGAATATATAACGCAGAATGGGGGGGGGGGATAAATGAATGAGATAATGTAGGACAGAAAGTAATAATGGAGAAAGAAGCAACATGGTATGAGGAAAATCAGAAATGAAAATAAAGCAAAAAAAAAAAAACGTCGAGAATTATGAGATCAGAAAAAAGAACTATTAGGTGAGATAATATGAAAAATACAAATAAACTTTTATCGATATCGAATTGTTGAAATTCGGAAAAAAGTCCCAAATCAATCACGAAGTGCAGATTTAGACGCAAACGCAGTAAAATGAAAGTTTCTCCTTGGGCCTGCTCCATATTAGTTGATTATCTGAAAGATTTTACTAAACTGAAGATGGGGGATTTTTTTCTTAATGGCCATCTGTTACATTGCAGCCGTGCCATGTTTCCTGTTCATCTGTAGTAAATCATTTGTTCTGATTCAAATCAGCAGAACCGTTCATGTTGCGTTTGACATCAAATTTCAAGTGAAAAGGTATGCATTGAATAAATTCCCATTTGTCAATAGTGATAATGGATATAAACATTCTTGATAAGCAAATAATTCATTAGAGAAATTGTCTCAGTTCTCATCTGATTTCTGTATAAATCTTTATGGCGTGCCAGATTAAGGATATGTTCTATCTGTATAAACAATTTTGTGCATACCTAGTACACAAGTTATTAGTACATACGAGTTAAAATACTTCTTTCTATTATTTTCATTCATTCATCGATTGAATAACATCAATCGATTGTGATTTAGTTAATATAATGAGCGATCTCTGGAGCCAAGGTAAAACTTGTGTTGGCCTTCATATAGTTGTAATTGTTCGAAAATCCAAGTTAAACGTGACGAGGGAAAAGAACACAGCGAGTGAGAGAATGAGGGAAAAATAAAATATGAAAGGCTGAGATGTTTAAAAGAGTGAATATATTGAAAGACTGATGTTCAAAAGAGAGGAAGGTGAAAGGAACAAATTGAAGAGAAAGCAATAACGAATATTATTTTCCAATTATCAGTCTTTGAGGCCTGTTGTTGGACAAAAGTCATTCCTAAGAGTAAGGCATGGTGATATGGACCTGACCCTGACATACTGGTCCCTGACGTTTTGGGGAAGAGGGAATGGAAAACAGATCTTTCCCAAAGGAATTATTGCAATGTGAAAGCAAATTGTTGCAAGAGTTTGAACACGACTCCCGATTTTATTCCCCGTGCTGTTAACTGCTTGGCTACTGACACCTTCAGACCAATATCCATCTTTACGTTTCTCCTTTGACTGAGACAGACCAAATTGAAGAAAAAAGAGACTATGATGAAATCGGTATGGCAAATGAACTAACAAAAAAGGAAAAGAGAGAATGTAAAAAAAGAACTATACATAGAAAAATAGAAAGAGAATTAGAGCGAGAAGAGAGGGCAAGTTGAATGGAGAAACAAAAGAGGGTGTGGGACTATATGGAAACAAATGGGGGGAGCTAACAAAAAGACAGAAATGATTGTTCAGTTGACTTTTTAAAATCTGCAACTGACTCAGCCTTGACAGGTGCACGTCTGAATATCAAGTGTGCAGATGACATTTCGAGAGTCCTATTTTTGTACTCATTCAGATAAGGCAGTCTGCGTGAGAGAAGTTTTCTAAAATCTTGAGCGCATGCTTGCCACCGAGACCCATCTAATATCCATTTATAAAGGTGAAACAATACGTTTTTAGCTTGAATTTGCTATGTTAAAAGGTAAATATATGTGATTGATGTTTCTGATGGAATTGAGTGTATTGGCAAGAAAGTGGATTACGTTGAAAAACAAAAATTTTTGTTTAAAATCAATGCATTTGTAAATAGGCAACGAACATTGGTTTCTCTACATATATATATATATATATATATATATATATATATATATATATATATATATACACACGTATGTGTAAGTGTGTGCATGTGTGTGTGTGCAAGTGTGTGTTTGTGAGTCCGAAAGTTTTTTTGCATGTTGCCACATCTAGGTGATATGTGGTGGAGTTCCCGTATTTTGATTATGCAAAATCAACTCAAAATCAATAAAATGAAAAAGGCTATCAGTTTTGAAACTCTTATTAAACACCAACATTTAATTCGAGCACGGTTCATTGACAGAACCATGAAGAAAATATAATCATAAACACAATGTTTAGATCAAATTTCCGGTCAGATTACAAGGTCACTACACACACATGCATACGTACATATATATATATATATATATATACATATATGTTGTACAGAGGGGGGGGGAGAGAGAAATTGGTTAACTTATTGATTGATTGATTGGTATTTTTTTCTCAGCTTAATCATTATATACGAAAATAACTACTCGAAACTCCATATATCATTAGAGTCGAACACCCAACACTAGCGTGGGAAAAATACCACGCTAACAAATGAGTCAGGAAAGATATTTCCCAGACCTGATTGTTGTCTGGAATGGTTGAATTTTCTTCTCTAAAACTTGACGGAATCTGGTAATATGATATGTGGGGAATTTTAGCATCGTTCTTCCTGGCTCCCCAATGTTACGTAGAACTGAATAATATTGTAACTATGGAGACGCCCTGAAGGGAAAGAAATCGAGCTTTCAAGTTGATCGAGTGCAGAGCGTTTCTAGAGCAAGACATTGTTCTATCATAAATTCATCTGTGACAGGAAGAAAATAATAATAATAATAATAATAATAATAATAATAATAATAATAATAATAATAATAATAATAATAATAATAATAATGAATACTAGTGTAGAATTTGTACGTGGATTATGTGTAGTAAAATGCTTCACGTTTTTTTTCGATTCCCATCAATAAATGGCAATTTATGTTTCGTCTTTTTGCTGATGAGTTGATTTATTCATCTCACATTCACCAACAGAGGTAAAATCATTAAATTCATTTCAATGATTTTAATAATAATGAGACTATCAAGATGTCCGCACATCCCAAGTGAAGAGAGTCCTAGCATATTAAGGGGGGGTTAGTTGTCACTTTATCCTCAGTTAAAGCCAACGATCATTGCTGGCGTCTTCTCAATGAGTGCAGCTAGGGATAATAATAATAATAATAATAATAATAATAATAATAATAATAATAATAATTTTCGTCTAATATAGAATCACATGCAAGTCATTTATCAATCAATATCTTTGCGTGTATCTGTGTCTTTCTGTGCGTTTGTGTGAGTCTGTATTTGCATCTATACACATGTGTGCGTGTGTGAGTGTGTGTGAGTGTGTGTTATTCAAAATTCGACAGGTCCTACGTAAATGGAAACACTGGGACAGATCACTTGAATACAAGTTTGCACGTATTCCTTGTTCGTCTAGCAAAGGGAGAAATAGGCTCATCAGGCTTTCTCTCTAATCCATTATTAATGAACGTCAGTGATAGAAAATGGTTCGAAGACTGAAATTATGGGTGGATTTTTTATTATTTGTTATTGCATTTTGGTTGCTGTTTTAATTAAATGAAGTTTGGATAATCAAGGTTTCGTTCAGAAAGAAAGCATTAAGTTATTTTCATCTGATATTTTTTAATTTCTACTATGGTTGCATCTCTCCAAGTTGACGTAAAAGTGTCTTTGATTGGTAAAATGGATAAAAGTTGATAACGAGATAAAGATTATAAAAACCCGAAGAAACAAGGAAAGCCGTAAAGGAGTTCAATAAAGAACCATTAGCAGCCATTGATCTTGCTAAAGAGAAGAGAAAGTTAAAAGATAAAGAAGCCGAGGAAGAGAAAAGTTGGAAAACTATTTGAAAACATCAAAGAATGAATTCGATGGAAAAACACAGGAAAGAAAGTTCGGAATTGAGAATCTCTTGTCTGGACTTCTGACAGGGAATAGGTTCATTATTTGAAAATTATTTCGACAAGTAAATTAACCCATTAACTGAGATATGCAACGCAGTTTTCCATGGCGAAATAAAAGCCCTGACATACAGATAGAATTGAGTTGCCAACAATCACAATAACTCAGGAATTTCATTCAGTTTACCAGAATTGTAATGACTGAAATTCCCATTATTCGGAATTAATGTTCTAGTTATTGACTAAACCTACCCTTTTCTGGAATAAGTCCATATATGAGGGATATCCAGTGATTATCAAACATCACTACAATTGTTGAGACTCCTCATGTTTACTCGCTGACGACTGCATCACGGTGAGGATTCCTCTTTACACATCTACTTTTGATTATGTTCATGCAAATGAGATTATGACCATTTTTGATAATCTGCAGTGCCTCATTAGTCTGGACATAATGATTTTACATTTATTTTTAAAATGAAGATTAGCTAATTTGAGGATAGCTGGAAAAGGCATCAGTAGAAACTCACTGATGGAAGCAAGAAAGTTTAGAAGTCTAATGATCTTAAATCATTGATGAAAACAGGAATTCTTATTACGTGTCTCAAGGATACCAAGTGCTGATTTTGGTGAATGTTAGATTCTTTCTATTCTGTCGGGTAGTCAAACAATCTTCTCATCCTTCTCATTTGAACTTAGTTGCCTTGTACCAGGATAATCTAAGCTTTATCCAAGGGGTATTGGAATAGCGCTCATGAAGCTGATACGGACTAGTTGTTATATGTTGGCTGTTGATCACAGAAAACTGAAAGAGATTGAAACACATCATAAAAGACCTACAAGCCTTGACTGTGCTAAGAATGTTCGGTTGAGTGCTTGCTCAAGACATGAAATGTAAATGTTATCAGGTTTGTCCCAATTTTATGGCTTACTCAAATCTCCCATGGTATATGATGGTTTAAAAAATATCTCGCATTGATTTCTAATTACTGAACTGTATGATGTAGAAATGTCTCTATTTAAGTGGTTATCAACATTTTTTGTACAAGTGAACACTCTGGAATATACCGTTTTTGACTTATGCAGCACGTAAACTGTAAATATGAAATAAATTAGATGGAAACATTTCTGTGGTCAATGAACGAATATAGACACTGATCACCTCATCCTCCACTCATTGGGCGCTAAAATGATTGAGTTCACATAAAATCCACTGATAAAACTACTAAAATGGCATCTCTAGAAGCAAGGCGGACATGCGACCCGTACTGTTCAAGGCTCACAATACATGTTAACGCATTTGTAAAAGAATTACGAAGCATACATGCGTTATATTATCAGACTCACTGGAAACTATTTAACGTGACAAATAACTCATGAATCATCTCCTAATTGTTGATCACACCAATGAGTTCAACAGAATTAGGAGACTAAGTTTGGCGCGCAGTAAGAGGGCGTGTCAATAATTCTATGGAGACGGTAGTACAATAAACACCAATCGATTAAGTGCCGAGTGAATCAATCAAAAATCGATTTATATTGGACGATTTGGTCATGCAATAAGGTGCATAACATTCTTGTACTATTGAGACAGTCTTCATAAATATTATCTTAGACACAACATCTGTCTTGACAGTCATTAGAGAAATTAGTATGATAGCTAGTTGAAGCTCACCATTTTTATAATACTGTCGAACGATACTTCTCATCTTCTTACAATCTCATAAGACATACGTCTCAAAACCTACAAATAAGCATTCCCCAGAAAAGAGCAAGTCTGTGATTGAATGGGGATGATCAATAGTTTTATGATTTAAGGTGTTCTACATAAAGACTCGACAGTTTTAAGAGAAGGCAAGTCAAATGTAATTGGCAAGAACTCAGGTCAAGGAAATTAGGTTTGCATTTAACCTCTCAAATCATCACCACATCCGATGATTACGCTAGTTCAAATCCGATTACGTTGATATTTATGTTTAACTATCTTTATACAAACTAACCTATTTATAATCATTAGGTTCCTAATTATAAATGCACGAGCACACATACACACGCTCACATATGCATAGATAGATGATATTACTGAATGGATTAGATAGTTACGTAAGATTCATCGAATGCCTAATTTCGATTCAATGGGGATTTGAATCTGGTGACACTCACACAGCCGTCACTATATAGTACGATATGGAAGTATTACATCATCCTTGAAATAATGAAGAAATCAGTTGTGACTCATGCACAAATTATCTGCGACAAGCCTACAAACTACCACCGAATGATTGATCTCGCACAGAATCTACCAAAAGAAGATTATTTTAAAAGAAAAATAAGAACCAACCAACAAACTAAATTTAGAGACCTTTAGTCATCAATTATGAATTTATGAACCAATATAACTTGGTTAAGGACTTCAAACCCAACACCAAGTCGAGAAACCCATTCATAGATCGTCGCAACTTCAAGATGCAGAGCCCAACAACGACACATATAGTCACAGGGAAAATAACACAATTACATACAACATATATACTTTTATATCGGACAGTTTACAAGTATATATATATATATATATATATATATATATATATATATATATATATATGTGTGTGTGTGTGTGTGTGTGTGTGTGTGAGTGTGTGTGTGTGTGTTTGTGTGTGTGTGAGTGTGTGTGTGTGTGTGCAAGTAAAGGGACTTCCTTTAAATCTTACTATGCTTATAATATTTTTATCGGTATTCGAAAAACCAACGCCCTTACCAGATGGAGTTGGGTTCTTATCCCACGGTCACAGAAGTATGCTTGTTTGTATAAAAAGATTTCAGTGTGTACCATATTCCAGTCTGCTTACAGAAGGTTCAGTGTTGTAGCCCAAAGAGTTTTTGTACTCTGGTTCTTTCCGGTTGCCACATTCCTGAGACGTGGAAGACGAACGAAACCAATACACAGCCTGACGGTCGTTCCTTTCTTTTCAACGCCTCTCCTTCCTCCACTATATTAACAGCTCTGGGTCGGACTGGCTGTTACTTATACACACGTATGTCTTTTTTATCTAATCTTGGGGGGGGGGGCAAGAAAACATGAAAATCCAATACCAACTGCGTTAATTTTTCGAAAAAAAAGTTTTGATATAGAAGCCTTGATAAAATGAGGACAACAAATTCTTGTCATTCGTTCAAGATCTAAAGAGAACGAATATGACATTTCTGATAAGCGAGCAGGCTAACCGCAAAAAGGAAGTCGTTTAAAATGATGAGATAACCAGACGCAGCACCAATGTGTTTATTTTGTCATCATCACCATCATCATCGTCATCCTTCTAGCGTCCGTCGTTGGAAATAGAGCTTCCCCGGAATTCACCCGACCCCTCTATCATGGGCGTCGTGGAGCCAGTCGTTTCTGAAATTTTCTACTTCAACACCATATTGTGAGAGTCGTGATGTCCATCTGTTGTCTGATATTCGTTCAACATGGCCAGCTATTGCTATTTTTCTAATGAATCCTACGATCTCTTTTTTGTCTCCCTAATATACTGCGATGTCTCGTGACGCATCTAACTGAGCTTGAACATGATTCTGTCTTGTGCATGTTGCATGCTTCTCAGTTTGAAAGTCAACCTTTTTGTTACATTTCCATATTTCAGCTCCAGACGTGACTTTCGGGAGGGTACTCGGTTTTATACCCTTCTTTTCAGGGCTAATAGGATTTTTTTTTAAATTCTTGACGGTAGTGTTGATTCAGCCAAAAGCTGACCCACACAAAATGTTTCTTTGCTTGATTTCCTGCTTCTTTTGTTTAATTCTGGGAGATTCGTTGTCCAACGTAGATGTAGTGGTCTACTTTCTTCGGCTGTGGATTTTTGATTTTGATCGGTGTTTTCTTCCTTCAGTTCGTCTACCACTATTCAGAAATTATGAAGGTCGTCAAAAAAGAACGAAGTCGTCAGCAAGCCTGAAATTACAGGTGTTCACCGTCTATTTTGATCCTTTTTTCCCCAGTATAGGCTTTGGAATATCATTTTTTGTGAAGAGTTTAGGTGAGCTGGTATCATCTTGTAGTACCGCTTATCCAGCAGATTCTAAAGCCTGATAAACAATTTGTTGTATCGGTAGATATGTAGCAAGACTCTTACATATACAAGGGCTACGCCTTGCTGCATGATAGAATCAATGATATGGGGAATTTTCACTGAGCTACAAAGTAGATGCAATTAAGAAGGCTTTTTGGATTGTAGTTGTTTAGATCTTACAAATTTATTTTTTATGAGCATCACGATCGGGGTGTCAAATCTTTTGTTCGGGATATAAGTTGAATTGAATGGATAATTTTCCAGGAGATTACTTCACAAACTTTTTAGTTGGTTGATGTTTATATTCCAAAAACCTTTCCTATTATTTTGTTTATGTCACCCCATCCGGAGAAACTTCTGGAAATTTTCCAAACTGGTTATCCGTGACATATACATATTGTTCATTTGCACGTTTGAAAATTCAGCCCCTACCCGTTGTTAGGTTTCTATTCTTTTTTGTTTTTTTGAACAAATTCATTATTTGCATTCTTCCAATGCGAATATTCTTTCTAATGGTTTCAAGAAAGCCCCTTGCTTTTTTCGAAAATGCTCCATCTTCCGGGAGACAAGTGCTTGCTTTGAAGAAATCCCTGTTGTCGATAAAGGAAACCATAAGGAAGTAATAATATTTGAATGATACGTTTAATTGGCAAGTTAGTTTGTGGTAAAGTCATGTCAATGAATGAATGATGAGCATCGGACACAATGAAACGACTAAAAAGGAAAAAAATAGATTGCCCGAAGCAGATATACACAGGTTATTTAAATCGATATGAGTTTGATGCGTAGTAATAATTAGCTCTATAAAGATACCTAACGAATTTTTTCAAATGGCCATTGTATGACTTTTGTAGTAGAAGTAGTACCTCATTTAAAGTATTGTTTATTGTTGAATTGAAAGATCACCCTGCCTGCAGTGTTGAAAATCAGATTGGAGTATTCTCTATTTTTAGTTTCTTCTCTTCCCATGATCTCTTTCAAGGGAAACTGCATTGATATTTCATGTGCGAAGATACTGAAATCGAATTTTATCTGTGAAAAGGACAGAAAAAAGACACGCCTTTTTCTTTGTTACCTTTGATCAGATTAAATTTTGTACATGAGATTATCTTATTTTAATCTACATTTATAAATACCAGCCTGCACCTACAAAAAGATACATCTAAATCAAAATACCTAGATGTATATGTTAATTTCTCAACTCCTCGCACATACACAACCAAATCGATATACATGTATACATATACATAAGTAACGGACTTGGGAGTAGTAAAAATTCATAATATAAGAATGTACTATATGTATATATATGTATACATTTTTTCTCCGTGTATATCCATATGAAAGATTACATCTCTGTTCCTGGGGGCTCTATCTTATTTCGCGTTTTGAATATCAGATAAAAGGGATGCAGAAACTTCCATAAGCATGTTGAAAACAGTGTAAAGAAAGATGATTGAATTTTCTATCACTAAAATTTGGCAAAAAAAGAAAAAAAGAGGGCAAAGAGTGTGACACAAAATAGCAATGCTTCAAATACAAAGTTGGCTTTGATAAGAATCAAAGTCGGAAGTTTCATGTAGCGATGCAAATAACGTAGCCTTGTTTTGTATGGCATTAGAATTTATAAGAGAAAATGGGAGTTGTACCATTGCGCTGTGGCAATCATTTTAAATATAATTGTCAGCATTTTTAAAAAATAATCGTTCGGAATCCTCGTTCGAATATTAAAGATTGGAAATATCTCAGTTAACAAGCTGACAATCCTACCATAATTTACAAAATATTTATCAATCTGTATGTAAGTGCGAAACTCCGGAACCACACCACACGTTCCCATGAAATTAGTGTGTACATACGAGATCCCATGCATTTGATCAGCAATTTAGTTTCTGAAAATTCTGTAATAATAATAATAATAATAATAATAATAATAATAATAATAATAATAATAATAATAATAATAATAATAATAATAATAATAATAATAATAATAGTAGTAGTAGTAGTAGTAGTAGTAGTAGTAGTAGTAGTAGTTTAGAGTTCAACAGTAGCATAGAGCATTTGCATAAAGCTGCATTGCTAGGAAATGCGAAGTGGGTGAAAAATATCACAGAGACCCAAAGTTGCTGGGCGCAACTTGCTCCCTGGGAAATAAATCCAGAACCACTGGAACTAGGATAAAAACTGCATTTTCAATAATGACTCACTATAAAAGAAACCATCGATTTACCAGTACCTGTTTCAATCCAGATAAAGTTACGAGCAGCCACTTGGTTTTCCCATAGCGCTCACAGTAATGGACTGAGAAGCAACGATTGGAATCAAGTATGAAGCCAGGTCTCAATTGTTTCTATTGTGGCACTGGTTAAAACTTCACTAAAAGCAAAGTTCATGTGTAATTGATGGTGAAAAACAAGCATAAGTCTATAGTGATGCAACTAAATGTGAAAGTATTGAAAAACTTGACTGCAGAATGGTAAGATAACCACAGCGATACCTCCAAAATCTAGTAAGCACATGGTGTTGCACCTAATTACAAAATAGGGAAAACGTACGTTTGAACCTTCTGAATATTGGCTTTTGTAAATCAATCACTGACCCTCGGGAAATAGGCAGGGGTACATCTAGTGGATATTGAACCAACTACACTATTGTAGCGTGCGGGATGAGTGCCCTCGGTTGAATATATATACCATGTGTAGCTTAGTCTAGTCTGCAGTCATGATTGTGGCGCAACCAGTGTGAATCGAATCCACTACACTTCAAAGTGGTGTGCCTAACTAGCTTGCTAACCATTAGGTTACAATAAATGACTCAGTTAGCTTCGTTTTAACTCTGTTCAGATATTGATTTTATAAAACACACCAAGTTACTTCCCTTTGTTCTTTTATTGCCAACACCTAAAAATGTTCCAGCTGCTCTCTTTTATTGTCTGTTTCAATTCATCGATTCACACATTCTTTTTGCTTTTCAAACGTATTTTCGCCATGAACAGAAATTTTCACAAGGCCTCAAAATACATTATCATGAATATTCAGCGATGGAATATTTACGTGTGAATGAGCCTCATAAAAATATTTCATTTCTTTTTAGAAACAAGCTCATATAATTATTCAGGTAAGAACACTTAAAAACATTCACGAAAGCATTTTTAAATCAATAAATACTAACGTCTGTGTATTTTGGAGAATATAAGTAGATGCATCAATACGCACATATTCATTTTCAAAATGATTTAAATATACACAAAGGTCGAAACCAAGTCGAGGAGACAAATAAAAAGTATTGATACTTTCTATATGTGAACATTTGAAGAGATTAATCGATTTGTTCATCCGTCAAACCATCCAGCGGTTCCCGTGTTTTACTGACATTTCATAAATCTCTCGAACTCATTATAGCATGAAATAAATAAAAATAAAAAATAAAAAAATTTCTAGTTGAGATTCGTTTCTAGCAACACAAGACTCTTCTCGAAAAAAGAATTCGAAAAATTTTAATTCTGTTAAATTTTGCCTGGGTTTGGGGTAATCAAAGAAGCTAATTCATGTAAACCATACATCTATCTCTACTACAATAATAATGGCGGAACTTCTGTGTCCATTTTAGCATAATAGTTACACTGTGGATAGAATCCTGCGTGAAATGTTGTAAGATTCATCCCTAAGGACTAATAAATTTCCAGACGGTTTGAAGGTGAAATGGACTGAAGTCACCAAAAATTGAGAAAATGTGATTTTTTCTTCCAAGAACAGCGTGCTGCTGAAAACCAATTCCTAACCTTTATTTTTTTTGAAAATTCAGATTTGTCTCCATTGTAAATGGTAGAGATTGTGTCAAGTTTTTGTAATACTATGCTACTAAAAATGGATGAAAGAAAGAATCATTCATCACTCCCTACTTCCAATGAATATGTATGTTTGAATGCTCACAAAACACAATTACATACACTCACGCACACGCACGCCTCTGTTCGATTCCCACCCCCTGCATACCAAATCGAGCGAGCTCATACACACACGTATATATTTGTAATGTATAGGAAACAAAATAATTTTTCATCTCGATTTTTCCTTATCTTTGAAAGGGATACCTTTCTCAAGGCGTAACACGTCAAATCCAACGTCACTTATAATGTTACGGCTGTAATCGAAATTCGAACTCGATTAGCCGATCCCACTTTGATACTCTAATGATACTTCGTCCCTCCAACACAAATAATGTTTTGAACATTGATTCTATATTTCAGGTTAAAATAGGATGGTAGGAGAGTTTTGAAGAACTTATTAACTATAAAATCATGTAATTCATGTATCCTGCTGAATTCATCAATTCCATTTGAATTCAGGACTACTTTTGTTGTAAAATGTTGAAAATGTTAAAATAGCAATATATTCATTGCTGTTTTATTATTATTATTATTATTATTATTATTATTATTATTATTATTATTTCTTCTTCTTATTATTATTATTATTATCATTATTATTATTATCATCATCGATCTCCACACCGGTTATCTGATAGTCACTGCTGGAGATTGAAGGACAGCGAGTCTCTTCTGGTCTCCAGCCCTCCTCCCCAGACCCACAGTCCACAGCAATACTGTGGTTTACAGTTTCACTCCGGTTGCTCGATGGTTCTCGCTGAAGACTGGGTGACAGGAAGTCTTCTCGGGTCTTCAGCTCTCCTCTCATATCTATCTAACCTATTAGAGCAGCTCTGTGGCTAGTATCTCCACTACAATTTAAGGTGTGCTGTATGTGTGTTTTTTCCCTCTTTTCTACTCATCTCTTCTCTGTTAGGCCACTGCTAACATACTTCTAGTACTTCCTTTAGTATTCATTCAGTCCCCTGCAGTGCTATGGTCTGTTTAATCCCGATCTTTCCTTTAATCCTTAGTTTTTCCAGTTCTGCTTTCAGTGTCTTTGGAACGATTCCGAGTGCACCTACTACCACAGGTACTACCCTGACTTTCATGTTCCATACCTTCTTCAGTTCCCTTACCCGGTCTTGGTATTTTCCCAGCTTTTCAAACTCTCTTTTCTATTCACTCTGTGGTTTGCTGGCACAGCCACGTCTATCATTTGGTAGGTTCTCCTCTTCTTGTCTGCGATTACTAGTTCTGTTCTTCTCACCTGGACGGGGTGGTAAGTTTGGATGGTAAAGTCCAAGAGTAACTTGTGACTCTCATTTTCCAAGGCTATATCCAGTTTGTGCCTGTTCTACTTCCCTGTATGGTTAAATTGCATTCGTTTACTCAGTGCCCTGTACAACACTGTTGCTAGTCTATTGTGTCTGTGTTTATATTTCTTCTAGGTTAGTTGACTACATTCACTAGTTACGTAATTAACAGCCTCATCCCTTTCCTCCACATTGGCAACATTAGCTGTTTGTCAGTGTTCCGTCGTTTTTGTTCCGATATTGTTTGACCTGATGCATTCGATTTCGACTGCCATGATGAGCGATTCTTTTTCTCTCCTCATATGTCCTTTGCATAGCCATACCCATGAACTCTTGTCGGCAACCTCTTGTATCTGCCTTTTAAATTTTCCGTATAGTTTTTTTCTGTTTCCATTTTTCTTCCCTTGTTTGCTGTGCTGCTCCATTGTTTCCCACTTTTTATTGTTTTTTGCACTTTTTCGGACACTCTTCATAATGTCATCACTGCTTGCTTGTACATACGTTTCTAAACTTGTTTCAGCCCTCTGGACATAGTCTTCAATGCTGATGAGTTCTCTGCCACCTTTTTTTCTTCTTCACGTACAGTCTGTCCGTGTCATCTCATGGGTGTGAGTCGGCACATGATTAGTTCAATTGGTTGCCAATTTTCCTTCTTCAGTGTTCTTTTGGATTTGAGTAGTTCTGTCTCTTGTCATCCGTTCAGGGACCCCACCTTCATTTTTGCACCCTTGGAGTTGGTGAATGAATCTATCGTGTAGTGCGGTGAATTCATTGAACCAATATCCGTGGATCCCATCAGGTCTAGTTCCTTTCCATTTGGCTATTTTCTTGGGAGCTTCTTCCAATGTGGTTCATTTCAGTACAATTGGCTCCCTGTTGTCTTTGTCTTGGAGTTCTTTTTTCATTCTAATAGCTTAAGACAAAAGAAAGTTGCAGTGATATACAACCCCCATCCCCAGTCTCATTTTGCGTGTGTTGCAATTTATGTCGTGAATATGAAGCTTGTTGTTCTTTTTAATTCAAATTATTATTATTGTTGTTGTTGTTGTTGTTGTTACCGTTCTTTTTATTATTATTATTATTATTATTATTATTATTATTATTATTATTATTATTATTATTATTATCTTGTTTTTTCATGTTTCTTGAGTGGAGATCAGTAGACTGATAGTCAAAACATAATAGAAAAACTTCTTAGCTGTGACTGGATTTACATCTGTGACAAAAATGTCAGTGGGGCAAAGATTTGTGTCTGAGTCACTTGTCATGGAGGCGGCAATCTAACTTGTTTGTCACGATATAGAATCTGGGAGGCCATAATGATTGAGTTAAGACTGCCATAAAACCGTTATGTCTTTACATCATTCAAATAGATTTTGCATCTAGTGGTAATCTGGGACAGCACCGAGGTTAAGAGACTAACATTCCTGGCTAAATTTTTTTGCAAAATAATTCTCACTCAAGTAATGTTAGAACAAGATTTTACTATTTTTTTTCTGAATGCATTCCCAAATGTCTAAGATATTTCATTGAATATCCAGATCAAAATTACTTGTATGCTTACGAATTGATAAGTACAAAAATGGGAAATCAAAACAACCCACACCACACATGCCCTGGGTTGGAAGACGAGAGGGAACTAGAAGGGGGAGAGAAGAACTGAGGGAAGAGAACGAAGAAGGGAGGAAAGGAAGAAGAAGAGAAAGAAAAAAAGAGAGTTAAGAAAAGAAATAAAAGCGATATAAGGAGTTAAGGAGAAGAGATCTGTGTGAATAAAGAATGGGTATAGGAAGGCTTGGGGGAGAGGGATGTACCTAATAATTTTCACTGTGGGGCACCGGCCGACAGAGTAGATGTATTCATCAAGGAAGGTGAAGTCATTGGACATACAAATATATATATAATTATTTAATCCATAATTAAGAGGAGAAATTTGTCAACAAAAACAGCACTGTTGGAGGGGTTGCAACGAATTCATAAATACTCAAAAATACATTAATAATTAAACTCCAACACAGTGTTAACAAATACGCATCCAATGTTACCAAGTATTTGTTATTTATACTTAAAACTGTCTTTCAAGAGCCAAAAAGGCCGCCAATCATTCCAATTTCCAACACCAATCAAATGTTATATACATATAAGTTCTTATTTAAAGCACATTTATGAAGAAAGAAAATTTGTTAAGACTGAAGAACAAATAATAATTAATATCAAACATTTACTTTTATCAAACTTACATTTAAGCGTCTATCATAGACGGGAAAATATAAATATTCATTTTCATCCATGTAAGTGCCCGAATGGCTTTTTTAAGACCTGACCAATTTTTCATGGACACGTGTCCAGTTTATGACGGTGGTCAGCCGGGAATACTTTCTGCATAACAGATTTCGCGGTAGGGATAATTTTTCTGCGACAGATCCATTCCGTAATGCAAGGGTTGCCTTTGTTCTGATATGGATGGAAGACTTGCAGCACTAGCCTCGTGCAGATAAGATTATAACCCCCACTGGCAAAAATGTATTCCACTTGTTTTTGTTTTGTTTTGTTCTGTTTTGTTCAGTTTTGTTTTGTTTTTTTGTTTGTTTTTTTCAACATTTCCTTCCATATTTTAGTTAAATAATGATGAAACCAAATATTTTAGTTATTTGATTTGTAGAGGGGGGTGGATAATTTATTTTATTTCTAGTCAATTTTTGAATTGCAGATTCCGTTTAAAAATTTAATCAGTTATTAACATGGCGTCAGATTGATTGATTTGCCAATAAAATTAAAACATGGGCTTCTCATTGCCCAAAATCGACGTTGTAACTGATAAAATTCCATTTTTCTTTCTTTCTAGACGAACATATGCTCTAATTCTTTTCCAGCTAAATAGAGAAAAAATAGAAATAAAATGAAATAATGTTTTCAACATTCCGAATAGATTTTCAAAAAAGTGTCTGATATTTTTCAAAGGTTGCATGCACATTGCTAAGAATGTACAAGAAAAAATTAAAAATTATATAATCAATTAGATGCAATCAAAGGCAAAAAAGCCAAATTGGAATTATGAAGCCAACATGATTTGAAAAAATCTGAATTCGTGAAGATTTGGCTTACAAAAAATCTGATTTGACAACCATAACAGAATCCTTGTTAACCGTTGGTCGAGAACAAGTGAAAAAATGGCCACTGAATACTATATTTGCTGATAAGTGCCTTGGTATTGAGTACGGGGAAAATATTTGATAGTTATTGTTTAGTTCTCCATAACCATTTTCTCTTCAGTAGATAAACGAATCCCGTGCGAATTGCATCCATTCTAATCAACTTCTACGTAGACTTGAAACAAAATTAAGCTCTAGAACAAATTTTCGAAGAACTTCTGTACACCAAATATTGGAAATAAACATTGCTTACATGATGAATTTATATCCAATAATATCAAGTAATAAACATGTTCGTCCAAAATATTCACGTGACTCAGCAATTCCACTGATATTGCATTTTACAATTAAAAAGTTTAAAAGGGTGAAGTCGATATGACATATACTTAAAACGTTGGTTTATGTCCTCATTAATGTGCCTCATAACAGAAGACAATTGAATCTAATCTATAATTGAATCAAATACTGTGGTAATCCAGTTGAAGTTTTGTATCATTGCAAAAGGGTCGATTTCGATGGATTTTTTTGAGCAAGTCATTTTCAATTTTCTCGTTAATGAAGATTTTTGCTCCAGAAAATAGAATATATATAAATCATGAACATAAAAATTGATAGAAAACGGAGCAACGTACAAAAGAAAACATTTTAAAGTTAAGCATTTCAGGATTCAAATCTGCTTTTATCTGTAGCTCAGAACAGAGGAAGATTTAGGTAGACAAGTTGGCAAAGGGCAATGATTTTGAGGGTGAAGGGCATTTTCCTCCTATTAGAGGCAAAGTAAGGACCTATGGTGAAACATGATGATATTTCAAGGAGAGCCAAGCGGGATTTATAATGCAAATATCAATATTTCCAAAAAGCTCTAAAAAATGCAGAGCTGGAGGAAGTAAACCACAACATCTAGCAAGGACAGTGAGTCTCCATGAAGAAGCTATCAAAAGAAGAACCACACCTAGTTAGAAACGTCACATGAAGAGACATGACTGAACAGTATATCAGACAAAAGACAGTAGACCGAGATACCATAAAAACTGTTGGAAAATTCAAGTAGCAATGGGATATACACGCAGTAAAAATGTCACACAAATGCTGATCATCACAATTTACGACATGGATCACCAGAGATCATATGCGAAACTGTGGCCGACAAAATATAAGATGGCCTGACAAGTTAAATAAATTCAGAAATGCCCATGATAAATTAGTCCAGCAAATCTTCAGGGAGGTGTATGTCCAACGGCAGACGCTAAAAGGATGAATGAAGATGATGATGATGAGGATGATAATGATGATTGATATATGATACGTATTTGTCTTACAAATTACTTGTTTCGATATTAGCGTTTTCTTGCGATTTATACACTGTTACATTTATCAAAAATGCTTTACGAGCATTTTCAAAGAGGCCCCACATTTCTCATCTGGGTTTGGTCTACAACCAGCCTGTTCTTGTGTGCAAGATTTGCCCTCAGCACTAACTACCATTTTCTATTCTCCGTCTATTCTGGAAAAAGAGGAGAAATTATGTTTGCCGGTGTCAGATGTGAGGAACTGTCTGACGAGGCTGGGAGGGGGAGGAGTAAGGGCTGGCTGTTGCCATGGTAACAACTTTCGTATTTAGGACTTTTGTTTCTCTTATCTTCATTCGTTCTTTTTTTTTCTTTTTTTTTGTGTTGGGTAGGTCTTTCGCAGGCGCGTTGAGCCAGAGATAAGCGGCACTAGAGACTCTGTCTCATTTCCTCAACCCAAGTAATTTATTTACATACTGGAAACCAAAAGAAAATTGAAGACTTGAAAAAATAAGAAAAATATATTTACTAACACAAATGAGTATGTCTGTGTATCTTACTCTCTTGGTCACGATCTTCATACATACAGTGAGAGTAAAAAAGCATTCGATACATTTCAAGAAGTTTATTTTACCATTCTTACACACTTTCAAAATTTGGACTAAATATTGCTGATTTTTGTACATAATTTTTAAATGTTCAATCTTATTTAAAAATTTCTTTTGAAATGAGTATACTTTTCAATTTTGGGACAAATTAAGTCAATTTTGAAGTAGTATAGGGCTGTGAATTTTCTGAAATGTATTAGATACTTTTTTTAAGAATACGTATTATTTTTATAAATTTTGGGACCAAATTCCGTCAATTTTGAAGCTGTTTATGTATGAGATACTTTGTCTTCTCTAAAACACATTCCGTTAGCGGCATAATTATCTAAGAGATTAAAACAAGTATCAATCTCCGTCGGGTTGTTACAACGGGATCGGTTTGATGGGAAAAATGTTGATAAGAAATAAGGGCATGTCGGAGAATGAAGAAAGCTTAAAATAAATAATCAGTTCAATATTGGAAGAAAGTGAGGAATGAGAGAAACAAAAAAATGATTAAATGTAATCTCCGAATTAAATGTGCATGTTGCCTCTTTTCAACAGCATCATCACTTTTCCTTATCTCACTTTCAAATACATTCTCTTTATCTCTCTCTTTTTCTCCTTACATATCTCTGTTCATTTCTATCTATTTATCTATCTTATCAGTTTCTTTTTTTTTCTTTTTTTTTTTTGTCTAACGCTGGTAATTAAGTAAACTTGATAATGGAAACAGAGACGAATAAAATATCTTTACTCGTCTGAATGAACTGGAAACTTATTTTAAATCTAAGAATCGTAAACTTTAGATTAATCTATTGGATTTTCTTGGATTGATGTAGACATTATCCTCACGTGAAAGTCCCTCCTGCTCCTTCAGAAAACAGATCTGCATCATGCAAATTGTTTAGCTAACATATCTTATGTTTTCATTAATGTTCAGCTTTGATTGAGTTAATGAATGTTTCTTACTGGCACTATGGATTGGTGCTCATCTCCAGATAAAAGTCAAGATTTCAAATACAAAGTTTGAATATGGACATACATGCCCTTCCTACTAGTAAGATTTACGCAATACAATCTTCTTTCCTCTTTTTTCAACCTGTGCTAGACTCAGCTAATATATTTAGCCAAACATCTAGGTTTTTTTTCCAAGGCAATTTTAGGTTATTTATTAAGCAGAATGATGTCGAATATAACAAAATGTCCATTCTTATTCTGGGTGAATTTGAGATTTTTAAATGCTAAACAATTTTAATGTAATCACCAGAGCATTTGACTTAATTACAAATGTTTTTTTTTTGTCCTGTGTATGGATATACGGTTTTAGCTAAGCCGAAATTCCATGTCATAAGCTAAAAGCAAATGATACATTCTTTTAAATAATGAGATTTTAGAAATATGCAATGAATGCAAATACGAATAAATAGGAAAAGAAGATTGCATAGCCCCTCTCTTTCAAATGGGAAGAAGACCGCTTCTCTCAAAAACAAATATTCAAGACCCTGGGTTCTTAGTGAATTCGAACATCAAACGCTAGCTAGCACTCGAGGGGCGTATGCGACTATTTCAGCCGCCAGGCAGATCTAACTGAGAGAGTCAGGTTTGAACAAAATATGCTCAATCTAAATCAGGTCCATCATGGCATCCTTGCATCACTCAGACTTTTCCCAAGCCAGGATGTCGAATTAATTAAAAAAAAGCTTTGTATTTGTGAGTTGTGACTAGATGAGGGCCTCTGGGGAATTAGGTAATAAAGAATCCACGTAAACAAGAGAAAATAAATAAATAAAATATCAAGGTCAACATTGAGCGAAATCAATTCGTTTCTATGGTTACCAGAACACTGATCTAGAGCACATGCTAAGTTTTTTTTTTTTGCTGCGTGGGAAACTGACACTGTTCTGTGAACAATGGGTTCGGCCATTGTGGAAGTTTAGTCATATGGCGATGACAAAGAAATACACAAAAATACACTTGATCTGAGGGACTAACTCATGAAAATGTGTTTTGATAAACAAAACATGACTTGTATTTACATAACCTATTTCAGAAAAAATAAAATCTCAAATTAATCCTTTAACCACAGAGCGAAGTTGTTGGACCACTAATGGTTTGAATGATTGGTTAGTTGATAATTTATCTATCGCTGGATCCTCATTTGAACCCGTGTAAATGACAGGATTTTGGAAACTAATTTCAACGAATGCAAGTTATGCAGGCCCTCCCAAATAAATGCAGTGAAACCAGTTCATTAGAAAACAGAGAATGACAAAATATTTTTCTGTTATTTGGCCATATTTGGTAAATTCAAAAATGAGTGTATGCGATGGTAATTCAGAAGCAAGAGCGAATACTACTGTTTAATTTATGATATCATTAGCACATGATATTTTAGTGATATTTCTTAAATTAAATAAAAATTACTGGAAATTTGCCACTGAAATTTGATAATTAGTTTATCTGGGGAAAACCTGCCTGTCACAGTTGTCCAAAGTGAACCAACGTGCACCTTGAGACGTTTTTGAAGAAAAATGTTCACAATAACAAAATTATAATATCTCCAACGGAATTTTCTGAATTAGCCTATGATTATTCGAATTTTCAGAGTCTTGCACACCCCTGTTGGGCCTGAACACACTCCAAGGCAGACCCACATTCTGATATTCCTTCTAGTTGAATACTTACATTGCTAAAAAGATCCCTCTTAAGAGCTTAAAAAAAACAATAGTTTTGAAAGCTGACAATTTACCTGAAAATTGTATGGATAAAAAACACAAGAAAAATATTTTTCTAATATTCCGAATACTTGACTGAAACGAATATTTGTGTGTGGGTCTGTCCTTGCCAAACTCGATACGGAAAAATATACTTAAAAGTCCTGAAATATCATCCAGAATGCGTGTGAACTCATTTAAACCATCAATTGGCTCATTAGTTTGTTTTGTGTGAGATAAAAAATGAATTGAAAAAATTAAAAAAAAAAAAATTGCACCGTGTTGGATTTTATTTATCATCTCTCTCCGGAAAAAACACTAAGAATCCCTGCCAGTATTTGTATATCTTAAAATATTTAAAAAGATACATAAGTATAATTTTCATTAATAAATCACCGATAATATTAAATCAAAAGTTATTGAATGAAAGTGTTGAAATTCATTGGAATATTATTGAACACTGTACATATTCATCTGTTTTGAAGTATTTTCGGAGACAAATGGCTCAAAAGATTTTTTCTCATTTTTCCTCAGTATTTTCTCTCTTTCATTTAAAGGAAAATTGAAATGACTAAAAATTACATCAAATGACCTGCCAAGTCAAACAAACATCAACACTGACCATCGTTGTGAAATGATGTACCCCTATTGCATGTTCCTAGGTGCAAACTTATACCCTATAACTTCTTTAATTTGTCGCAAATCACTATGAATGACTTTTGGTGACCTCAAGTGAACTTGGAGGTCAATCAAACTAGTCTATATTTTTGCTCTGAAAAGATGTATCCCTGGGCCAAATTTCAGCTTCTTATGGGGAAATTTATAGTCTATATTTGCATAAAAATCTTGGATGACCAGTGATGCAAAATTCCGGGCGAAAAATCAGGGTTCTGGTGAATACCATAATCATGTCGTGAATTGAACCTCACTGCATCATTTTTTTTTATTAGACAGACAATGTCCCCTGACGTGAAAAGATGTACCTCTATGCAAAATTCCCTCTGAATTGTGGTCCCCAAAGTTTAAGCCAGACGGGCGGAATTGAGTTTATTTATCTCTCTCTCTCTCTCTCTCTCTATATATATATATATATATATATATATAGTAATGAATATTTCGACATGTGTAAATATTATTTCCGTTGAGGAATCCATCAGTACAGTGAGCCAGACACGTAACCTGTTGATGAATTTGTCGTTAATTTTTTCAACTGCAGCTGAATAACAACCCCGGGAAAACCAACAAATGCTCTGGTATCATCGTTGTCATTATAATACTGTAATGATGTGTATTTATTCATTCTCCCATATGGATGCCATGGAGCAGAATACTCTTTTGAATTGAGAATCCACACACGTCTGGGCATTGGTGGTTTTCAAAGATTTTTGCCTACTCTCCAATCTCCTTTAGTGCAATGAGGAGCCATTGCCTGGTAGGTGGATCTCTGGGTACCGAGCATTGGTGGAATTTGACTATCTCACCTGAACAGAGACGATGAATTTTTTTTCTACCGGCACCATTCGTCAGGGTTTCGAATGCCGACAGCCAAGTTTTTTTCACAAGAAAGGTTGATGCAACATGATCTTTCTACCAACTCATCTTATCCCTTAGTAACTATTTTCAGACTAAGGTAAATTCAATCAAGTCTTTATATCTTACTCTTCATACAATTATTCACATACTTCGATTTTCATTTTCTAGCACAGAGAGAAAGAATTCATTTGAAATATCCACAAGGGAGGGATCAATTGTGCCGACCACATTTCAAACATCACTCTTGTCACTATTCAAAGTATTCGATGAATTTTCTTATTTTACCTTGTCTTTTGAAGTTGACTGAATTAAAATCTTTTAATGTTTTTTTATCTCTTCTCACGCAAAGAATGCATTTTATATGCAACGTAAAACTCGGGTTTCCTTGGATACATTTTGTCGATATAATTCATATACATAAAATATAAATAATGATGGATGCGTTATATTATTTATATTTACTAGATTTGAAATGACCTCCTGTTATTACACGGAGAACGTGTTGCACCTAGACATAGCAAATAGAATAAACAATAATAGAAATTGGTTGCTGCAGGAATCAAACCTGCAACCGATGGGTAACCAACTTGACATGAACACATTCATAATCGTTTGGTCAAATTATATTAATAATATGAAAGATGAATGTAACCTAAAGAACCACACCATCAAGTAATCAATATTCTTTCATTTAACGACGTAACTTTTCGTGATATTAGGTCAATTTTATTCGTTTTCTTTGCTCATTTTATTCTTCCCATTATATATGCTCTCATAGATTGGAGAAAAATCCAACTATCATTCACGATGTTCTGAAGGTGATGGGAAGAAGCAGTGAAACATCTTCAATATCATCTACCGAATTTATTTAATTACAGAATATTGATTGGCTTCAAGCACATTTTTCTTATTTTCAATCTTTTTCATCATTAAAATTGTCTGATTGAAATATATATATATGAATGTATATATATATAAATATATATGAATATATATATATATATATATGAATATATATATATATATATATATATATATGTATATATATATATATATATATATATATATATATATACACACATATATATATGTGTGTGTGTGTGTGTTAGAGTGTGCATTCGAGTGTGTATGCATATAAATCATGTTTAAAATGACATGATAACATAAATGTTGGACAGCAAATGTTTTCTGAGTCAGTTTGTTATTGTGACGCTGATGATTAAATCAATGTTATCCACAACTTTCTTTCTGACCAGGTTTTGTTTATTGTGTTTTGCCCAAATTCATTTTGTTGTCCAGACAGGAAACCCCCCTTTTACATTGTATATAAAATGCATCATTTGTATAAAAAGGAAAATATTCTTATTTGATCAACTTCAATAAACATTTCAAGATAAAATAAGAAAATCCATCGAATATTTTGAATAATGACGAAGTTAGTGTTTGACATACGAACGGTGCAATTGAATCACCCTTTCAGGATATTCCGAATTCTTTTTTCTCTCTACTATATTTCAGTTTTTAAATAATTTTAAAACAATAAGATCAATAAATTGGATGAAAGAAACATCCATTTTTTCACATGAGGAAATCATAGATGCCTACATTAGTTTCCGGACAAAATCTAGCTTCGCCCCCCTCCTCTATTTCTGTTTGCTTTAGCATGATAGAAACCAAAAAACAAAACAACAGACAAGCTAGAAATTAAGATTTTCTTTTATATGATTAGATTATTTGAACAGGAATCCATTTTGTACTTTTAAGACGAGAAAACCGATGGATTACGCGTAACTCGTAAATTTGCATCTTGGAGCATGTATGAGCACAAATACGGTTGACAGGTCTGTTTGTCAAAAACTGAAAATGTGTTTCTTGATGTGAGAATTTGCAGGAAGTGATGGAACATTTTTTGCTATTTTTGAGAACATAAAGTAGAGAAAAGACATCAGAATGGTATTTTGTCTATTGTAAAAACCCATTTGCATTATTTGGGGGCGGGGGGTAATCACACCATCGTTCTCCTTAAACTCCACGTATTCTTCATCTCAGCATTAAAAAACAGCCCTGTGAATATGGTATGGTATTTTGTAGGGCCACACTTAGATCGGTCCTTGAAGGAGGCAATTTTTGCATGATGGAAGTCCGAGTGCAGTTTTTAAATTGATCTGAAATCACAACCAAATGATTGGTAGCTGTCTCTCTTACCGACTGAGTGAAACTGACGGGACTTACATAGCTATAAAAAATCTGTCTTACAGATACATAAGGGCTTATCTAATCCCAATAATTGAATGCATTTATACTAAAAACATATGTTTAAAAATTATTCGTATAATATATGATAAAAAGTTACAGTAATCATCTTCTATTGTCGGAATAGAAGTTGGAGTTTGACCCTACAGCATTGAAAGGTTGGATAATATGTCAAGAAAGGGGATGTATATAGACACCTGTATATTGCTTAAAAGTAAAAATCAACATAATATATGATATAACATAGAAAGCAATATTTTTGCATGACATCATATCAAGGAAAACATTTTTGCAGTATTTTCTATATTTCATGTATTGACATGAGTAGATAACAACTAATGTCACAGTGTTTTGCAAGCTTCCTTATGACTTTTATTGATTATCTGTCAATGGAGAGACAGAACATGGCTCACAACATTGCATAATGCATATTATACAGTCTGAAAGTTTGCTTTTGACAAAGCTCTTTTATTTTCTATAGATTAAACGAAGCAGAAAGAAACTGTCATAAGACTAGGACGGTGGTGAGTGGCTTGTTTTGTACTTGTCTCTACCAGCATTGATATATCTGTATATGAGTGTTATGGAGAAATAGAGAGAAAGAAATGAACAATGTAAAGAGGTTGGAAAGAAAGATTTGGGAATTAAAAGAGAAAGGTGAGGAATGGGGATGTGAATAAAATGAAGGGTTCGAAGATTGATAAGCTACTGAAATACAGATGCGATAAACAAACATACAAAGTGATAAGTTCTGTGGAAGTAGAGAGAGAAAAGCTGACTCATCTGGGTCTTTATTCACAGGTTGATACGCCAGAATGAGTCAGACTTTTTTTAGCTTTCATTCACGTAATGATTACGTAACGAAGATCTAGTTAACTCTCATCAATTATAGACAAGCTTATTCAATGTTGCAAAAAAATGTTATTAATATCAGTATTTATTCGTCAGACAGTTGTACAGGGACTAAAATAGACAGCAAATTATTCTGAATCCTCTAACCAAAACCTTTCATGTATGTGTGTGTGTGTGTGAGAGAGAGAGAAAGACAGACAGACAGACAGACAGAGAGAAATAGATATATATAGAGAGAGAGTGAGAGAGAGTATATACACATCATCATCATCATCATCAGTCTTTTACCGCTGTCGTTGAACATAGACCTTCTCAATGATTCAGCAGATGTATCTACCATGGGCATCACGGAGCCAATACTTACTAAACCTGTCTAGTTTATCACTTCATCTTATATTTACTGGCTACAGTTTCGTATATGATCTCTGGGAAGCCACATTTTGAGTCATGATATCCAGCGTTTGTCTGCCATTCTTGCAACATGAGTAGCTGATCATGAGAGAGAATTAACACAATTAGAATGAATGACCTTACATGATGTGGTTTCTTCCTGTGGGTGTGGGCGAAGGAGAATTACGGCTCCAAACTACAGACAGGGTCAACTGGAAGAACGCATGACTTGTTATGTCCAGCACATCGCCTGACTACGTGCAAAAGTTTATCAAGGCCATACCAAAACGCTCACATAAAATGGCGGAAATGTCGGTAACTACGTCGAATTTTGACATAGCACGTAAATTCTACCATTGTAAGGTCCCAGGTAAAACTAGTTTGACTATGATGAATCAGTGGATAATAAAGTTAGTACCAATATCCAATAGGGATTTCCTTTTCCCCACCATATATATATATATATATATATATATATATATATATATATATATATATATATATATATATATATATATATGTGTGTGTGTGTGTGTGGTTTTGTGTGCGTGTGTTTGAATGTATGAGTGTGAGTGAAATTCATTAATTCATTCAACCATTATTGCAGAACACATGACAACTATATCATAGCAGTTAACACACTCTCACACACATCGATACTTCACCCCTTCACTTCGCCCCCACTATTTTTCTGGCCTTTTCGGCATGGATTAAAATGTAGTATCTGATCCCCGGCAGGGACCGAGACTCCGGTCTTATGGTGAGCATCTAAGACTGAATGCGCTGGTGCAATGCGTAAACCAATGAGGCCATACTGAGGCTGCGCATTGCTACGCGCATTGGGAGCCTTTGGACTAGTCCTTTGACTCTCCCACTTACTCGGTCCAGTTGCGGGGGATCCGTTGCCCTGAGGTAGCACTGTCCCATTGAACTGAAAGGAACAGGTTGGGCTGGTCATGACACTGTCGTGACAGCGGTTGCTTTAGCAACCCCGTTTGCCTGACAACCGAAGTCGCGTCGGCTGGAGCTAATTTTAAATGGTTGCTCCTATTTTCTCCACGTAAAGCCCTGACCTTGTGTCGCATTTTGCTCTAGTGGGAGAGTAAATAAATAGATACTTCACCCCTTTACCTCTCATCTGAAAGGGAACTCCAACATCACCCCCTTTCCTTCTCAAAACACTCAGCAACAACAGTAATTTTTTGACAGCCATGGAATTTGAATACATATCAAGATTAATGAACAAATGACCTGAATTTAACCTCTCTCTCTTCAGGGTAGTGGAAAGTCAAGTCAAGAAACAGAATCATATCAGCCTTCTGAAGATATGTACGATACTGGTTAATACGCATCAAAATTATTGTACCTCAAAAACATGAATAAAACGTTTGGCCTTGTTTTTACTACTTGAATTTATCTTACACATATTTCAGAATGTATCTACTTATTTCTATATCTACCTATCTATCTATCTATCTATCTTTATATATATATATATATATATATATATATATATATATATATATATATATATATATAGAGAGAGAGAGAGAGAGAGAGAGAGAGAGAGAGAGATAGCCTATTATCGCGTTGTAAATTCGTGCCATGTTTTCTTTAGCGAGTCATATAATTATATTCTATTTCTCATTAAATAAATAGACAGTTACGACATGGAATTAATGCTCTCTGAGTGATATCAGAAAATGACAGCTCTTGATGAATTATTTTAGCGACATTTCACGCAGTTGAAAACCTTAACACAAACGAACACACACGCTAATTATACATAATTATAACATACTATATAATGCCATAAATAATGTTTTGAAAGCACGTTTCATGTGTTATCATTATGTTCTGCAGTCCTTGGTCACGTGTTTGAATATGCAAGGCACATAAAGTAGATATTTGTGACATATAAAGCCAGCATTGAAGTATCGCTCAGTAAGAAACAAATTCATTATAAATGGCTTGCAGGAAGGAAGTTCAGTGTCACTCCGCAGCAGGTGCTCCGAGTATCTCTTCATATCTATGTACATATATACATTTATCTTATAGGGACACACGCAATTATGCGAGCTTTACATCAAAGATTGGACGGAAATGTATACCAACGTGTTCCATTGAATCTTTTTTTGATGTTTCAACCTCGAAAAATCTGCAACCAAAGGCCAGCCAATTTCCGACAACAGCCTACATTGATCGAATGAATGAAAGCGAGCAAGCAACAAAGATAAAAGCTTTAGGCGAGATCCGGTTTTGACGCAGGATAACGCCATACCAGATGTCCAGAAAAATGTTTCTGGCTTTTTCTATGAAACGGTCGGTCGGTTTGGTGACTTCATAGTACTAAATTATGGACGGATGAGGACGAATGGATATTGCAAACACATACACAAAGTATATATATATATATATATATATATATACTGAGAGAGAGAGAGAGAGACAGACAGACAGACAGAGACAGAGAGAGAGACAGAGAAGGAGAGAAGGAGAGATCGAAAGAGAGGGAGAGAGAGAGAGGGGGGGGGTAATTCAATACACTCATTCAAAAACACCCTTACAAAGAAATACTATCTCGTTAGACATTTTCTTCGAAATTTGTATAATATGTGTGTTATATAAGTGTTATTTTGCTGATCCAGATTCACACCATTGAAAATATACATACAGTGATATATATATATATATATATATATATATATATATATATATATATATATATATATATATATATATATACGTGTGTGTGTCTCTGTGTGTGCGTGCGTGTTACATTTATATACATGTGTAGATATATATGTGTATGTATAAGAAGTTCTTCTGAGGTTTGTTTGTTCATCTGTTACCTACCTAAAGTTTCTTTCATTCCCAAACTGAATATTAATTCGAAAATGCTCGAAAAGAATTTTAAGGTAGACATGAAAGTTACTCGGTTAGACACTATCAGCTGAATGTTATGAATGTTACATTGTTGTGTAGCATTCCATACTGAACTTTATTTTCGAACTTTTCTTTTTTATTGCCTCGAAACGACAAGTTATGGTCAATTTTAAGTAACAAAAGTCTCGGGGAAGTACCGGTGACGTTGTTCGTAGGTCCATTGCCGTCGCTACTGATAATTCTCTATCAATTAGAAAATGTTTAGATCTCCATCGAGGTTCATCATTCGTATTTATTTTATTTGACCAAAACCTAGTGAACGAACCCTGAAAAATTTGAATTGTAACAGGTTTCTCTAAATTGTTATCGTTATCAGCAGCTTGATCAGCAGCAATTTTAAATTTGGATGTTCTGTTGGAAATTATCTTTTGGAGTAGACGTTCAGCATTTTTCTCTGTAATTTAGAGATGAAATTACATACAGCGTACAGTGAGCAAGGTGTTTCTTCCAATCTCCAGTCCGTCCCCAGCATCAGATGTGGAAAAATGTGTCCTCCCTGCGTAGGTATCGTTGGCCACCAGTGGTTTTGCAGCTGAACAAAATCATAGACCGTAAAGTCAATCCAAGATTATATATATATATATATATATATATATATATATATATATATATATATATATATATATATATATATATATATATATATATATATATCCGGTTGACCAGCTTGGTCAGTGATACTGGATAAACCATGTCGCATATCATTGAATATGACATCGAGGCTAACAAAGCTTTGAGTGGCATCAAACCAAACGGAGCGAATAATTAAGTTGAACAGAAAGATAAAGAAACCACGACATCCTTCACTGCTCTGGTCCAGACACTTCCACCATGCTTTTCAGTTGATGGGACAGAAAAATAGCAATAAAATATTCCTCATAATGAATTGACTGTTCCAATCATATTCACAGATCAGTTCATTCGGTTAAAAGAAATGTAACAATTAATATATGCGTATGATGATAACCTGTCATTTCTAATACCTGCCGAAGGAAGTGAATGCAACCATTTGATGTTCTGCTATCAAATAACGAGACTGGGTTTATGTGAGTCAAACTTTAGTGAGTATGGTAGAACCATGTTTGCACATTGAGAGATCGATTGACATAAACTGGGTTTATATACACCCCACACGACACGCACACATAAATAGAAGGAGACGGGCCTCAATATATACACATACATCCACATATACATATAAAGAGAGTTCTATAACAAGAAGGTGTAAACTGTATAAGCTAAAGGAGTGATAGAAATGATAAGGAACATAATTTGCCAAATCATTTTTTTGATAGAAATCTATTGCTAAATCCTTATTTCAAACATTACTCAGGATATTTATCCCTCGTGTTAACCCTTGTGATTTCTACCGTGACTCACTGACGTATTCCGGGCAAATGAGAATGCCATGTTTTGGATATAAAAAGTGGGAAAGAACAGATGTGTTCCACAAATCTGTCTTGTGCAGACAGTGTATCTATCAGAAAAAATCAGCACTTGAAAAGATTTTTGCGTGGCTGGATCATTGACCTGTGAGAAAATACGCAATAGTTTTAGACAAATATCAAGGGACAAAACATCCAGGTTCGCTAGATTTGGCCAGGTAGGGAAATAATGCTAGCTTTATCTCAGAGACTTACCTCTAGGGGTGAGTACTGAACCTCTGCCACCAGACTGGCTAAATTTCCATTATAAAGCTTGGATTATCTCCCTTTCTGATCAAATCTAGCAAACTTTCTTTCATACCTTCAGCAGTTGCATTTGATTTTCAAATTGGTAATCATGACACTGTCATAACGACTACAAATATATCAATGTGTAGATCACTTTCTTTGCTAATTCACCAACGTCTACACACGCAGTTCCACACGTAATGAAGAAAAATCCGGATGCGCACTAATATTCATGCTAATAGTGCATGCATGTAATGTTCCAACACACCAAAACCTCATAATAAGCAGCATTCACCGATAAAAAGACGCACGCATGCGCATTGGGTCTCTGTTAAGTGATGTGTTTGTGTTCCTTTCGTTTGCTTTTGCGTCGAATGAGTTCCATGGGAAAATATAAAAGGCGCAATAAAGAAGAAAAAAAATAATAAGGAAAGAAGTAAAAAGAAAATATAAAATCAAATTTCGAGTAACTGGAGAAAGAGGAAGGTGCAAATCATTTTTACATGGCTAACTGCTCACCTCCCGCTGGTGAAATCGATCGATGACGGCTCTGATAGCTTTTGTTCCCCATCGATAATTAACGGGTATTGATTGGTATAAACTCACACGTGCGTTCACCGGAATTACACGCGCATATGTTCATCCAGAAAGACGAAAACAGAAAAACACATTTGCATAACATTTTTTCCAAATACAGTGGAAGGAAGGAGAGTATACAAATAATCAGTCACATTTATCACGTACAAGTGCGAATTAGGGCAAGTCATGAAATGGCAAAATGAGTTCGAAATCTCTGTAGGCCTGCTAAATCTGCCTTAATGTTCCAGGGAGAATTAAAACTGAATGTCTGCTTGCGAATGATCTATACCATGGCTGTGCAATTTTATCACTTGCCAAGTGCACATTCTTTGCTTAAAACCTACTTGAATAAAACACCACGAGATGGTCTTATTTTCTATCCGTGAAAATTGTCTAAGAGGATTACGATTAAAAGCTTTAGAGTACTCTCCCTTATTTTTTGTTCGCACTTGTAAAAAGATACTGGTTCGTTGTGATTGAAAATATATCCGTCAATTTTTGACGGCACTGATAAATAAGTGTATAGATAAAAGGGAGGCTTTATTAAATGCAAACAGGAGAGGCTGGCTCACTTATGCCAATATTCAGCTCACAAACGGAAACAGAATATTGGATACCATCATTCCAATTTTTACATTAATTCTCCTAAAATGGGAGCCTTTCAATAGTTTCTAATGAAGTCATACATTCATACGAAATAATTTGTTATATATATATATATATATATATATATATATATATATATATATATATATATATATATATATATATTGAGAGAGGGAGAGAGTGAGAGAGAGAGAAAGAGAGGAATAGAGAAATAATAGATATGAATATTGATATAACATTAACAAGATTGTTTTCCAGTACCAACTTATAACACTCAAAGTGTCTCTCAAGTTTTCCACTGGTCTTTGTTATCTACTAACAGCCAACTCTAGTAGAAAATGCGCATCATAGGAACTTGCAATAACATTCGTTGCTCAAGTATTTGTCTTTCACTTCTCACCTGACACAGAAAAAGTAATTTTTGACTGATGACGGAAAATATGGATTTATGACAAGAAAGGAAAGGAAGGAAGGTTCGAACTCAGTTTCAACAGTTTGTCGGACTAGTTTGCTAAGCATGTCTCAGCACCAGGTACCTTTGATAAATAATTAGATCGGTGATAACGCAAAGGTTAACGGTAAATTTTGATCCCAGAACATTTCTAGTCAATGAGTTGAATCTCAAGTGGGCAACTCAACGCGAAAGCTTTGTTCAAGACTTAGTGAACAAATATACGAATAGGTTGATATTTGATTTATTGATGGAAAAGTCAGTCGGTAAATATTGAGAGATATCAATGAGGATATATATATATATATATATATATATATATATATATATATATATATATATATATATATATATATATATCCAGTATCGCCCAGTGATCATATATCTTTTTGCACGTCTCAGGCCAGCCCATGCACACTCCTGCATTCAGTTAAACATGCTTTTCTTGTTAATGTACTCAAATTCGAGGTTTTTGCTTTTCCCTGTCAACACCAGAATTCACTGCTAGCACTTTTACATTAATTTTTTGTTGTTGGTGTGTAACATGATTCCTTGTATTGCGTGAGGAAGAAATAACTGCACATTTCACAATAGAGAAATAAAACATGTTCCTTAATATGTGTCCTTTTACACAACACAACCCGTAGGGCGGTGCGATCTAAAAATTGTTTGAGTGTATTATGCATAGTAATAGCTAGGTTGTGCGATCGATTGGCTCGGGTGAGGCATGCACTCGGGCAGCTCGAGAAAACTATTGGGCAGTCTTGCGAGGCTCCCAGGCACCCTCGAACAATAGCTTTCCCTGTGGCTGTTATTGAAATGTTTAGAAGGTTAAGTTTAGGATTCCGAAAATATGAAAATCATGAGAAAAATTCTTCCAATTTTAACTGATATTCTGCAATCCAACATTTAACGAAGGAAAACTTTCTCTCAATGATGAAATTGACTATGGATATAGACCATGAAATAACTGAAGTCATAAAAAAAAAGATTAATTGTATCAAATAACGATTGCAAATTGTGAAGTTTCACTCATACACTCACTCAATGTTTAAAATGGCGCACTAAAGTTATGGGCTAATTATAACATGAAGTGAAAGGGGAAGGAAAACAGGAGTTAATACATAAATTATACTGTTATTGCTTTAATAACATCATCCACTTGGAAAAAATACGTGTTGACCTTTTCTGCCCACATTGTCGATTTTGACAGTGGTTAGAATTTTACGTTCATAAAACGTTAGATTGCCCAATAACCGAAAAAGGAGGAACTGTAAGGAACTAATGGAAATAACCGAATACTTTGGAGTTGTTTTTCCGTACAACGGATGGTAAATAACAGCCCAGTTTCGCATTGTATTTTCAAGGTAAATACAATACCATTCTATAGTCCTAAAAACAATTTCTCCAAATAATGAATTCGACCCCTAATTCCTCTGATTTTTTAAATATTCGAACAGAATTGATGCGTGCAAAGGTTCCCGGTGTGAATAATTTTCTGAAAAAATTCGTTTTAAATATTTTCTAAGAAATACATTCACGAATACGGTAATAAGAAAATATCAGTTTACTGTTGACGACGGCATCAATATTGTGGTTAAGACTTTGGGTTTCACTTATCATGATGCTTGTCTCCAGATGTGGCACATTCAATACAATATTCGACAACCAGCAGACAAATCACACGTTCTATTCTGAGTGCAGACAAAAGTAAAAAAAATGTATCCCGTTGCTTCTATGTCGATCACGTATGCATGCCAAATTGTTGCTGACGAATACACTTACGTATATAAATTTATCAGTCAGTAACAATGTTTGTGTGCACACATGGTCGAAATATCTAACGATATTCATGTGCAGACACGGACACACACACACACACACACACACACATATATATATATACATATATACTAAAATAAGAGTGCACATATATGAGTGTATAGACAAGTACAAACACACATGATATATGCATAGCAATTGAGAGCGGAACATACACGCACACATACATATAATGGGTTATAAAACCAGACAGTACCGTGTAAATAGAATGCTCAATATGCAACGTACTGTTAAAGATTTGATAAATTTCATTTCATAATTGAAATAAAGTGAATCTAAAGCCTGAAAAGCTAAACAGCAATTTAAGTTTGAGAAATTTAAAAAATAAGTTTGCGTGAGCCTGCCATTGTAAATATGAAAGAGGAGGAGAAAACGGAAAAAAGGAAAGAATGAATAAAGAAGTCAAACTAATAAAAGAAAATCAATTCGTAAGTACAAGACGTAATATGTTGCAAAGAGGTGCTAGAAATAACTAAGCAAATGAAATGGTATGGGTAAAAATGGAAGAAAAATGGGAGAACAAAAAAAAGGAACGTGGTCGTAAAAAATGGGTGGAAATACGGCTTTTGATGACAATCCTTTTAAAGAATATCGATCGATAATTTCTCGGGGGTAAAAGTCTTTGGACGCAAGAAGAAAAATGATAATAAAGCTGATACAAATTATTCAAAAAAAGCATGAAAGAGAAAATTATCTGCTCCGGGAGTTGTGCCAATCATAATCTGAGTAAAGAAAAATGGCGACCGCTTCATTTCCGGTGGGAATATATTAAGGGGGTTATCTCACTTGACTCCATGGAATATTCGAAGATGAAAAATGTTGTTGTTGTTGCTGTTGTTGCTAATAATAATAATAATAATAATAATAATAATAATAATAATAATAATAAAACATTGAGCAAATATAACAAAATTTTGCTTTGAGAATTTTTCAGCTTACCATCGAAAAATGTTTTATTGTATCTCTCTATAATGCATATACACACACGAAGACACATCTAGACACCCACATATAGACACATACATACTGAATTGATGAAAGTGACAATAAAGGGAGAGAGAGAAAAGCAGGTGTCACATCTCAATTTTTTCATTATCACCTGGGGATGTTTTGGTGCATTTCGATGGGGTCCAGCCGTATCTTTCAGAGAAAAATTTCCCTGTTCACATAATTGATGCGGAGGAAAGAAATGGAGATATATCTGTGTTGTTTAGTAGGAGGAGCGGAAGAGGGGGTGTTCGTATCTGTGTAAGTGAGTATCAAGTTTGATCTGAAGTAAGTAGGGTTAGTGGGTGTTTATTTCTTGTCTGTATGGGAGTTGGGCTCGTTTCCGATGAGAATGGTAGTGAGAAGAGTGGGAATAAAATGGTCAGTTCTAGTGAAAGTATTTTGTTGGTTTTTTTTTTTTTTTTCTAGAATGGAGACGTGGTGTCAAGCATTTAACAGATAGGTGTCTCCAGAGTTTGTGAGGTTTGTGGGGCTGATTGAGATGCAGTTTTAGCTTGTCTTTCTCTAGAATTTCTGGAATCAGGCCTTTTCACATATATCGTACCCTAAATTGCTGCCGACTTTCTCTATATCAACGATGCCCTAATTCTATATCATCGACAAACAGATCTAGACAACCTAGTAGCTACACTGAACACAGGGAAAACCAACCATTAAATTCATACTACAAATAGGGTTGAACAACTCACTACCTCTCCTTGACACCCGGCTACACAGAGCCAACAACACGATCAAACGCAGCGTCTCCTGCAGAGGCACTAACAAGAACAACCACATACATTTTTATTCCCATCGCACTCAAAAATTTAAATCAGGATCAATCATAGGCTTTTAACTAAGGACCCTCAACATACGTAACCCTGAGTACTTGATTAACAAAAAAGAATTCATCAAACAATCCCTCTGTTCATTCCAGTGACCATAACATTCCATATACCACGCAAGATCCACAAAACTAACACCAAATAAGGCCAAAAGAAAAATGTCACCGCGATAGGACGCATCATATTATCCATCAATGCAACTACAACCAACGTCAACTCAAACCTGGGCGCGCTGGAAATGCATATTGCCACGCCAACACTTCGATAACCATCTAAGATTTAATGAACAAACACCCATACGAACCCCCACCGACTGAAACCGGGATTTACAGATTCTGTGCGAGGACTGCGACAAAAATTACATTGGAGAAACATCGATACATCTCAAAAAAATAATATACGATCATAAGAGAGCCTTAAAACTGGATGAAGAGATAAATGCCCCGATTGAACATTGTAACACACAACCACTACTTTAACTTCCAGCGAGACAATCTCATCAAAACAACTCACGACTCTTTGACATGCAGATGTATCGAAAGCACCCTTTAATCCCAAGGTAACATAAAAGCCACTAAGGTGTGTTCATTTCCAGATTGCGAACCCTCTGAATGAGTTGATTTTAAAACAGAAGCACATATATACAACACGGCACAACAGTAACATACTAGGAGGTGACTGACAACCAACATTCCACTTGAAAAATAGTTCAAGCATATACATATCCCTCTATAAAGAAAATAGCCTCATCTAACATGAAATCTTTCTCTTCACCTTCCAATAGTCACTTTCATCAACACCCAGTCAGATCATTTCATGTCAACAATAGAAACACGCACACATACATATATATGTATTGAAAAAATGAGAATTGGAAGGTGAACAGAAGAGATCAGACGAAAAAGAAGACGCAACATTTGAGAAACTTTTGGCCACATAGGTATGTTCCGATGCATTCCGATTATTGCACGCCAGCTTTTTCAGAGATACTTGCAGCGGTGTAGAAAAAGTTGTATGTTGCTTACTTGTTTGAAATTGACAAAAACATCATGTGAATTATATAAGAAAACGATGTGAATCTGTAGCAGACATCTGAGCTTCTGTATACCGGACAGCTGCTCAGCTCAGTTGGTACAGCGGCATCAAGATGACCTCCTCTATAAGACGTAGGTTCGATCCTTGCAGCAGCCCTTTTCTTTATTGTTTATCGGTTTCTGCTATCTAAGCCTATCGGCATATATCCATTGTGTAAATTTGGGGTGTCTGTTCAAAAAGGGCCCCCATGAAGAATACTTATTCTGACGGTTAAAACATCAATTTGTTTGTACATCCAAGAGTGTATACACTCTAATAATGATGACGCTTGGCTCATATGAGAGCACATGATTTTTTTTAGAGATACCTCACGACATTCTGTGTCAAACCCCTTCATGATTATCAAGTGAGTGGACATAAAAATATATCTTCATCTTATCTCCATTCTGGGTTTTATTTTTAATGATCTATGTATTACAGGGATTAGACTTTCATCTAAAATACTATGGAAGTATATAATACTATTGAATGCTAAGATTATTACTTCAAGGTATGAAATGAGCAAATATTTTCAATATATATGAATGATATAACAAATATATCTACGAAATATCTGCCAAAAATATATCAAATATGATACTTTACGTAATATACAGTGTTACCTATTATTTTAGTCATTGAAAGTATTGTCTAATGTTTAGTGTCTTCATTAAGAATTCACATCCGGAAAACTGTTGAAAAGGTAACGTAAAAAGAAGGGAAGATATGATTGCGTATGCATTCATATGACCACTCTTTTGATAATGATGAATAAAGTGTGAACCAAATCGTCGTGAGGTATCCTGAAGTACACACACACACACACACACACACACACACATATGTATATATATAAATTACCTGATGCCCTAACAATACATTGATTTATTCAAAATCTCGTGTGTTCTCAAGAGACTGGTCAGAGCGCTCCATTCTGTAGTCAGGCTTTCACGTGCAAACCAATGCCGCATTACTATCCTGTGCACTGTCAATAGACACGTCTGAGCGCGCTCGGTGATTACAAGCGTCAACAGAAAACGATTAGACAAGTGGCCAACTAATAAAACTCGTCCACAGCAGTTATCTTTTCGATATTTATCAGGTTGTTCATAGAAAAGGAGAGCTGGAAAGAAGACGTGAAAGATGTATGGGTAGGGAGATGGAGATATAGACAGTGGTTGATCCGAAAATATATTGAAACTATCAATATAAAGATAATTGGTTGATGACAGGAATAGGGGTCGAAAGGAATCGGGTGGAAAATAAAAGAGAAAGAAAAAAATGAAAGGAACAGAACAAAATTAGGAAAGAAATAATCAGAGGAGGTGATGGGAAAAAAGAAAAACGGTTTGCTGCAAGGAATATGAATAAACAACAATTATAATGAAAATAATTTAAAACATAGAAAATCTCAATGGAAATGAAGCAAAGAAACATTCAGATTTTGACAAAGATGAGTGAAAAATACCAAGCACGAAATTTATATGAATTCATTGAAAAAAAAAGAGAAAGACGACCAGACCTCTGTAAAGGAAGAAAAAAGGGTTTAGAAAGATGTGCATCCCAGTTACAGAGAAGGAAAATAGAAGAAAAGTGTAAAAAAAAGAAAAAAAAGAAGGTGAACGAAGAAGAACGATAAGCAAACAGAGGAAAAGATAAGGCAGGTGGAATCAGGGAAAGGAAGGTAATCCAAGGTAGTGAAAGAGCGAGAGAGGAGAGAAAACTGAAGGAAGGTTCTTGATGTAAAAAATATAAAGTAAAGATCAGAAGATCATCATAAAAAAGCGACAAAAAGACGACGATAAAATGGTGGCAAAACTAAGTAGAAGCAAACGGAGAGGAGAAGATAGAAATAAAATAATAAGCTGAGGTTAAAAATTGAAAAAAAAATCCAAAAAATGAATGAGAAAGAGACGAACAGAATACTGGCTGGTTATTCTGGCTGGAAACGATTAGGAAGTTGAAAGATTTAGAGCTGCTTAAAGGGAAATAGTGAAAGGATGGATAAGCGCGCTAAAAAGTAAGTAAAACATGAAAATTATCAATAAAGAATTGTGGAGACATAGAAAAAGGAGCAGGGAGGATATTTCAGAAGTAAAAGGAAATCAACAGAGAAAGACATGAAGACGATTAAGTGCGATTACAAAGAGTTGTAAAGAAGAAGAGAGTAAATAGATTGTTTCGAGGAAAGAAAAGAGGGTGAAGAGAGAAAATAATAAAGTTAATCTAATGTGTTAGCGGAGTTACTTGAAATGAAGATAGCGTGAGAGGAGAACGTGCTGGAATAGGAAACGATCAGTAAATGAAAAAGTCCTTGACAGAAAGTACTATTAATTTACACCATTCCATCGATCACACGTTGCAGCAAATATCACGTTTACGATAATTGGTTATTGCTTAAGAAAAAAGACATTTATTCCCCAACTCCCCGTCCTACTCCCATTTCCTCACCGTTCTGTTCATGTGGTCTGTTTGTGTCTGCTTCTGAATTAGACTCATTTTAGGAATGATTGAATTGGTAGCGGAGTGGCTATCGGTGTGTATGCGTGTATGTTGTTGTGTTAAGTATAAACTAAAGACGACAACATCCCTGTATATATGCATTGCAAAGAACAGGAATCATCGGAATTATATGTTCACTGTTGTAGATAGGCTGGTTCGATTGTAAAGCGATTTGTACGAAGTTCTTGCAAAATATTAATATACAAAAAAGCTCACTTATGTATGCATAGAGTTTGCATGATAACTCATCCATTGTAAGCTTACGCAATGCTCTTCCATAGGAATAGAGCACCCTGGTGAATGAGGAGTTTCTGCGTAAATGAATATATCGCTTAAATTCAACCTTACTGACCACCTAGTTCCGTAGTCCAGATATCGACTTCCGGGTCCGATGTGAGGGTTTCAATTCTGCCTCGCTTTCCCTTGCTCTTTCTAAGCAAGCCGTGACTGTACTAACCTCTATCATCTCTCACTGGCAAAATGTTCCATCTTATCTTTCCATCTTATGTCTTTAATTATCCTAGTGTAATTGATATCTCACTGGAATTGTTTTCTCTTAAACATCAATCTGTTTACCTTTAGCATCATTTTTAGTCATTTATTGCTACATGTCCTGCCCATCTCCATTGCCTGTGACCTGAAGATGCAAAAAGCATTTTACTCGACAGATATCAACTTTGAAACATAATCTCTCCCTTTGTTTATGTACTTATCAAACGCTTCTGCATCCATCCAACATTGTGCGATGAACAATTCAATTGATAACTATGTCAGCCAATGGTCTTATTCATGTACACTTTTTATAAGTAGTTCCTAATGAAATATTGTCGGTTCAGCTATTATTTTCTATTGGTGGTCAAATACAAACGTTCGGTAATGCCGTATTGGTCCCAATACAATGGTCATATAGCGCTATTTTTGAAACTGTATCAACAAATAGAACTTGAGTTTTTATACCTCTGTTAGATTTTCAGTTTTCTATTCCTTACACATAAGTTAAGTATGATTACATCCTCATTCCATCAGCACCAGACATCATGTTTCTACTAATGTAATATATCCAACAACGTGGGTTGACCAAAGTGGGTCATGGGTGTCGTGATCAAAGGACACATCTCTCATATAACCTGACGTAAGCTGATTGAAGGACCAGACGACACGTTCCAGAATCACGTGTCAATTTAACATCGCCTGTTGCCAATGTTGACTTGGTCAAAGAAAGCATACATAGATTTGACCATTAAAACATTCACAGTATTTGTGCACTGATCTTTCTTTTGTAATGTTCGTGTGCCCTGTTCTTCACCTGTAGATTGTGATCACATGATGTGAAATAATGAAATCTCATGTCTTTATTAAATACATATGTATATATCTTTTAAGAAAATTAAGAGAAAAAGTAATGTCGAAATTGAAAAAAAGTTTACTCTATTTCCCGTGTATGAGACGCGCTACAATTTTCAAAAAGAAGAAATCAAACCTTAGATGACACAATAGGATAACAGTAGAGTTTTTAGACACTCTTATATTAGATACAAGATGCTCATCATTAAATTCTTTGTTTTATAAAATGCAGGATAATTTCAAAATCTTTTTTTCTGGCGATAAAAAACGCGTTTCATGTATTGAAAAGAGAAAAAAAAATCAGCTATAAAAAAAGCTGAGTCATAAAATGAAAAATATGGCAAAAAAAAAAAAAGAAAAAAGAATTGTAAATTGTTGATAAAACAACTAATATGACGATGATTGGAGAAAAACATTTCAATAACGAAGAGCAAATTCAGGGTTTTGCTTCTCTTGAATTCTAAGAGTCAAATGATCAATTCTTTTTTAGTTATATTCAGTATTCTTTTGATTCACCTTTTTCTACGCCGATATGTTTAAAGATATCGAGTATCAAAATGATAGTTATTAAAATCAACACCAGTTCCTTGTCATTTCCTGCTATCAGCTCATTAGACTTCTATTGGTTAAATGTGTGTCTACTTAATTTTCTCTTTTTTGAAATTTTATTTACTTTCCCTATTTTTATGGCCTTTAATTTTTCCTTCTGCACTCAGACCCGCCTCTTCAAGTCCCAATCTCTTCTATTTTATTGAGAACACTGTCTCTTGATATTTCTTTCTTATCCTATTGAATATAAGCGTGGATTAATGACAAACCTTAAGGCTTATAAATTTGCTTTTCATGGAAATTATCACAATTTATTGAACACTTCTACTTCTCAACATTTTTTGGTTCTTTTACAGATGATTTGAATTTGATACAGGCATTGGACATCCGACCTAACTTCTATGATTTCCTCCTTGTTATTTTCTATTTCATTTTCTCCTATTTCTTTTCTATTATTTACTCCTTAATTTATTTTTCTAAAACTCTATCAATATTTCTTCTCTTCTCTGAATGTATTAGGCATATACTTCGTCATTATGTTCTTTATTTTAACCTAATTTTTTTTTTACCTCAACTTTCCTCTCCATTACTCATCCATTTCCGTCTCTTTCATTCCCCCCTTCTTTGCTTGTTCATAGCACCCCCCCCCTTCTCCATCGTTCTTACATTCTTTCACTTTTGGATAGTTACCTTTTATTGTGGGTCACAGATTTGTTCATGATTTTATGGTCCAAAAAGTCGAGTAGCAACGGAAGCTTAGGTGATCAAATATTTTCTAAACTTAGTTTACTTTTGAGCTGGGAGCAGAATTGGGTACACAGTTCGATTAAGAATTATTACTCAAGCAATAGTTACACATATTATGTTTCTGTGGCAGGCACCTCTTTAATATCACTTCAGGCCACAATAGAAGAATACGAAAAATGTTCAGTGCCAAAGGGCAGTGATTCAGTTTCACTATTTCTAAGCATCAAACAACGTTCATTCATGTATTCCTCTTTTAATTCACACCATATCTTCATTTTATCCTCTGCACACTGCCGTGGATCTGCTTTTAAGCGATGCTATTGAGTCAATGGTGAATCCCTATTATTCCATTCTCGGTCTACGCTCATTAACAGAAAAACGCTTTTCGCTGAGAGTAGAAAGATCTAACACACTTAACTAGCAACTGTACACACAATA
Source organism: Thysanoteuthis rhombus (assembly GCA_963457665.1). Taxonomy (NCBI): domain Eukaryota; kingdom Metazoa; phylum Mollusca; class Cephalopoda; order Oegopsida; family Thysanoteuthidae; genus Thysanoteuthis; species Thysanoteuthis major. The sequence goes on from OY735213.1 coordinate 17,651,410, forward strand.
AGCTTACTAACTATCGATTGATTCCTTTAATATTAAGGTTAGTTTAGTCTGACACATGGATACAATAATGTCCAATAAAGTGGATCAAACCCACTTTGCTAAAATGGTTAGAATTATGTTTTCAACATTGACGATATTTTTCAAAAGTTTTATTTTTTGACAAAAGACTACAAATCCGAAAATATGTGGCGAAGATCTAACTTACTGTACCAAAAATGGTTTATAAGATTGAATTTTCCAAAAGTTTCAATCCCCACCAGGCGTTACAATATTGATATTTCCTGAGTAAAGCAATAATAGTGAGGCATGAATTGACGATCAAAAATACATTTTGTTCTGAGAAACTGGCTCGTCGATCATTGCAGTATGGCAGACTTCATTGAATAATAACTGAATTGTGGATGAGCACAGTGGATGTAGTCGTGGAACTATGAAATATGAAAGAAATTCAGAATAGAATGAACAAAACTGAGGGTAAATAGAAAGAAAAATGTAGGGGAAAAAATGTAAACTTATAATGTAAAAAGCAAATATAAATGAGAGAGAAAAACTGGGATTTCTAATTTTCCTAAACGGTGAATCACCGAAGCAGACAAATTGAGCCAAACGGCAAAAATCACCCAGTTCAGAATGTAAGTTTGTTGTAGTTGAGTTTTGACTTATAAAAGGACTATACTCAATACGTTTGTTTCAATGTCATGTCTTCTTTGTTATCATCGTGTATTTATTTTTCAACTATCACCATCAAACGTTGCAAGAGATAGAAAAGTCAAAATATGTTCCACTCCTTTGTGTATCAAGTATTTTAGTCTTTTCGATGGAAATGAAGAGAATAGACAGAAATAAATACAAAATAAACCAGGAATATGAATACCAAAATAATGATTTTTAGTTAAGATAATACGAGATCAATAAGAGATCAAATGTGTGAATAAATATATGAAGGAGAATTTCAGAGCAGGACATTAATAGATATTTTGTATGAAATAACACGATGAAAATCACTCTACATGAGAAAAATATGGCGATGCATAGAGATGCAAAGATTAACTAAAAACACATTCATTTACAAATTAATCATAGCTGAATTCAAATCATACTTTTAAAGGAAGTAACCGATAGGGTGAACAAACAAAGAATACAATACAAATAATTAAAATTTAATGTTCCAAATTAAATACATGATAAAGATCAATGAACTATCTGCGTATAGTTTTGGTGAGGAAAATGGTCATAAAAACAGTCAAAAGTATCGAAAATATAATTGATCAGTAATGGTTACTGGTTATTGCCTAGTAATGAAAATGTTAGAATGTGAAAAGTTCCATAAGGGAATGGAAAAAGGATATATTTCCTCTAACCTTTATATTGGAGGGTACTATTTTGTAGACGATCGAAATTGAAATGAACTAAGGTTCTTTTTTCGCTCTGCTTTCGAATACCCAACGCGTTGGCTAAGTAGAATACATGAACGGAATACTTGATCAGCTTTCTTTTCTATAATAGAATGACAACAGCTCTAAATGCAAAAATCAAAGTGGGTTATATTTTGGAAAAAAAATTAAAGCTATTGACTTATTGGAAATATCTGGCTTTTGGAAAATATCAAATTAGATACAAAGCTAAAAAATCATGCAATGGTAGCCTTTAAAAATGAGTGAATTTTCCACGTATTCATGAAAAAAAAGATTCTTCAGCCTCAAAAATATCAACACTCCTACCTGTCTCTTTGTGAATCTTTCTCCCTTTTCATAAGAAAAACTCCTTTGCCCAATCCTCGTTATGATTTCCTCCTCCGAACTCCTTTCCTCTATCGACCAATCCATTCCTTCTTGGTGAAATTTTGCCCAAGTTTCTACTTACTTCCTATCATCTGTATTAATTGACGATTCTCTTAAAAACCTCCGATCCTTTCCTCTTAATGAGATCGATTGATGGATCGATAGGCTTCGATTGGTCGGTAATTAAGAGCGATACAATTAAGCCAAACGCCGTATATCCACTATCAACCCTTGCACCGTCACTTCCCTAACTATACCACCCAATCCTGTAATTAGTCTCACTTTGTCCCTTGTACTTCCCACCCTCTAATCGACCTCCCTTCATTATTTGTTTCTCTAGTTCAGAAATATATATATGCATATAGATGTGTGTGTGTGTGTGTGTGTGTGTGTGTGTGTGTGTGTGTGTGTATTTCTCTTCTTCTATTTCTTCTTTTCATTGTTATCATTATTAGATATGGTAGCTTTACAGGAGATTGACAGTTAGTCTCCTCAAATCTCCAGCACTTAAATATCTCAAATCTTCTGCTTAAACGGCAGTCTCAATTCTTCCCCAAATTCCTGATCCATTTCATCTCAATTCTTGTACAATTCCAAGTGCACCGACTCTTCAGGGCTCAAAGTTTGGCTTTTATGTTTCGAAACTATTTCAGTCCCCGAACAAGATCCCAGCATTTTCCGAATCTTCAACTTTCTTTCATGTTCCGCCTGTTGCCCATACAAAACAGCAAAGAATACGATCTGAGGGGTTTCATTCTCTTTGTTTACGTGGAAATGGTTGATTCTCCATTTTTTTAATGGCATTGTGCTAGTAAAATTATAATGCAATGTGTCTAAACCGGTAACAAACTCTCAAACAAATGTCAAGATATATAATCATTATATCGAAGATTTCATGTCCAAGTCCTGTCGTCAAGCGTTCTTTTAATTTTGATCAAAATGATTTATACACATTTACTGCCTATGATTCTGTATTTATGGCATATGCTAAGAGACTACAATCGATTCCAACCATTATGATATATGCTTATTGCAGATAATTCTCTAGCAATAGTCAAACGTACTTTTTGTTCCAATTTACCTTATCATTTCCCTTCATTTTTCACACTCTTTTCCCTCTTCTCCTTTCTCTTCCTCTATAATCATGTTCTTTCCATCTACTCTCCTTCCCCTCCTCCTCTACTCCATCCGTTTCTTTTCATTTAGAACCACCCTCTTCCCCCACTTCCCACTCTCCTCCCCTCTTTCTCTCCCATAACTATTCTCTTACTACTATTTATCTTCGTTCATAATTTCATCACTTCGTAGGTGTTCTCTTTCTCTTTCTCTTACGCCCAGACAAGTTATTTTCTTCTTTTCTTTTTCCTTTATTTATCAAATTATCTATATTAACCTTTTCTTCCAGTACCTCCCTTACCTATCTGTCCGTGGAATATTTATGAGACATTTCCTGACACTGCGCCAGCTCAGTGAGTGGGTTAATTACCCCTAGCGTTGTTCGTGATACCTACTGCTCACTCTTCCCACCTATACATACTTCGCCTTCATGTCGGCATGGACCACATGTCAGAAGACACTTTCACTATTGGCTGCATCTGACTTGCATGCATAAGACTCAAGTTGAGTGTGCATATCTGTGTAATAGCCAGAGCGTTGCATGGATTTGCATTGGCGCAAGGCTTAACGGACGTTGCTTTTTGGCCATGGATAATATAACCATCGTGTAAATTTTCTGTTCTGGCTATTCAGTAATGTACCACGAATCTTTTTCTTCTCTAACTATACGCAATAAAACGAGAGTAAGGAAAAAAATCTTTTTAGAATCTGGAATGGCTTAGAGCGGAACTATATTTTAATGGGCATTACCAAAACGCTATCTTAGGGAAGATTCTGACACAGCTTTGATTATTTCATGCTCTTACGTTTCTGGACTCACAGACAGACAGACATACATACATATATAAAAAAAATTCGCATATTAATGTTTTACATGTATAATACAGACCAAAGGCACTTCGGTGTGAATCAGGGATTAGAAATTAAGGCTCAGAGCTATTTACTTTCATGAGATCAATCATCACTGAGTGCCCCATGTATACAGCTTTTTATCGAGACTGAGCCTCGTAAATAATCATACAACTTTGTCCAGCTCGTGATAGACAGGGAAAGTCATTTGGGCTGAGTGAATTGCCTTTTCATTGTTATAACCGCCTAATTCCCAGTCTACCATCGTGATGTACCGAAGATAAGATCATGATCAAGATAACTCAACCATTGCATAATCTCATACTTGTAGGGTGAAGTGAATGATGCCACTTTAGGGGCTTGTCGCCACCAAGTTTAATTCGCATGTTGCAAACGGGTTGAGAAAGGAGTAATTTGCTATGTAGAACCCCAGGCATAGATACCTTTAGCCGTAGCCAGCGTATGGACACTAAAAAATCACATATTTTTTTACCCAGTCCGGCATTCTCCTTATAGTTCGACAGATTCTCATTATTTTATTGAAGTCTACACGATTTTGTAGGTTCAAATGACTGCTTTCTTTTGGCGTAGAAACAATTTTACCGTCTGTTGCTTGAAGATGTGAAGTGGGGTTTCATTATTATCTTCTTTTTGCATTTATTTTTATTAGATTGTTAACAGTTATTGACGTCTCCAGCTTCCATATCTTTATCTCAAGATTTCAGATATATTAACCCATTAACTGTGGATGGTGGCAAGTGTAATAGTTTTCCATTGTAAGATTAATGCTTTTGTCAAGTTATTGATTGCAATTAATTCATTTCAAGTTGAAAGCCCTGACTCACAGATAAAACCGAATTACCGTCAATCACGATAAAAAGGAAGTTTTATCACTTTACCTGGCATAGACAGCTTTAGCCGTAGAGGCTTTTCCGATACCAATGTTCGAACACCAACTCTGTGCCATCATCTAATGTTATAAGAAGATGCCTTGTTTTCATTTGATTAATTTTTCTACTTACTATCTTTGTCGTTTCGTTCACAATATTTCAGCAATGTGTTTTGCGGACAAAACAAAGATGTGATTACCAGTAGTGAATAATTCATCGACTAACTTTGACTTTGTATTGAGGATTAAGATAGTGTTATTTTTCAATAATTTCATTCATCGGTTATTCTAATCGAAAACCAAACAACAACCTTTTGAATTTCTCAAGTATTCTGCACTGACAACAGTCATTGAACAATTAGTGTTTGTCAATGTTTGAAAATAACGTTTATTTTCTCAAATGCTTTTCTTGGAAATAATATAACAGTGAACGGGCAAATATCGATAATGTTTTATTCACAAGAGAACAAAACAAACACAGAAAATATTTTTGCTATGTCGATCACAAATTCGCCATGTTTGATGTTTTGGGATCCTGCAAGAGGTGACCTACACTCAAACACCTGCAGGTGATTAAAAATGAATAAATGATTCACCATTAAAAAAAGATAATTTTTTGCGTAGGAACTACATTTGAGAATTACGATCAGAAGACTTTGTTTTCGCCTTAACGTGGCCAATCTGTTATCACTCTGGATTATAAGCTCAGTATATTACAAGGAAAAAGTGTTGCACCAATTTTTCATGTCAGTAGGCTTTGCGTGCTTTGAAAATCAGCATTCCAAATGCAGACTTTTTACTTACGCTTGAACATCGGCTATCGGCTTGGATGGGTAATTGACTACTATTTTAGACACGGATCTAGCTAACTCCTTACTCGCAGTGTTTGTTGGTGTCTCAAGTAAAAGTGTATTTATACATGTATGCATGTTATATGTATGTTCTAAACTATAGGCCACAGTTTTGCAACTACAAACTGAATTTTGGCGAAGTGATACATCATTTGAGGGCAAAGGTCATTGACATCGTGACTTATTCTCAGTGTAAATGTGAGTGAATCAAAAGCTTCCTTTTTCGAATTTTACCGAATGTTTGCATATTTTTTTTTTTTTTGAGGAGGCCAATCGTTCTAACTGGATTTTTATTTTTTTACCCTGAATCAGAGTGGAGTATCTCAACGATCACTGGCCTTTCAGAACTTGAATCAATTACAATTACTGACTGTAATAGAATAGGGAAAAGAGAAGGAGGAAAAAGAACGCAGGGGAAGGAAGAAAACAGGTGAAAGGAAATCTTTGTGTCTATACCTTCATATTTGTCTTATATTTCTAATTTTACTCTGGTAGAAAAATATACAAAATATATATAACATTTTAGATAATTGGAAAAGTGCTGTGACTAGCATTAAAAAATGGTTCTTGATTAAAAACAATCGTAAATTATAATTGAAACTTGATGAGTTTTGCACCAGTAGTGAATGTCAAGTCTCCTAATTACTCCAGGACTGCCCTCAGTATTTTGATTGAATTCAATGGTGCTGTCGTCTCCCTCATATTTCCTGTTATTTCACTCCATTTATCCGGTTCTTTGGGATTCTTGGCAATAATGTCGCGTTCATGTTCAATATTCTTTTGGTTATCTGGCGAGGTCTTAACTATTACCTCCACGTAAAACTATTTGCATATTTTTTCGTTTCCCCCTGCAAAAATTCCCTCAAACTTTTTCTTCCTATTGATTTGAATTCTTTGTTGATACTAATTATTTTCTTTCCCTTCATGCCTTCAATCCATCATCATTTCAGTTTTACTCTTTGTTTTGTTCGTTCTATTCACCGCTGCTTCCGTTCCATAATTTCTTTTTTTTTCTCAGCGTGGAACCTATGGGAATTACGCAGGAACACTAATTAAAATAAGATGGCATCAAATAAAAGAAAAAAAAGATTACAAGTGCAAAATGGCGGAAATAAAGTCTGCAAAATTGAATAAATAAGAATAAAAGGAGAAATGTTGCAAAACTAGGTCAAAATGAACTAAAATTATCATTTTCTCTGACAAGATGGAAATTGAGGGAAAACATAGCAAATAGTAAAGCTGAATATGATCCAAATAAGTGTGAATGATTCTTGATTTAGCTGCTATAGTCCTTTCCAGACGAAGGGACTGTTTTCTTTTCTTCCCCACAAAGTAATATAATTTAAATCAGAGGATCATCAGAGAATATATATATATATATATATATATATATATATATATATATATATATATATATATATATATATATATATATATATATATATATATATATATATATATATATATATATATATATATATATATATATGTATATATATATATATATATATATAAAAGAAAGCATTCTATCGGATGGTTCCATTAATATTGGGCGATTCCATTAATATACTTAAACAATTTGTTACAAGGTATTCAATGTTCAATCGCACACCCTGCTCGGAAACACATCAGTCAGACTGATTGGCTTGAGCCAAATGTTTCCTCTTTCCCTGGTTCCAGTCAATAAAATGATTTTTCATACTGACAAAGACTTGATCCATCTCTTCAGGTTACCTGATTCCTATAACATTAATATACGTTTATTAACTTAATATACACTATCCATTTACTCTTTTTTTATACTTTCGTAAATACATATTCTTCAATTTTTGTTATCATTTCACTATGGTCAAGCTCATAAGTTTTGAAAGGATCAGGATGTCTGATCATAGCTTAATCAAACTATATAAAAATCTCACTAATTTAATCGCCTTGAGGGGCTATTCTCACACCTAAAGAAACATCAATAAATCTTAAAGTTGCTGTCACGATTCTCAAATACCCCGATACTATTGTTTCGAATACTACTTGTTTTAAAGAGCATTCTCACAATACAAAATGTGAAACTATATCGTTTATCTAACAATTAATAAATAATCATTTCATCCTAGATTTGAATTCCCAAATATATATATATATATATATATATATATATATATATATATATATATATATATGTGTGTGTGTGTGTGTGTGTGTGTGTGCGTGTGTGTGTGTGTGAGTGCCGCTTGAATAAAAGTACAATACCATGAGGTTAAAAACTCCCTCTCTATATATACGTATATGCGTGTATGTGTGTGTGTGTGTGTGTGTGAGAGAGAGAGAGAGAGAGAGAGAGAGATTGTATAAAAATATAAAATGCATTATTTCTTGCAAGAGTTTAACACCATTGAACAGTTCTATCGTGTGCCTGACTACTCCTATTATTATTTAAATGCTGTCATTGTACGTATGGCGAGAAGCATTAGCAAACTTCGAATAAATAAATTTCCTTTGATGTATGACCTTTTCATTGTAAAACCTTTTGAAGAGCAACAGTAGAAAAGCAAATTGCAAGGAAACGACTGAATTCTATGCTTCCCCGCGAAATTGTACTAATGTAGTGTACAAGTGAGTGCACATATATAAAAACTCTTCTCAGTCTCTCTCTCTCCGCCTCTCTTTCCCCGTGTCTCTCCCTGTGTGTGTGTGTGTATGTGTGTGTGTATATATATATATATATATATATATATATATGTTTATGCACACACACTATATATATATATATATATATATATATATATATATATATATATATATATATATATATTTATGAGAGGTCCAATGAATTGATACATTCACAATTTGTAATAGCTGCTGATTTTTTATGCTGACAAACAGAAAATTACCACGGCAAATTCCACAAAAAAAGGATGAATAAGGCATACGATCCTTAATAAAGTTTCACATATTTGTTGAATATACGTTTCTTGTTTGTTTGTTCGTGTGTGTGTTTGTGTGTGCATGTGTGTGTGTGTGTGTGTGCATGTGTGTATGTGTGTGTGCGTGTGTGTGTGCGTGTGTGCGTGCGTGTGTGTGTGTGTGCATGTGTGTGTGTGTGTGTGTGTGCGTACCATCTTGGGATTTGGTACGGAATTCTGGTCATGAAATGACTCCAATTCTGAAAAATGTGATTTGTTTTATTATAGTTTTCCAATCAGACTAATATCATTCGTAAAATAAGGGAAAAAAATGGTGTCTTAGAAATATAGCAAGCATCAGCGTAGATTTTATTGTACGTGTTCTCTCTATTTTTTTTCTGTCTATCCATCTTTCTATGTGGTTGACTCTTCCCTATGCAATATTCGCTGTTTTTTTTATATTCAAGTGATAATATCAATTTTAAAGGGGTCATTATTTTTTGACTTTTTCATCCAATCAGAATTAGTTCATTGATAAGCATTTAGTTTTATTCTACTATTGGACTTTCCCTTGATTCATTTTCCATCTTAATTTCAAATATTTTTCTTATTAGCATATCATTCTCATCTTCTCACTTTTTCCCCTTATAATTGTCCACACGCTTCTTCTTTTCAGCATCATAAAGTTTCGTTTTTTGCCATTTTCCTTATCTTCCTTTCAATAGTTTCCCTGCTCTCTTCACAGTCTGAAGCTCTCCTTTTCCAAGTATTTCTCTCTTGTCTCGGCCATTATTTCCCTGCTGAAAAAAGTCTCCTTCCTATTTTCATTCTTATGATTTTGTTCTTCTATTCTTTTCTTCTTTCTTTTCACTTGCAGCCATTTTATCCCTAGTTTTCTTTTAATCTTGATTTTTATCTCATAGACTTCCATCTTTCTTTTATAAAGTATATTTTGTTCGACGTTTTTCAGCATTAATTCTTCCTCACAGTTTTTTTTCTCTTTTTCTAACATCATTATTTTAACACAAAATTTAATTCCAACGCCAAAAAAGGGGCACGATCAGTTTTGACGTCTTTAAAAGATTTGTTGATGTGTCACTTCTTGACAAGAAAATAAAAGCAAGAAAAACAGTATTTGAGTTTTGTTGCATGCAGGCAAGGTTTTCACTTGTCAATAATTGACAGCTTTAACGCAGAAGTCCTCAAGAATCTTCCAAAGAAACAAACAGGAGTAAAAAAAAGTAGCAATGAAGACCTGCCACTTTTCTCTGAATTTTCCTCTTTATTTCCCTGCTCGCCAGATTATTCTGTCAAATATTTCAGAAAGTTAAACAGCAACTTTGGCTGTTTAATACTTGATGTCACCAACTGTGGCTCACCAAAATAACAAGAATCTCAAACAAGTTGTCTTTTCTCTCTTCTGGCAAAACTTTCCCTCACTAAGCGAAAGATAGGTGCTACTATACTTACTCTGTGGTCCTGGTAGTGCCTTGGCTCAACAATCACAGCAATCATCACCATTTTACATTGGCATCCTTATTCACTCAATAAGGGACAACGTTCGTTCCAAGAGTGATGATGAAAAGTATGGAAAACGACGGATGAATTGTTTCAATTGAATAGAAAATATCGTGCAAACGGGTCACGAATGAAAGTAGTTAAGATTAGAATAAAGTTGTAATGAACCCCACTCCTAACCCACGGCTTCATGTCACGTCCAGCGTTGAGCATTCGTCCTGCATATATACCTTTGCATTCGGCTTTGTGTTCACTTTATATCTATATCAATGTAAGATATTCGATCCTAATCTTACGTATCATCTGCACAATTTAAGATTAAAAGAATGGTACCTTTTCTGATCAGCTTAATATCCTATACGTCCCTTACAGCAGTAGATTAGTCCCTAAACCCTAGCCCTAAATCCTAACCCTTCGCATGTTTTCAGGTTAGAAATGTATTAATGAATTAGAATCGACCACTTTGGTGTGGGTTTTTGACCTTGAAAAAAAAATCAAATAACATCGTTTCTTCGTGACTTCAAATATTTTCCTTTACGCAACAATTCCGTTTCAAGTTATTGAACGTCGGGAATTATCAGATATCAAGCTGATGAGAACATTTGCTCTTAACTAAATGGTTGAGACCCTGCGCTCAACTGGGATCACAGAATTTTTGATCTTGCTTACATCACACAAAAGTGTTTCTTGCTTAGAATGAACGACATATTCGATTTTAATTAGGTACAACCATATTCGAACATTCCATAATGTATTTTGGATTCACAATAAAACGTCTAAATTGCATCACCAGTTATTAATTTCGATAAATTTATGGAGTATCCGTTGAAGAACCATTATACTATCCCCAGCGAGTGGTGACGCCCGCAACCGCAGATATTTTAATGTATACATAACTGTGGTAAAACTATATCGGAGAGACAATGAGCTGAACCGCAACGGATTCGGATTTCTAGTGACCCGGATGTAAGAAACGGAAGGTCTCATGAGTAAGAAAAAAGTCAGCAGTCCAAAGACAAGTTGTCACAGGTGGGAAAATGAAAATCTGTCAATTATTTCGGTAGGAGAGAGTAACTACAAGTCGTGCAAGCACTGAACCAACTGAAAAAAAAAACAAAAAAAAAACGGTTCACTGGCTGTATTTACCACAAAATACGTCTATACCTTTCTTCTCGTTTTTCGAAATTATTTTGATGATAAAATATTTCGTTTTGCCATTGACTACGTTTTGATCAGTCGTCTTCGCAACACTTTTGGGAATCATGTCTGATTTTGTTTGAATGTATAAGAATCTTCTATGCATTATGCTCTTATCTGGTTTTCTGTTGATTTCAGCTCTCGTTCACACACACACACTCACATGCAAGCACACACACGTGGCCATTTTCGATTGTTGATGGTCATATATCTGTCCATTCGAAATAATAATATATAACAGTTTATTTCAGATGATTCTATGACAGCCTTCATGTTGCATTGGACAATCAATGACTCACCATTAGTGTCAGTAGCTAGTATTCTCATTGAAGTAAAAGCCTAAGCCGTGAAAGACGATGACCCTTCATTTCTTGACTACTTTAGGGTAAACTCTTTATTTTCTCCATCCTGACAGATATCTTTTTCAGCTAAATATAGAGCTTTATTCTTTCTAAAGGCGATATGACATCCTTTTGTAAAAGCTTCTATGCTGGGATGTAGGGAAAATTGCTGCTCAACAACTCTATATACTTGAATAGCACGAGGTTATATATATATATATATATGTATATATATATATATATATATATATATATATATATATATATATATACATATACATATACATATATATAATTATCTATTCCCATATAAAATTGTTCACACATATGAAATAGTATGAAGTCATATATATATATATAAATATATATGTGTGTGTGTATGTGTGTGTGTGTGTGTGTGTGTGTGTGTGTGTGTGTGTGTGTGTGTGTGTGCGTGAAATGTTCAAGTATACAAAATTGTTAAGCAGTACTTTTCCCTGTATTCGAAATACAAGCTAACACTTGGGCAAGGATAAAGCTCTGTAGTTAGCAGTAAGAAGACTGCCAGCATGGAAAAAGTAGTGACTTGACCTCAAATTAGTGTCAACAAATGAAACGTCACCGTTAGTCATATATATATATATATATATATATATATATATATATATATGTATATACATACACACACATATATATATATATATATGCGTGTGTGGGTGTGTATGTATATGTGGTCGAATACTACGGATACGGAACGCTTTTTAATCTTCTATTATTTCCGAACGAAAGAACATCTGCTTGGATTCATAGAGTGTAATAGTTATCCAAATAAATCGAAACACGTTCTCTCGTGCAGGAAAAAGACACAAGCAATAAAAGAAATACCAAAATATTCTCTATATGTCGTATTTAACCAGATATGTATAAAAGAAGGATTGCAGCATATATATATATATATATATATATATATATATATATATATATATATATATATATATATATATATATATGTATGCTCCAATTATGTTTTGAAGTAATGGTGTATTGTCTACGTTGAAACATATAAAGAGCAGATTTTTGCAGCTTCCAACATGCAGAATCGTGGCCTAATCAGCGGAGCAGATGGACCAACATATATATATATATATATATATATATATATATATATATATATATATATGGGGGTTCTCTGCGTGTGTGTAACTTGAATGTGTTCATACGTGTACGTGTTTGAGAGAGAATATCTGCACAAGTCGAATATGAATTCGTTGTGCACATCGAAATATGTTTCTTCAACAAATAAATACCCAAAAAACCTTACATCTTTCGAGGCGAATTCTTTGTAAAAGAGCGGTTGAGGATTTTCACCGGAGACACCGTATCAGAAAAAAGCACAGGTACTTACCTACAAAAAAGAAAAAAAGAAATGAATAAAGTAACACATAATGAATGGATAAATGGTCATCTCTGTCACCAACACCTTTCATTAGAAAATGGAAAAAACATTAAAACGTTAAATGAACTTTTGCAGCATTAGGATATTTTAGTTGCCAAGTATTGTGATATTTGAAAAGTTACGATGAGTTAATTCTGGTGTGCAACGGACACCACTTGTTTCCCATGAGTGTTTTTGTATTTGCTTGATAATTTAACAGAAATATCTGTTTACTTGAATCACAATGCTTGTTTCCACGACATGATATCAATATTCTTTGATGCGATTGTTATTTCAGCGCAGCAAAGTAAATGAATATCCTCACTGATGCAACAAAAACACTGGTTGCAGGTGATGATTGACTCTTGTTTTAAAGCCTTTAAAGGTGAAAAAAAAACGTTCATTAATGCTTTCCTCTCCTGTACCTAACACTAGCAAAACATATGACGACTCAGCGTAATTATCATTATCCTTTTTAAAGCTTTGGAACATTCTGATGTTTTCTTATAAACATTCATGGGAATCGCTCCTTTGCCTCACGCTATTTTGAATTACAACAGTCTTTATTGGAATGCTCCATCCCTGACTGACAGAGGAAAAATTATATGTCAACACCATGAACATTACTTCCTGTTCTCTCTTTCTCTTTCCTATCTATCTATCTATCTATCTATCTATCTATCTATATATATATAAATATATATTGATAGATAGATAGATAGATAGACAGATATATATATATGTATATGAATATCTCTCTCTCTCTCTCTATATATATATATATATATAGATAGATATCTATCTATCTATCAATCTATCTATATATCTATATCTATCTCTATCTCTCTCTCTCTCTCTCTATATATATATATATATATATATATATATATAGATAGATAGATAGATAGAGAGAGAGAGAGAGAGAGAGAGAGAGAGAGAGAGAGAGAGAGAGAGGGAGAGAGAGATATATTACTTTAATATATATTTGTATCACTCAATGCCTAGGCGTGAAAAAATTCTCAAAAATGTCAGCGGAATCAGACAATAAACTCCAATATGTCACGTTTTGACGCCGACACAGTATAGAAATAGAACCAATCACTTCAAATGGCATTTAAAATATATTGATTGTAATCAGTAACAGTCGTGTATCAGAGCATCACCAGAACAGAAAAATGTCTTATGAATGCCAGCTCGTGCACTTGGTGTTGAATGCATTTTTCGAATCGCTCTCTCATTTCTTTTATTTGAAAGTGAACTTCACAATCGTACGCTCATTAAAAATTGCAATCTGAATTTTGTAATGCAAAATTATTTTAACTCATGCAAAAAGTAAAACTATTAATCTTTAAAAGAATGATAATCAAATATTATAGACTAGCTATAGATGTAGCTTTTATAACACAAGAAGTATTGGCCTGGAATGTTGGAGAAATACGATGTTCGTTTCCCCATTAGGCCTTGTGCCAAGTTGAGCTAAGCTTATGTAATTATTCGAAATAATAATAATAATAATAATAATAATAATAATAATAATAATAATAATAATAATAATAATCGTGAATTTCATGGTGGAGGAATCGGGAATGCCTTCAGAGGAGTTCTGCTCACGTCCCCAAGTTAGATACAGGGAGACCCCTTGTCACCTGCAGTTTTACTTGAGTCTTGGGGAATTTAATCACTCTTAGAGCCTGAGTTCAAGCGGCCGTTTCATTTTGGGCCTAATCTTCAGTGACAGATTTTATGGGCACGGTCGCCTCTTAGGAATTTCAAGGGAGATTATAACAGAAAATCAGATGACTAATCGACTGGAGGAAGATCAGAAAGAAATGGAAACACAAGAAAGCACAGAAAAGAAGAACAAGAAGAAGAAGAAGAGCAACAACATCAGAAAGCTAAAATTCTCATTAATGGCAGCGAATAGAAATGGAGAGTGGTTAGATCCTTACGCCATAAATGTTATACCACTTGGTCATAACTCTCATTCTTCTTTTATTGGAGATCTGTCAAATGTTTGAAGATTTATTTTATTCTAATACCATTTTTTTCTTTAATCTCCCATGAGTCAATTTCTTTCTTATTTTTTATGCAGCTTAGCTTCTTCCACGACTGAACTGAAGCCGTTAAGTCTAATCATTCCTTTTTTATTTGTTTAAATAATGAATCATTAACTACCCCCCAGTCCTAAAACTAACTCTTGGTATGAGTCGAAGAAGACGTTGCAATACGATAGAGTTTTAATTCCTGATACATTCTCAGACTTACTCCAAATTATTGAGCTTGGAGGAAGGAAATTTGACGTGATTCTTAGATCTAAACTTCCAAAGCTAGAAGTTTGTTTGGCATTCAAATACATGAATATAAAACCGGTGTAAAAATTTCTCGCGTAACAGAAAAAGTCTTGAACTTGCAAGACATCGATATTTGATTGAAACATTCCTAGACTTTTCGAAGATTTGGCTTTTTTGCTGATCTAGTGTTCTAAAGAATTGTCGTAATTTACGTTGTATCCCTATTTTCGAGGCATTTCATTACTTCTACATTCCAAACATGATTATTCTTTTTCTAGTTAACACAGTATGCTTGTGGAATCCGATATGAACTTGTGATGTGAATTAAAATATTCTGTCGAATTGTTCAACACAGTGTTTGAGAAGGTCTAAGAATCGTATAATTAAATGCGACGCTTGCATATATCATTTTCGCTCCAACCCGAAATCAAGTACCTCCTTCATCTCTCTATATTCATCCAAATTTCTGTCTAAGTTTACAAGCACAGTCGAAATAGTTTACGCTTAAGTCATGCCCGCCATTGTTACTGAGTTCATTCCTAACTTGGTACCTCGTAAAGATGGCATTTTGCCCCAGAAATTTACCTGATTTTCTAGAGTAGCCAATATTTTCACAAAAATGTTTGTTTGGAATATATTTCTCATCTCTTCACTCCAATGACAACAGAATTATTATTGAATAGAAAACAATTTTGTTTTGATAGGCAATGAATTAGTACATGACATAGCACGCTCTCTTGGAATGGGGGTAAGAGACACATTTTCGTTGATGTTTAAATAAAAGTTGATGCTCAAGTAGCAAAAGATAGTCCTTGAGAGTTGTTTATCCTATAATAACTGAGAGATGATTACTTCCAACTCAAATTTCCATAAGGCAAGATTTTTGAATCATTAAATATTATGAAGCCTGAATACGAAATGCATTATCTGAAAAAAAAATAGAAAAAGGTTTACAAGAAGAATCTTTTAACGGTTTCGATGTTTATCAAGTTTACCTTAGTCTAGCAGCAGGTAAACATGAATTTCCGTACACTTTGCACGATAGCTGTGTCTAGGAATTGCTCAGGTTCACTGATTTTACCTCATGCATCAGTATGCCCTGCCACTAGCGTTTAGGATAATGGGGTTATGCTACCTGGGAGAGTGGTCCACAAGTTCACAGCCCTGAGTGGACAGAAACCAAAAGATATACCCGGGAAATAATGAACGTCAAAATAGAGAAAGAGTCTACTGCATTTACTAACTCAGAGTGAATAGTAATAGATGACGTAGATTTTACTTCAAAATAGGAGCTTAATTCGTTCAGGAATTTGGAAACGGCAAGAATATAAGACAAAATCAGAAAAAAGAGAAAGGATTTATAATACAGAATAGACAAAAAACAATCAAATTGCAAAGAAACAAAGTTTGATCTAAACAATAGAACGAAATGTTTATTCTGGGCAAATTAAGTAAAATCGGATGCTGCCGGCATTTCCGCCTTTTGTTACCTATTTTAGGATGTTGATTCTTTTCAACATATTTTACGTGTCTCTCGTTGATTGAAAACAGTTTTTAATTATTCTAATTGTTCGAAAGAATCTTGAGTGTACAACTAAATATCTCTTCACACCCACACAGAGTGGTGAGTTTTTTGTGGCTGAGTTCTGGACTAGTGATGTCCTTTGTAATCAAGAGACAATGCAGTTTTGTTGAAACAAAAAACGGCTAACAATTCATTTAGATTTCGTTTCCTCCATTGCTTGTTGTTCGAAAATCCCTGAGGCAAAAAGTGACGAAAAGGTTTCAAAAGGAGAAAGGTGGAAATTAATGTATGCAGATACTAATACTAATACTAATACTACGAATAATGATGATGATGATGATCAACATAAGAAATAACCTGGCAAATCGTACACGTGGTTGTTCCTGCAGACAGTTAACATGAAAGAAAGTAAAGAACTGGAAAAGTATCAGGATATTATAGCCTGAGGGCTAAGAAAGGTGTAGAAAATGAATATCAGGTAGGTGCTAATATTAATTGTACTGGGAACTTAGCTGAAGACACAACTCAAGATTGGGGGAGTTGGAAGGACCTAGACTATGCTGACCACGGCAGCTCTGTGGTCAACTAGAATGCAGAGGAGAGTACTGGATATCTGATACTGACAACTTCTCAACTGTTAGCAATGTCTCAGCAGCTACAACGAACATGCTATGAGTTAAACATCGATGAAACGTTGATGCAAGACAAGCTATTGCACTGTTATGATCTACAAAACTACCCCAACCACCAAGACATGTCCTTGCTATAATAAGTATCTATTTGCTGCATCTTCATTGCTCTGTCTTGACTAATCTTCTTTTGACAACCACAGGCATCAAAGTGAAGGAAAGTTTGAATTTCATTGACGATAAGATTCGTAAAATGTTGACTTGGTCTGGCGTTTTTTTCAAGAAAAATGGAAAGTATATGTCCCCTTGATCAGAGGCAATTTGAAGAATGAAATTAAAAAATGTCAGTGAAAAATTGAAGTTCTAAATTTGAGTATGTATTTATTCAACGACATTGATGAAATTATTCTCTTTGTATACTTTTGCTAAAAGTATGAGGATGACGAGGATGATGATAAATTCATGATGTGAGTACGGGAGGATCAGATAATCATCCAATGACCTGATTTGAACCTGGGTCATGATCAAAATATCCTCATCCCTAATGGAAGATCAGAAACGAACCTGATCAATCGATCTCTTTGCTGGACTAAGACAAAACTAGGCCTGCCTGGCCATTTGGCATGGACGTTTATATTGAAGGGAGCTACCCTCACCCTAGAGAAGGCGATTATTACGTGTAAGAGCTGAAGTTGAGTTTGGAAACTATTTGGGATAGAATCATAGAATTCTACTGACTTCAGTTAAAAATAAATCTTTGAGATACATTATAGACACATTTTCGCACAACATTGCAATTTCCAGCAATCTGCTTGAGAAATTTTTGTGCAATGAATTTCAGAAATAGAAAACAATTTACAAGATGCTTCTTATTAAGTCAGCTATTCTTGACTATTTCACCATAACTCAACATAAAAAAACATTTTTTATCAATGTATGTCACATGAGCTAGATTTTAATACTTATCAACATTATATATATATATATATATATATATATATATATATATATATATATATATATATATATATATATATATATATATATGTATATATATATATGTATGTGTGTATGTGTGGGGGCAATTAAAGAATGCAGACCGTGAGTGTAAAGAAGCAGATAAGCTGGAATTCAAAACAAAGTTTGGTGTACCAACTCCTCAAGGCTAGTAAGGAGACAGTCTCGTTATTAATTTACGGGGACTAGAAAATGCCTTCATTCAATTCTGCAGTATGTGATCAATGCAAAAAGACATTTTATGGTAACATATTTTCAGATCACTCAATGCAGCTGGAGACATTACAGCCATACCAGAATCAGTTATTGTTGCTCCAAAACCAGGGATCATAAATCATTTCAGAATGCAGGGCTCAAATTTTGATGACTCTTGTTCAAATTGTTATAACGGGGTTATCAAAATACTTACTTCAGGTTATATTTTGCTTGGGTGTTGTTAAAATAACAGGGAATATCGCATTTTCATATTGAAAGTATTCGAATCAATGGACCCTTTCCGAGTAGAGGAATGTTGACATATTTAAAAAGTTCGAAAGAGCAAATGAACGGAACGGGGCCTGACAGCAATTACTAAGGGCAAATATATTCTTGAATGAGTGGCAAGATATGAATACGTAGAATGCTGCAAATCATATCAAAACATAGAAAGAATATTTCTTCTAAGAAAAAAAAGTTGAATTACAACTCGTACCATTTTCTCGGAAAAAATTCCAATACATCACAACTTGAAAAAAGATAATAATCAAAATAAGGATCTTCAAGATATACACATTTTAAGGAAGCTTACAATTCTGGGGCCCCAAAACCTATGAATTCTTCACAGTCATAAGAAGTTACACACACACACACACACACACACACACACACACAAGTGCACATTACAATAAAATGACTGAAATATATCAATCAAGCATTGATTGCGAAAAAAGAAAAAATAGAGATAAGCTCCTGGAGAGACTCGGACTGCTATACCGTCGGAAGTCCGTCTAAAAACAAAAAAAAAAGATTCATTTTAAATTCTTAGAAAAAGCTTTTATTGAGTTTTACGAAGATTTTGACAATATATGTCTCTACATATGAGGATACACATTTTAAACACGATGGAATGAATGGGAGTTGGCTAGTATATTAATATGTAGATATAAGTAATTAGTTTCATGGTATAGAAAGGACATTATCTTTCTTTTACCTCATATTTCCTCAATTTCACTCAGATCCATTGAATTCTCTTTTCTTATCTGGCTATTCGTCTACAATTTATCTCAGTAGCAATTGATCAGATCTTGCTTTTGTATGGTCGGTCAAATGGTCCGGAAATGTTCATTTCTATCATTCTGTTTCTCCATATGAAATTATATTTACCAGGAAAACATGAACGTGCTTACAAATTATGTGTGTGTGTGTGTGTGTGTGTGCACACGCGCGCGTATGTGCGAGTGTATCAAGAAATGGTTATATATGATCTGACAGAATGATTATAAATCGTGTTATATCATATAGAAACTGATTTAAAATGATCTTCCCTAATTGCACAGTTAATGTATCATTTGGCCTAGACAGCGTAAATAGAGAAAATAGCTGCTGATTAGCTCAATGGTAAGAGCAACGCTACGTTAAACTGGCTACTCTATCGGTCGCAGATTTGATTCCTGCAGCATCCCTATTCTATTTGATTGTTCATTATATCGTGCATTTAATAGTTATATGTGTAGACTGACACATGTTCATACAACTTCACACAAGTACACCCATATTTCCTTCTTTTCTATTTCACTTCAATTTCATCTTCCCTTCTCAATCGTTTCTTTCTTCAATATCTTCTTTTTACTTCGATATCTTTTTCCTTCTTCAATTTCATCATCTTCCTTCTATTTTTTCTTCTTTTTCCTTCAATTTCTTTTTCTTTTTCTCCCTCTTCCCACGTTCGGTGTCGCCTTGTGGTGTGTCATCCACGGTAAAAATGACACATCAATGGGGGCCTTGTTTGGATTAGAGGGTAACAAAAGAAGTATTTGCTACGTGTGCGCGAGGGTGGGTACAAAAACCATATAAAAATAAAGATTTTTAAAAAGATATGAAATAAATGTCAAGAATGGTGGGTTTAAGGGGGAAGCAAAATTGGGTCTGAATGTTCTGTTGGGTTAGACGAATACGGTTTGCTGACAAATAAAATAGATGAGACAAGCAATGACAAAAATCAGGTGACTCCCCACCAAGAAAACATTAAATCTGAGTGGGGAGAGGTGGGTAGAACGTTAAAATGAACAGAGTCTACCCTGAATAGAATAAGATTGCAATTTTTATGAAGAGGGTAAAATTTAAAAGTTCTTCGATGCACGACTTTTGCGTTTTAATATGGACAATCCGATTGATTTTTCCTGCCTGGGGCGGGGGGCTGTTCCAAAAGGGCACATTTTTTTAAATTTTAGATTTGGATGAAACAGAGCTCAATATTCTCATGCCTCGTTGCTGGGATGCTTGCATATTTACGACTGGCATTAACAATCGCTCTTCTAATCTAAGCTAGACTATTTCCAATCTTGATTCTAATATAAGCAGGCTCTTTGATACTTGAAAAAAAGATGCAACATAGTTCCCTTTTCTATACATCCGTCATTTCAAGCCTTCATCTGGAATTGTAAGAAGATAATGGAAAAGAAATGGAATGGTCACAATAACAAAGGCAGCAAATGAAGAGCAAAATTTTCGATTTGTCTCTGAAAAAAATGAAAAGAAAATCTTGATGATAATCATATAATCGTGAATAACGGTTTTTTCATGGATTATAAACGCAAAATGGTTTTCTTTATTACAGATGCCAAATGGTTCTCAATGTTCTTTCCTTCCTCCGTTCTATTTTGATATTGTGACGTTGACTTTTGGTCGTGGAGGTTTAAATAAACCTAGGATCAGCAAACAACAACCCGCACACCAAATCCTATCTGCAGTTTCATTGAATTCGGCCAACTGCTTCCATCGAATACTTGACGTTGAATATTTTTTGCTTTTCCCCATCTTTTGTGACAAAACAAAATAGTTTCAAAAAGAGAATATAAGTCTCATTTCTGTAGAGTCCTTTGACGAATCGATGCTTTTCCTGCTTTTCTATAAATAAAGATAAATTTCAAAACACAATTTGGCAATATTTTGTCCCCAGAATTCCATTGCTTTCATTGATTGAGAGTTCATGGAAGTGTATGTGGATGGATACTTTTATAATGAAAAATCATCAAGAAAATTTCTAAAAGAGAAAAAAAACAAACTGTTTTTATATCCTTGAATGATTTTTAAAAAAATTGTTATTCGCCTTGGCCTGCAAGACATGAAAAAACATTACTAATCAAGTTTGCTTCCCATAACGTTCTCCAACCCCAAGTATGAATCATCATTGAAGTAAGGAAATTATTAGTCATAAATATACCCAAATTTTGGATATGCAAAATGCTACCAAAAAGTTGAGACAACTTGAGCAGCAAAACGACTTGTTCAAAGAAACAAAAAATGACTGAAAATCGGTTTCTTTGCTCTTTTTCTTCATACGAAATTTTGTTTTGCACAGATCAAAATTGATATACTTGAGTGATCACCTTATTTGGTGTATAACTAACCTTACATTTCCGAAAAAGTCTCAATAGATGCTGTTCCCAGTTACACAAGGGAAATTCGCAAAAGGGTTTCTCTCTGCACAAACAAACTTTGAGAGGAATGCGATCTTGGTTTAATTTAACATTAATCAATAGATACCATCCAAAATTTCAGCAACAGCACACTTGCTCTTCAAATTTAATTAAATGCTGTAACCGGTTTACAAACGTTTTGATCAAACCGCGTATATAGGAGTAATCACATGACAGAAAGTGTTTATTTTAGTTTCGACAAACAATGAATTTTCTCGAAACATGTGCACATACGGAATGAATGTTAGTGTGACTCAGCGAATTGACGGAAAATTTGAACTTCGTCTACCTCCATTGTTAACAGAACTGGATAACTAAATTTAGATCGATCAATAAATTGTTCAACAATCTTTTTATATATCAAATGTGACAAATGACAATATTGGGAGATGGACTGAAACTAAACAAAAAACAATATGATTGGGCAAAAATTTTTCACCTAACGCCATTGTAGTCAGTTAAGTTCAGAAAAAAAAATTGAGTATTTCATAAAATGCAAACAAACAATAATATCGACTGTAACTCACCAATGTTCAATATTGAAAAAAAAAGTCGTTGACAATTCAGGATGGGGTAGATATTGAAGAAGCCTGGGATCACCAGGTGAGGAATTCGAGAGAATGGGAGAGGAAAGTGAGTGAATAAGTGGGTAGGAAAACTGGGTCGGGAGTAATATCAAATTAAGTAAGAATCCTGAACGAAGTCATGGAGGTAAAAAAAAAGGGCAAGAGGAAAGGGGAAGCACAGTAGACGAAGAGAAGAGAGATTAATAATCTTGAAAAAATGGGAACATATACAGACATGAAATCATTAAAGGGTGCAGTTTGCAAGAAGTGATAAAATGGAAAGTGAAAAGAAAGCAAGGGAGAGAGAAAGAAGGATTAAGAATAAGATAGAGTGAGAGATTGGAGAGATCAATAGTGACAGAGACAGAGAAAAGCAAAAGACACAGAGAAATACTTCCGGTGTATATGCATTAGCATCTGTTTGCCTTTATGTTTCAATGTGTCTGAACGCTTACACGTGCAATTTCTTGACGCCGACACTTGTATAAGTGTCGGCGTCAAGAAATTGAAGTCACTAAAAACTATATTAAAGCAATTAAAGTCCATCTCAAGACATTCAAGTACGTGTTTAGAATATCGTTCAGATGGTTTTTGTCTGGATGTTTCATTTTGATACTTTTGATTATTTCTTTGCATCGTTTTTAATTTTTGATAATCCGTATTGTATTTATTCACATTTTTCTCTATTAAAAGAAAAACTTGAAAAAGAAATCTTCAGTGGATTTTCCGGCTCGATTGCAGTATGAGTTAACTTAGCGATTGTTTCCGGTAGAGTTTTTTTCAATTCTGGGAGCTGCTCTTTTTCCTTATGTGTATTTTTTTTTATTCTTCTTGCAATTTTTTTCCCTCATAAAACAGAATTTTTTTGCGTCAGTCTGGTGTATCCATTTGGATGTCATGATGAGATTTGAAAATTATTCAGACAGTTTGAACAACAAAATATAACTGATACCGGTTGTCCCCAAGCAATCGAGAAGCTGGGCTTTCCTTAAGAAAAAAACTCTGTAAACTAGGATAATGTAAGATTACAAAACAAAAAAGCTGATTCATACAGTAAAATCTTGAGAGTTCCCAAACTCACAAAATTGTCATGATCATATGCTTGACTGAGTCATTTGTCGTTGAGTTGGTGCGAGGTATGGACCCTGCGGTGTAGGAGGAAAAGAGAAAGGAAGAGTGCGCGCACTGCTTCTTCAACTCCTTGTTTCAATATATTTTCGTTTATGCATTTTTGTTGTGAAGGCAAAAAAGTGGCGTGAGGCGACCTTCTGTAAAGTGGGAGACAGCTGCTTGTCATAGTGAGGATGCCTCTCTACACTTCAGAATATTCATTTATGCTCAAACAATTGAACAAATTTAGCTTGGTCTGGACCGTGATACATGGGGAATTCAGAGAGGATTGTACACCTGAGTCTTCCAGATTAATTGCAAGCCATCACTCTTCATCTGGTTTTCTTTGAAGATTAACAGCTTATTTTGACACAGGACCACGATGATAGAGCTCACTTTCAAATACTATGCTTTTTACAATGAAAAACAATCTGTTACAATAGCTTTTCTCTAAAAGCTCTCTTGAAATTTACGAAGCCTAATTTTATCTCGCATAGGGTCACAATATGGAATCCAATTTCAAAAGATACTTCTTACGCTAGCAGTGGTCTATGAAAAAAGATTTTATAGATAATTCTCCAAGTTATGCGCCCGTACAAATTATGATGTAATTTAAACAAGACGGACAGTTTCATCACAGGGAATGGACTCCATGGAAGAAACA
This sequence comes from Thysanoteuthis rhombus, assembly GCA_963457665.1. Classification (NCBI taxonomy): domain Eukaryota; kingdom Metazoa; phylum Mollusca; class Cephalopoda; order Oegopsida; family Thysanoteuthidae; genus Thysanoteuthis; species Thysanoteuthis major. The sequence goes on from OY735213.1 coordinate 17,675,745, forward strand.
GAATTGTCCAAATTATAGCTTGGAAAATCTTATATGATTTAAAATAACAAATGTGCGAAGAAACTGAAACAACAAAATTGATATCAGAAAGTGACAGTAAATCTCCGGAGAAAGGGAAAGCCTGAAGGGAGAAGCATATTCTTCAAAATATATTAACTACGTTAACCAGCGTTTTCCTAAGTTGTAATTTATATATTCGATGCACAAGGACAATCAAATATTAGATACACTTCAAGTTACTTACTGTCAGATAATAAAGTGCCAATATATTTACAAATACAATGTTATACTCGTCAGTCAAGGATATAATGATGTATGATTGATCGTCACTAAATACAAGGGACGAAGTTTTATTTATTCTTGAATCAAAAGTCAAAAGAGATCATCTTATTGAAGATATCACACCAAAAATATTACTCATGAAGAATAGAAAATGTATTGACAGAGTAGAAATATCTTGTTCAGAACTCAAGCTTCAAAAAAGCATACTAAGTAAGCCGACATGCTAGAAAGCTGAAAAGTTCATCAACAAAGCAAATGGAATAAACTGACCGAGTTCGAATTCCGATTGAAAATGTTTAGATCACGTTCACATTTATGCCTTTGAGAAAGCCATGAACATCCAGTCATTTTGATGTCAGATTTTTCGATTTCAGATAAAAAAAAAAGTCCATCCCCGTAACAATAGATATATGCTGCATGATAACTGGGAAAGAGATGTGATGCTCCGAGATGTGATGATCTCCGTGCCAAATGATGCATTTATGATTCGAATTTTGAACTTTATATTTGCCCACAATTCAATATGGCTACCATGGTTTGGGTCAAAATGGTGGTGGTGATGGTGATGATCGCAGTGGTTTTCAGGTTGATGATACAGAGATGATATTTGCGATGGCTATAGTGATGACGATGATAGTCATTACCTCCACCATCAAAACGATCATCGTCACCGCCACAACTGTCATCACAAGTATCACTGTCATAAGCATTACCACAACCACTACCATCATCAGCACAGTCTGATGAACACTACCATATCTATCAACACTACCATCATCATCACCATCATCATCATCATCATCACCATTATGATCACCACCATGCTCATTATAAACAGTACCATCAACACCGACATCATGACCATCATCATCATTGACACTTCTACCACCATCTTTATTGCCACCACCTTGATCATCTGTATCCTCAGCACCATTTACACGATAATATTTGTGGTGTTGACATTAGAATCAGACCACACGCATGGTTGTTAAATTGAAGTACGACGGATTGTTCAAAAGCTCCTAATTCCAGTCCTACATCATAGAAAGTGCACAATCTGACACCTAGATCATCCATATCAGACTAGTCCACGCTACTTTATTGCAATTACAATTTTCATGTCTATCATGGCAGCCGTATTGAATTAAAAGATAATCCTAAAAAAAAAACTGAATACAGTTGAATGTGTCCTTGATATCATAATATATCCATTGTTAGCGGGAAAATCGACCCAAAAACAGTTGCTGGCAGCTATTTTGAAATAGCTGCCATTAGCAATATATTGAAATTTATGATGTTTCAATATCAATTATTTTACATCACTTTGGTCCACCAATTTTTATGCCTTTATTTCCAAACGTAGTTATTTGGCTAAGCAGTCCCGTATATAGCAAGTTTTTGATTTCAAGAGAAGTTCTGTCCAGAGAGAGAGCCTAAATGTCAAAGATTACTTCGCAAATATTTTGGTTAAAATCGAAATGACCGGAAGATCGCCACCAGCAAATGCGGGTCATGAGCTTTTGAAAGAATAGATAATTGTCTGAAGTTAAGAGTATGTATTTACAATTCAAACTATTTTTTTCTGAAAAATTCGATTTAGCAAAATCACCCAAGAGAGATCACTGTCGATCACAATAACCCAACTGTCAATGAAAGATCAGAAAAATTGAAACGATTTATATTTTTTGACGATAAAAAATTGTATTGGGTAGAATTTCAGAATAAGATCGGTAGATATCTTGGTTGTAAGGCAGAGATACTTATAAAACAATTTCCAATGAGTAGCAGAAATAAAAGAATGGCGTGTAGCATCAAAAGCTAAATTGTTTGTCTTGGAACAAAACATCAAATCCAGTTCATAATGTGCACATGGAATATTACTATCAGATAATACCATTTAGATTTTACATACGTATATGTGTGTATGGGTGTGTAGATATACCTTGCTTTTTGAGAATTCAATTCACAGCACTTTTCCCTTTTTGTAAAAAAAGGCAAAAGCCCAAAATAGCGTCGCAGCGAGCCTTCGATGGGACAAAACGCCCTTCTATCTTTCTTTCTAATACCCTAGTTTCATGTATCTCTCATCACCCTAGCCTGCAATGATTCAGTTTTAGATACCTAAATTGCCCAGCATTTCGAGAGTTGAGAACGATAAAAAAAATACCATATAAATTGATGGTAATTACTACTTTGTTTTTACCCTAATTTGACTTCTGGAAACATTTTTTCAATGCTATCCTTCCGGAAATGAGGATATACTCCCACTTCTTTCGCTCTCTTCCCCTCTCCCTCTCCCTCTATTTATATATATGTATGCATATATATATATATATATATATATATATATATATATATATATATATATATATATATATATATGTATATATATAAATATATATATATATATATATATATATATATATATATATATATATATATATATATAGTAATAGGGGACACAGTTAGGATTGTATTCAATACATTATGGAATTGGTCTGCAAGACAAGCTTTGCTACGTATAAAAGAGAGAGAAAGAGAGAGATTGATAGGTATAAGTGCAAATACGTAGGAAATCTTGTCTTGCAGATCAATTTGATAATGTATTGAATACGATTCTCACTCTGTACCCTATTACTGTGACCTTGTACAAATCTTTGCTAGGCTTAACCAAAAGCATTCATAAAACAAAACAATGCTTTATAGCAATGGATGTTATCAGCAAGTAGGGAGTATTCTACACTTGAACAATAATTCACATAGTAATCAAAATATTTTGATGCTCGACTGCTTTCTTTTGTCGAAGCAGACCCCTCACTCCTCTTTCCCCAAAACAGTGCAAACTCACTTTCTCCGAACTGATCACATCTCCCAACAATCACCTCCCAACCTCACACCAAACAGCTGTCTTGTGGGCATCTGCCACTCTAAACTCCGTTTTTTTTTTTCGAAGCAATGATTAATCGGCTCTTGGAATTCTTTTCTTTGTCTTACTGTTTGTCCGTCAGTCTACATGTGCAGATGGGCTGTCATTCTTGGACGGGACCCAAAATCCGAAGGCCCAACGTTTCTAATCGACCGTTTTCAGTAGGAAATGATTGGTTGCTTTCGTGTGAAAAAAAAAAGTTGGTGATGAAAAAGTAAAAGACAAGAAGAAGAATGTTGGGAAGGGAAGGTGAAAAAAGTAAAGGAGAAAAAAGATCAACAGAAGAATTGGGAGAGACAACTTGACAGCCAGACAAAAAGTCAGATTGAAAGAACTAAAAGTAAAAGTGGCAAGTGAATGATATAAAAACTACATAGAGGAAAGTTATCACAGAAACACACGTATAAATACATTTTTATACAAATACATTATCATATTTCGTATATATATATATATATATATATATATATATATATATGTGTGTGTGTGTGTGTGTGTGTGTGTGTGTGTTTTTGTGTATGTGTGTGTTACTATATACATACACAAAGTGATGTTTGAAAAGAAAATAGACAAATATACTGAAATAGGTACACACAACCACACACACACACAGAGGAAAACACACATGCACATATATAGATATATACATACATATAGATATATAATCACATTCTGTCGGACATAAACTGTCCAATTTACAAAGTAAGAAATAAGCAGGGTATCAGCAGTAGAACCACCAGCAACCATTATGACCGTGGTGAAAACTGGCCTATTTAGTTTCATATGATGAAGTATTCTAAACGAGCACTCCTCATACAAGGGCTAAGTAAGTCCCTCTGGGGTTACATGAAAAATTATAGGGTTTTTGAAAAATACTTAAGATTAATTATATAACATACTTTTTTCTTGTTTTGTTTTGTTTTTGGTTTTCTTTCAACTCTCTCCAGATATTCAACTCGGTTTGTGCTGCATGTGAAATGACTCAGGCTTCGGTATTTTCTCCTATAATAAACATTAAACACTGTAATTTTGCAATCTCATTCGGGGTGGGGGGTTAATTTGTTTCTGAGCTCAGTTACTGTAAGATCACGACAGAAGACTAATAGCACTTGGTAAGGGGCCGTGAAAACATTTGTCTCGTCGGAAAGAAAAAGAAATGAAAGTCTCTGAGGCCTCGGTGTAAACCTTTGTGATCTTTTTTTTTTTACTATTATTAAAGTTCATCTTATTTTTAGTTGATTTTTAGATTGTTTTTTTTTTCCTACCTGTAAAAAGAGTATTGAGAAAAATTCTGAAATTTTCTTTGGTACTTCTAATCAATATTACCCCCGTTAACTTTGGATGAAAATCAATCAATTTTAGCTTGGGGTTGCAATTTACGAGCTAAGTATAATGCTGAACAGGAAATTTACTTTCTGTCTATCGTATAGCAGTCCAAAACGAATTTTTGAAAACAGAGCACTTTTTCTGATTACGAATAAAATGAGAAAATCCACAAAATCATCAATTTCATTGGAAGTCACATAAACACTTTCTTTTGTACAATTGACGTTAAGACTGAATCAGCATTATAGTTAGAGCATGTATAGAATCCCGGCCACCATCATCACGACCCACAAAGAGCTAAAAAATTGTCTTCTTCAAAAACTTCCTAATTGTTGAGTTATTTAGGGATATATATATATATATATATATATATATATATATATATATATATATATATATATATATATATATATATATATATATATATATATAAATTATGCCTGACACAAGAGTCACTCATTAACTCATGAAATCTTTACTGGCAGCAGAGCTATTTATTGTGCAGCAGTATACGCATTAAATTATACATATACAAATATTCATATATACATATATGTGTGTGTGTGTGTGTGTGTGTGTGTCTGCGTCAAAGAAGGTTAGCCTAAAGACTATTTTACCAGTCAGATATTCAATGAACAAGCCGTAAATGTGGATGAGTTTATTCAAATCATCTACAGTATATGATGCATTGATATTTTCCAGCTTTTTATATGAATGTATTAATACAAATGGTGAAATCCACAAAAAAATTGAGAAACAAAACAAAAGTTTCAGAGAAATTGAGAACAGAATGGACAAGCATTGATAATATGTATATACAGAGAGAGAGAGAGAGAGAGAGAGAGAGAGTGACAGACAGACAGATAGACGGACAGACGGACAGATGACCTCCCATATAAACGTCGATAATAAATACATTCTCAACTTCATAAATGTAGATCTTCAAAAATTTGGCGGATAATTGAGAGAGAGATAGTAATCATTAGTCCGTGTTCGTCAATATGATCACGGATAGCAGTGAGCCTGAACAAGACACAAGTTATCCTTCGGAATTAAGTGGTGGATTAATACATGGAATAGAAGTGCTGAAATTTGTGCAACATCGGGAATGCAACCTTTCAAAGGAGAGTGAGATTCGTTGATGACATTAGCTTGACTTGATATTGATTTTTAATGATAGTAATAATATAGAATTTTTAGATAACGTATTTTACATATTTTATAGTGGATTGTAAATTTGTGCATATTTACCACGTTCAATTGTGGATGTGTGTACGGAGATGATGGTTTTCTTTTGATGCCACCTTACACATTTATGCAAGACTCGAGGAAATGCATGCATGTTTTCAAGTAAAATAAATAAGATGGCTGTGTGTATACAGAGTCTTTCCAGAAGGTATCCAGCCATTTAAAAATCTCGAGAATCGGTTGAGCGACCTTGATGTAAACATGTGAACAATAAGAGGAGACATTATTGCGCATAGACACTCCCCTGTTGGGTTATCCAGTCGGCAATGAGAGGCAATTAAGTGATGGTGTGTAATGTATGGCTGTTACATTAACACAGCCGATTCTTTTGCAGTTTTGGGAGATGAGAGTGAGGGGCAAAGGAGGGTATAAACAAGGTCTCTCAGCATGCATTTGGCTTCCTGCAACGCTTCCCTTTTCCGAATGAGAGTGTGCACAGACAACAAGATTAGGTAGAACACGATGGGGCATCTCATGTCGATCCAAATGGAAGACTTGCATGTCTCGAAAAATGGAGGTGACGGCAAGATGAGTATTTGAAGCCACAAAACGACTGCAAGAGTGCCATTTTCTAGGTCGATTATATATATATATATATATATATATATATTGGCTGGATACTTTCTGGGCAAACTTTGTATACATGTCGGTGAGAAATAAAAACCACATGGATGACAGATTAAATGTAAAACGGCATCAGGGTGGGAGACATAAGATGTTTACCAGAAAGAGTGTGAGACAAAAAATTGCAAAACAGACACGCTGAAAATCCTGACAAAATGGAAGAAAGGTCTTTATGCGATACAGGGATAGGAACAAATGTTTAGAGCTGGGTATGACGGATGGATAGGTAAGTAGAGAAAGAAAGATAGCAGTAGCAAAAATAATTAAAATAAGGGGAATAATAAGAAAATTTGTCACAATATATATGTGTATGTGTGCATGTGTGTGTGTGTGTGTGTGTGTGTGTGTGTGTGTTCCACAGTAGTAAAACCATAAACGATTTGGTTTGTGTGTAAAATAACCAACCAGTGAGAGCGATAGAAATTTAATGTGAAGCCCGTCTGCCCAGGGGCCAATCCTGCATAATCACATATCCCAGCGGCACTGTTGTTTGTAACGTTCCAACCTTCACTGGCTTCATATACATTAACTGTTACGCCATTGTTGATGCCTTGGGGTCGTAAGTTTCATGTTTCAAGTAGTTTCCTCTGCATTTGTTCAGTCTTTAGTATCGCAGTGATCTACATAGTCCCAATCCTTCCTCTTTTATTCTTCATATTGTTGGAACAGTCCCCAGTACTTCTACTATTATTGGAACTACCCTGCATTGATGTTCCACTCTTTTCTCAGCTCTCTTGCCAAATCCTAGCATCTTTCTACAATTCTATTTCTGCATTCATTTTATTTTCAATGATTCGTAGTCAAGTCAATAATTTGACAAGTTCTCTTTCCCTTGTCCAAGACTAACAGGCCTGGTCTTCTTGCTTCAATGTGCAGATCGGTTTAGATGTCAAAGTCGCAGAAAACTTTGTGGTTACTGATTTTCAGGATCGTCTGCGATTTTTGCTGGTACCTTTAGTCTACATGGTCCAAATCCTAATCGTTTGCATAGTTCATGATGTATTGCACTTGCTACCCTATCGTGTCTGTTCTTGCACTTCAATAGAGCTTGTGTATTTCATTTATCTCTAATGTAATTTACCACCTCACCCCTTTGCCCGGGTATAGGTTGTCCGGATGCATTTATTTTGGTCAGGCATTATGAATGATTTTGTCTCCCTTTCAAGTCTCTTTTGCCTAGCCATGTCCATGATCCCTTATCTGCAATATTTTATATACGTCTTTTGAATTATCCCTGTTGTTTTTTTCTTGTTCTAACCTTTTTACTTCGACAATTTCTTTGCTATTCCCTCGCCTGTCACTTAGTTCGTGTCATCACTGGGGTATAGTGCCTTGTGCATCATCATATGTTTCCTCGTTCGTTGGATAATTAATCAGAGTTCATCCTTTGTCCATGCAAGACATTGAACTATGTATCTTACTATTGTTGCTGCCAAAGTGTTCATTCTTTATTATCGAATTCCTGCTATTTAGCTTAGTCTGTAATGTTTTTATCATTTCCCCGAGGTATTCCTAGGTTTTATTTCATTTTATATATATATATATATATATATATATATATATATATATATATATATATATATATATATATATTATTATTATTATTATTATTATTATTATTATTATCTTGGAATCTCACACCAGTTGCCTGGTGGTAACCGCTGGAGTTTGAGTGACAGCAAGTCTCCTCAAGTCTCCAGCCCTCCTCTCCTAGTACTCATAGGTCGCAGTAATTCTACGATTTACAGTTTCACACCGGTTGCCCAGTGGTTATCGCTGAAGGCTGAGTGACAATAAGTCTCCTCAGGTCCTCAGCTAACGTCTCCTCCCTCTTTCGCATATCATGACAGAGCTACTATTCGTTGCAGTACTTATATCTCTAGCACCCTCCTCAGTATCCGTGCAGTTCCAAGTAGCGCTGTGGTCTGTACGGTCTCTATCCTCCCCCTAATCCCGATCTCCTCCAGTCTCTCCCTCAGCGTTTTGGGGACAGTTCCTAGTGCGCCCACTATGACCGGTACTACCCTGGTTTTCATGTTCCACATTTTCCTTAACTCCCTTGCTAGGTCCTGGTATTTTTCCCTTTTTTCACCCTCCTTCTTTTTTACTCTATGGTCTGCAGGTACAGCAACGTCTACTATTTGGCAGGCCTTCCTTTTTTTGTCTACTATTACTAAGTCCGGCCTTCTTGCCTGGATGAGGTGGTCAGTTTGGATGTCAAAGTCCCACAGTAGTTTGTGGTTGTCATTCTCCAAAACTGCCTCTGGCTTGTGCTGATACCACTTTTCCCCATGGTTGAATCCCATTTGTTTACTTAGTTCCCAGTGTATCATCGTTGCTACTCTATCGTGTCTATGCTTATACTCCTTCTGGGCGAGCTGACTACATTCACTAGTTATGTGGTTTACTGTATTATTATTATTATTATTATTATTATTATTATTATTATTATTATTATATATCATTATATATTATTATATTATATGTATAATTGAGTCGAATTGGTCTTGTGTGGTTAACGCTCCATTTTTTGTTGTCGTCCGTCAAGTCGATTCATTTTGCCACTATGAGTCTTTGCCTGCACGTTACCATTAGCAAGGCCTTTAGTGTCCCGAACTCCATCCCGATATCATATTTGTATTCTTCACATTTGTCGAATAACATTTCGAACTCTTCCCTGTACTTTTAAAATAGCTTTATGTCGTCCATATACATGACATACATGCTTAGTACAAATAGCAGTAGGCACCAATCTCAGTGAAATTTTCCTTTTTATGGTTACCTCAACTAAGTTTTCCAAACAGTTTGGGAATCTCCTTTTCATTGAGTTGGTTATTAATCTCACAGCTGATTTGCTGATTTTTTAGGCATTCGAGCTGTGTGATCATGCTGCTAATCTTTTGTAATTCATCTATTCCAATACAATATTTTGTTATATCCCCTTTTCAATATCATTTAGTCAACGTAGAGTAAGTCTTTCGCTCCGTTAGCTATTTTCCTGAATCATTTTTGTTCTTCTGTTAAGATTTCTCTTCTCTCCAGGGTGTTAAATATATTCTTCCCTTAATCTGTCCGGTCAGGATTTTCCACATTCGTGTCAGGCACTTGATTTTCCTATAGTTGCTTGCCGATTGCCTTGTTCTGTATCCTCAGGATGAGAGTCGTTGGTTATCCAGCTTGGGACTTTTATTAAGACATATTCGGAAAACATAGATCTGTCATTTACTGTGAAATTAGAGTGGATTTGAGAAACCCATATCCGTGGATCATATTAGGCTCTAGTGCTTTCCACGTGGCTATTTTTCGGAGAGTGTTTTCCAGTGTGGTTTCATTCAATGCAATTTTCCTCGGTCATCTATGCCTTAGAATACTTTTTTTAAGATTACCATACCCTTCCACAGATTTGTTACGCCATTTCTGGCGGTTCTGTGTGTTTTGAGCCATCCTTCGTCTGTATTCCTTTAGACATGCTTCTTTGGCTAATTTTCTTTGGGTCCCTTTTTGTGTTATCTTGTATGTATCCCATAGTCGCAGCCTGTTCATGAGGAATGTGGTTTTCAGCTATCTTTCGTCTCTCTGATTGGGATATCTGTTTTTCTAACCTCCTCTCTCAGGCATTTTTTCTGTCGTTCAAGGTTACTTCATTGAAGTTTTCGGTCACCTTTCCTGCTCGGGCTTGTTAGGCTCAATTACGCTGTTAGTTTCAATATTCAGTAAAGGGTAACAGACAATTTCATTTGAATCTTTACTTTCTCCCAAGAGATGGCAATGTTTTGCCTTTTGTTTTCGATTTTTTTTATTATTGTATTGATTATTTCAAAGTCAGTATAATGGATTTTTGTCTTTCCGTTCGGATGTCACTATCCCTCTCTCGTCTCTAACAAGTATTTCAGTTGGGTTATTGTTTATCTTTCTTATTCGTAGTTTATTATGTTAGTTGCATCGGGTTATTCTTCCAAGGGGGAACACCGATCTTCTTTTTTTATATTCTTGTGGATTTTCTGCAGCTTTACACCTGAGAGCCCTTTTTCTTGGTCACCCAGACGCTGACGGTGCGTCTACTGAGAATTTTACCCTAGGATTAAATGAAAACAAGTCTCAATACTTTAACAGCTTCATCAGTATTCTAGCTGCTTTCAATATTGCTGTCGAGTGGATGGTCTTGATTAATCCTGGGATTTTTGATTTCCCCAACCCTTTTTGGTGGCTTCATCAGGATCATTCCCAACGCATTTGCTCTTTTACACCAGATGTCTGGCAGTTTATTTGTTACTCTATCTTGCGCTTCTTTTCATTATGATAATTCTTTGGGTTGCAAAATCAGGAGAAACGGGAAGTAATCAATATACTTCATTGCACGGATCAATTAGCTTGTAAATTAATCCTCTTTAAACAACAGGTCGCCAAGACACCTGCACAGGGCAGATGTTGCCGTGCGGCGAGTCATAGATACTTTAGAAGATAACAACATCATTCAAAAATACAGAAAGACAGGATAGACAAACGAAGAATGCTTTATGGAAAAAAACAACAACTTTCCATTGCGTGCGTACTTGAATAGAAGCAAATGAAAATATAGTCATATGAGATGAGAGGGTAGGAGTGGTCATGAAATGAATGAAGAAAATCCTTTTAAAGTCAGAGAAAAAAGAAAAAAGGAAATGGTGAAGTGATAATTGGAAAGTAATTAGGAAAAGCAGTGTCTATTCAGTTCTTTTTGTGGTTAACATAATGAAATAAACGATTTTTTTTTCGAAATGTACTGAAGTAGTAAAGTTTGAAAATTGATAACAGTCTGAAAGGAAAAAATTTCTAACAAGAAAAAAACTCATTCCCAATTCAGAAAATGAATATATAGATTGATATACTTCATTTAAAGATATGAGTACAGGGATTCTGAAAGATCGGGGAAAATTTCTCTGAAGTTGTGTGTTTCCAAAAGCAAGCTTTCTGATACATGCTATCATCCTTCTTTGAGTTTTGTTGCATTTTTTGTTTCGTGTGCTGGGTTTTGAAAAATCGTATTCATCATATTATGAATTTGAAGAAAAACACACCTCGATCGTAGTCTGAAGACCAGGGAATAACACATTGATCCTAGGCAGCGCTTACAGATACACAGATCCTACGCAGAGATGATGAATAGTAAACATGTAAATAATGCTGTCATTTTTTACTTGTACTATGCTAGTATACATTTATAAGATAAAGACAACAAAATTACTTGGATTCATATTTTATGGTCATTTATCAAACGTATTCATTAAAATAAAAAAATAAAAAACAAGAAAAAACTCAGCGTTGTCTGGTACAATGTCGATAGTTGAGTGAATATTGGGAGAATGATATACAGAACAGGCATATTTGTGTCCAGAACGAGCTTGCTGAACATAATTATATATATATACACACACACACACACATATATAAATATATATATATATATATATATATATATATATATATATATATATATATATATATATATATATATATATATATATATAGTTTTGTCAAATACGATCCCATTGATTCTGAGCATGATGCCAGATTATCATTTTATTCGTCTCCAGAAATTCATGAATCCACTGCACTGTAGACAAGAATGCAAATCCCTACTTGATTGGAGATTTCCACTGAAATGTATTGCAAGTATCATTTGACAGAAATTCTTGGTGTTGCAAAACAAGTATCTACTAGAGATGTCTGCATCATAATTGAAAAGTTACTTTTCTTGTACACTTGTCACGAACAGAAAGTGTTTAAGCTTACCGTATTTCAATCAAATTTAGAAATGGCGTCCTGTGTTTGACAGATTAGAAACAGAAGAAAAATATTTGAAAAAATAGAATCATCTCATTTCATTTGAAAGTATTGAACTAGAATTAGGTGAAGTGTTACAGGATTGAAAAAAAGATAGTATACAAAGACAAAAATTGGACAAAAGGGTGGGGAATGAAACCGTAGGCAGAGATAGGGAAAGCAATGAGAAATGAGAGAAAGTGGGAGGAAAATACGAGAAGAGAGAGTAAAAAGGAGACGGTAAAAAGGAAGCAAAGGAAATAATTAAAAAAACATAGTGAGGGGGAAGGGAAAGGGTGTAGAATAATGTTATGATTATAATAAAAGAAGGGAAAACGATGGTTGAAGGAAAAAGTGAGAAGTAAGTTATAAAAATAATGAATATTAGGGAAGAAAGGGAAAGAATGAAACATTATAGGAAAAGAAGAATGTGAAAGAAGAAAATAAAAAGGAAAGAAAAGAATAAGAAAATGTAAAACAAAGGGAAGAATGGCGAAAGAAGCAAAATGAAGAAAATTTTACTGGGAATAGATGCAGAACAGGGTAAAATGACCAAAAATATAATTGAACCAATGGAAGGAAAGGGAGAATAAAAGAAGGGAGAAAAATAACAAAAAGGAGAGATATAAAAGTGAAAGAGTGAAGAAAAGACGGAAAAGAAAAGAAGGAAGAACAAAATAATTATAAAGTGAAGAAAATGGAAAGAAAACGAAATAAAAATAATTATGAAATACGAATGAAAAACCAGGAAAGAGAAATGAAGGACTATTGTGAAAATAAATGAAAACGATCATAAGTAATGTAGGAAGAACGGAGGTAGGATTTGAAACAATAAAGTTTCAGAGAACATAAACAAAGTTTATGAATAAAGCAATAAAAGGAAGACTTAGAAAGACAAACAGAGGCCCTATAGGAGAGAAGGTGTTAGTGTTGAGATTGTTAGGCCTCTGGCAAGTGAGGCGCATAAGGATGATGTCACTTATCTGTTTGGCACGAAAACACAAATATAAAGCAATCGATTGAATGGACGAGCGTGAATTTGAAGCCACGCTGTCATAACAATATCATATTGTACTTCTCAAGAGAATTCAGACAGGTTCACTTCGGTTCAATAGCGCAAGCAGCAACACCATTTTCATTGCCGTGACTATCATTACGATAGCATTCAAGGTTAAAATCCTCCAAAACAAACGAACAAACAAATATAAAAAAATAATTTTTACCGGGCTATAATCATCAGCAGTACCATCGTTGATCTCATAATCCCAATATCGTTTTATTTATTTATTTTTTTTGATGGCCAATATTAGCAAACACAAGGTAACACAATTCTAAAAGTTTCAAAACCTGAAAATAATGAACGGAGTCATGAGTCTGGTCATATCGTTTTCTTTCTGTTCCATTCATTGCAAAGACACGAAGCCTTCTTCACAGCATCCTGATCTGTGATAAGTTGATCTAAAACTTGGTTCTTTTTTTGGCTAATATGTGGCACAGGTTCCATTAAAGAGGGAATCTACTGCCAATAGCACCAGTAGCACAAGCTATGCATATAACTGATGACCCTTTGCCCTTTCCTTGCATCGTGAGGTACTGCATTGAGGAAGGATATTTAGTGTCATGATTTGTATCATCATCATTCAAATTCAGTTTGACTAATTAGATGACAGCTGTTTTCCTTCAAGAGTTATCTGATCAGTTGAAGAATAAAATTGGCATTTTTTAAAATTTCTTGTCAGTAAGAACAGAAATCCATGCTGCTGTCGGGTCACGCAAGGTAACAAAGAACCTCTGGTTACTTGTACACTAACTCATTAACGCATCATTCAATAGCAATTCGCGTTTTAACTGTCACTCTAGTTTACAATGGCTCCAACCTCTACCATCATAAAGACGCTGCGTTCAGAATGCAGATTAGCAGAAAGCGAGACTTGGAGCTCAAGGCGAGACTTGAAACCCAAGGCCCCTCTATTTCGTCGTAATAACAGTATTTACCCTCCAGCTTCCTGTTGGCGGAAGTTTTAAACCAAACCACATGTTTCTGTCGCCATTTTCTTTGGTAAAATTGAAACGATAAAGAAATAAAAAGAAAAACAAATCAATCGACTCAGTCACTTGGTTAGCAACAAGTAAGAAAGCATTCTGGGTTGAAAAATCCTCGAGGGAACGGAAGGTAAGAGAATAGAAAATAATAGTATGTCTTAGTAATAAAAAATGAAAAAGTAAAAGACTGGAGGTTGAAAGTTGATACATAAAAACAAGTGTCATATCTTACTACAGCATGAATATTTGTTTAATTCTTTCCTTGCGTTTTCTAAATTCCTAAACTTCTTTTCGAATCGAGAAAGAAAAACAAAGAAAAACTGAGCTGAAAGATAAAACTTACAGGGAAGAGAACTCGAGGATTGGCAAGAAAAGTGATCTGAAAGACGGGAAAAGACCAACTTGGAAAGAAAGAATCTAATAATCTTTTCTTATTTTCTTTTAAAGACACACAAAGCTCAGAAAATACACAGAAAAATTGGAAAATACAAAGAAATAACCAAACGTGCATAAAATAACAAATTTTTAACAAAACAAATGTAGGAACGCAAAAATAGTTCAATAATGTAAAAAGTCAAAAATATTCAAAAGTAAATACAGCATGAAACATTCAAATCGTCAAAGAAAAAAAATATAACGTGGAAATGCTGGAAGGGAAATAATGCTTTACTGGTTGAAAAATCACATTAAGTGCCAGCCATGACAGTTCTGTGTTTATTTAAGGAAATATAGCTGATTGTGGCAGCTTTCTCTGGCATGTATTAAAATATAGGCTTCCCCCACTTTCCGAAAGTATAACGTTTCTATATATCTTTCGTAAGCTGGAAAAATGCAAAAAAGGCTAATTGGGGGTTCAGCACATTGGATGTTGAGAGAGGAGAGGGATGTACGGGCTATAACAGTTTGCAGCAAAACAAACCCTGAACTATTTTTGATTAGAAGCAAAAACATCCGTAATGAGAGGGATACTTTGATATATATAAGATCCCAAAATAATATATAACGCACAGCATTAGAATCCAAGTTTAACAACAGTAATAAAATTGAATATTTAGTGTATAATACAAAATATAAATAATTGAACGTATTACATTAACAGCATCCGGGAAGTAACTGACTTACACGACATGACATCGTAGGATGATCAGAAGTACTATTTGTATTGAAAAAAAAATGAACATTTTCTAACTAAAATTTTCATCCAAAATTGCAATATATATATATATATATATATATATATATATATATATATATATATATATATATATATATATATATATATATATAAGAAGTGGTGTGTGTGTGTGTGTGTGTGTGTGAGTGTGTGTGTGTGTGTTTGCACATGGGCTGTGTGTGTATGTGTGTAGGTGTGCTTATGTGGATACCAGGAGTCACAACTAACTGTTCCTTATTTCCTTCACGGTTCAAACGCTGCTGTTCAAGTCCTTGAATTCGTTTCAAAGGGAAATATCTCAATGACAAGTCAATGAGTTAAACTAGAAAAAAATGCAGAACTTTGGATCAGGAAGCGTTGATTAAAAAGGTCAGAATTACACACACACACACACACACACACACACACAAAAACACACACACACACACATACATATATATTTATACATATATTTAAATTGAGAAATAAGGCAATGAATGAAATGTAAGAAGTTTGCAACCTTCAAGAAAATATGAGTTGTTCCGAAAATGCACTATTTTGAAGATATGAAAGAAACTTGACAAGGAATTACCGAGATTTCCAAGTGAAACAGAACTGTTTCTTCCTCACATTTTTATTTTCTACTCCACGAAAAACTCCTTTTAAAAACATTGACACGGAGTATAAAGAAAATGAAAACCAGAAAAGCTGCCTCAGAAAAATGGGGGGACTTCGTAGAAATTGTCTTCAAAGTTCTGAAATAAATAGACAAATCAAAATAAATGAGAGAATCCAATTTCCAAACACAAGAAACTTTCTCCGATTGGAAGAAAAATAAAACGAATATAGAAACAAAATCCTGACAGAGTAATGTTTACGATTTGGGAAAGAATAACCGAAAGGAAATATTGATGGATTGAGCAAGCACAGAACAAAACATTTTTGCAAAATCTTGGGAAAATTACAGAAATTAGAGAACAAAGTGTATGTGTGTGGATATCAGTGTTTGGGTGCGACAGTGTTTGTTGGAGTGAGAGAAAGATCTACAAGATGAATGAAATAATGGAGTTAAAACTTAATTGAGTTTGTATCGAAAGATATCGAAACGATGCAAATCCGATCATGAAGAAGGAGAATTCAAGATTGAATACAAGCACGAAGAATAAGTGAAAGTGAAAAACACTGCGATATGAAGACAGCAAACACGAAAAGAAGAAGGGACGAAGAAGGAAGATGGATCAGATGAAGGGGAGAGAAAGGGGAAATGAGAAAACGAATCAAACAAAAGAAATAGAAAGCATACACGGGATCCAAAATGAAAATCAGACGAAAAAAGGAAAAAAAAAGAAAGAATGAATGCATGGCTTAGAATAAATATAAAAGACATGAGGGAAACAGTGGATAAAAAGAAAGAAAAAAAGGAAGTTGTAAAGAATGAATAAGTTAGAAATCAACACTGAAAAGAATGGAGTGAAGATAGAAAAACAATTGTGAAACCGAACGAAGGGAAGGAAGAAAGGAAAAAAGAAAAGGAGAACGGATGGAAAGAAAGAAATGAATCAAACGAAGGGGAGGGAGATAGCCACATTAGAGAAATTTTAGCATTTTGAAAAAGCTAAAATGAAACATTTCTGCCTTATTTGTTGAATAAATCGATCATTTTTGCAGTGGAAACAAATTGCAAAATCAAATAAACGAAACTGGAAGATGAAAAAAAAAGAAATTAATGGGGAAAGAAAGTAAGGAATGTTCGTCAATTTTTCCGCTCGGGTTGTTTTATTTATTCTTTCTGTTGATGGGAATGGGGATTGTCATGAGTTTGCCCTTGGGGTTGGCTTGTATCCTTCGCCGCTCCTTCTCATTTCTTGTTTGTCAAATGATAAATAAAAACCAAACAGCAACTGCCAAGTAGTTTGGCATCGAAGAAGTTCTGCCAATCGATAATTATAATGATTGAAAGGAACCCAAGAGAAAAAAAAAGGTTGTAACAAACAAACATGGCAGAACGTCGAAGATAAGGAAAGGAGAAGAAAAAAATGGAGGGAGAAAAATAGCAATAAAGTCAAGCTAGAGATAGTAGAATGGCTGAACAATGAATGGAGTTTAAAGAGTTGAAGAAGTAAAGAGAATTAAGTGGAATGATTGAAAAAGAATCATCAGAAAGTAAATGTGCATAAATATTAATCTTGCCTCGGTCTGGTACAAGACTACAGTAGTGTGATGGAGGTCATTCTCGCTCTCTCTGCACTGTCTAACCATCGTTCTATCGATATTTATATTATCAAATTTACTCAGCCACAGGTCATATTACTAGGGAATTTTGTGAAGGCCAAACTATTCACTAAACTCGTATGGGGTCGATGGAACTAGCTCAATATTTGTCTCCCTGAAGACAGTATCTGGAATATATATATATATATATATATATATATATATATATATATATATATATATATATATATATATATATATATATATATATATATATATATATATATATTCTGTGGGGAAATTAGAATAAGAGTGTTTTTTTTTTGTTTTTTTTTTTAAAGGCAAAATTAGGTACGAATGAAGAAAAGGAAAAATAAATTGTTTGCAACACAGAATAAGTAAAATACACCGTCTTTAATTTATTGTGTGAAACTGAATCCTCATGTCATGGTATGACATGAGGTTGCTTGCTTAAGGT
>OY735213.1:17696337-17713837 GCA_963457665.1 Thysanoteuthis rhombus
TATATATGTGTGTGTGTGTGTGTGTGTGTGTGTGTGTGTGTGTGTGTGTGTATGTAGAGGGGGTGGGGACAAAAGAAAGAAAGAAAGGGTTGCTGGTTCAAGGGATATTGAGCAAAAGATTGTAGGGAAGCGAGGGGTGAAGATCGGAATACTAAAATTCTGTATAGGTTGGTAAAGCAAAAAAGTTATAAGTCTGGATACAAAAGGAAAAGTTTGTACATTTCTCACCCCTTTTTCGTGTGTGAAGTTAATAAACGTTTGTATAATATTTGGATGAAATCATTGACGGGCAACGAAGATTGGTAGAGATTAGCAAGAGGAAGGAGCAAAGACGTAAGACAACAGATAATCATAGTCGTTAAAAGCCGAGGAATTTAGCAAAATGCTCTACAATAAAAATGTAATTCTTAAACCATTTTCAAAGGGGTAATTTTACCAATTTTGATCAGCATTGATATAAAAAAGAGCAATTAAAGAGCTAACCAAATATTGATCAATAAAAAAAGAGGATTGAGCGATCACTGATAAAGTGAATGAAACAAATATGAAAAAAGTGTCATCAAAACTGTCGCTAGAAACTGTCAATATAGGTTTCTCCAGTTTTCAAGCTCTTCTGGCTGGCTATGTATGCACATGTATATATATACGAACTGCACTAATGTGGCTAAATACTGAAAATTCTCGAAAAAAAACACTCCCATTTAAATGTAGTTTTTGCGTGGAGTTCAATTTGCGATGTAAGATGATGCTAGATCTTAGTTTGTATCCAGTAGCATGTAATTTTTTATTTTTGTTTTAGAGTTCAGACCTTTTTACTGATCACTGCCCAATTGAAAGCGAGAAAAAAATTATTGATTGACAAATCTAGACTAAATAATCTTCCATTGATCACCCCAACAAAGCCTGCCGTCAGAAGACGTTGAGAAAAGGGGACTTGAAAGATATTTGGTATTAATTACTTAGCTTTCGTTTCACCTGAGTCATGCTTATTGATTCATAAAGATCTCAAAACTGTAAGGCACAAGGTCAATCGTACTTGTGACAAACAGCTTCATTAATTGCAAAGAAAAGACGACTACTAAAAATCCTAGTAGCTTCCATAATTCCATTTTTATTAGTTCATACATCATTCGGGCTATTATCGTTACCTTCGATGTGTTTCTATCAGTTGTTAGCAGTATGGTTCATTCAGTGCATTTTTGAAGGTTGATATATACTATTTTCTTCTGCATTGTTTCAGTAAGAACACCAGAACTTAACATGTCTAGAGAGTGAAGCACACATATTTGAGAGTCGGTTCCGTGAATTTGTTCATCAGTGTTGTTCTTACTGAATAAATAAAGAAAACACACTGCACGATATCAGAAATTTTTTTTTTTTTTTTTTTTGAGGATTTCAGGGGGATTCGTTGTCCTACGTAAATGCAGAGGTTTACAATTCTCTGGTTTGCGTTTTAGATTCGGAATTTTGGCGTCTTTGTCCTCAACCTGTTTTGTACATGGCATTTTTTTTTTTTTTTTTTTTTTGGTGAAGTCCATGTGTAGTCCAACTTCCTTGCGCTCTTCGTCCAGTTAGTCTCGCATTACTTCGAGAGAGTGATGGCTGGATATTTAAGGATGATAATTAAAAAAAAACGGTTATCTATTTTTTCTTCCTCTTTCGTCCTCGTTTCGCAAATACTGACGATTTTTACTCTTTTCTCGTTTCTTCATTTCTAAATCCATTTCGGTTAAATGAGTTTTATATTATTTAATAGCAAGTATATTTGTATTCATATAAATGAATGTCTTCATGATCTGTTGGCCTCTTTTTCTCTCCTCTTTTTAAAAGTTTTTTCCTTTTCTTTTCTTTACATCTCTTTCATTTTCTTTTTTCATCCTTTTTCTTTTTCTCTTTGATTCCATTTCTTTCACTTTTTTCTACTTCTTGTTTTTACTTCCTTTAATTCTTTTTTCTTTTCATTTTTCTCTAAGCGATTTCCCATTCCCGCTTTTGTTTTTGTTTTTTCTTCTGTCGATTCATTTGCCTCCTCAGCCCCCTCCCCGTTTTCTTCCTATCATACATTTCTATTCATTCTCCCTTGACTACCTCTAACTTCCCGTCAATGACCCAACTCCCCGGATATTGGATCAACTCTGTCGACTCACGCGCCAATTATTTCCGTACCGACCATCAGTCACTCGAACCAATCATCTTCTATCTGTTTTTGTGCGGATTTAGAGAGACCAGCATGGAAGTGATTTTTGCCACTTGCTCAAACTTCCGTTAACAACACTATAATCTTGAATTTATTCCATCAACGAAATGCAAACAACCACAATGATGATATCGCTTTTCACTGCAATCGGTAATATCATGTATTGAGATAGATTTGAAAAGGTAATACAAAGAAGTTCGAATGAAACATGATGATTTGTGTGAGTAGCACGCTGGGAAAGATCCCTAAGATTTGTGAAAGAGTTACCTGTCTATATAGAGCTGGAGTCACAGCAGGTTTGGAGATGGTATGATTATTACAGAGAATGCTACAGTGATTTGCTATGATTGATTCCAATAATAAACGAAGTGATGTGAAGGATAAAATTATACAAATAGCAACTTGCGAGTTTCATCTGGAAGTATTATTACTTCACTGCTTCTTGAATGATTTTGGTATCATTCATTCATGAGTCTTTATCCTTCTATTACGACTACATTTTCTCATGCCTTCAGTCAATTTCTTCTTATTCTACCTTGTGTAAATTTCTGAAAATCATTCGTTTTGTATTTTGAGTTAGTTTGGTGTCCTCATGAAGTTGATATTGCAATCAATTTAGAAGTTCAGCTACGTTAAGGTTACAAAGCCATACGTGGAGAGAACTACATATCAAATTTCTAGCTTCATTGACATAAAAACAAGGAGATTTTCCAACCATTTTAATGGCAGTGCTTTTTTTTCCAAATATACGAAATATATGAATATCTGAGTAAATTAAGTTATCCACTCCTCACATTCCATTCATTCTCCATTTACCCATTCTTTCATTCATCCCTCAAGTCATTTCATGCCCTTTTCGCTGAATCAGTATCCACTTTAAGAAGCACTGCAATCACAATCTCCACTCTAAAGAATGGAACTTTAGTGGCCTCATAAGTACATCTACCACAACTACTGGGCACCCAGAGGTAAAATATTTCAGAGAAAAAAAATCAAAAGTGACCGAGAATTATTTTTCACTTTCGAAATAAGTCGAATTCGAAACGCATACAGAGAAGAAACATTTTTTCACATGGAAACAATTATGTTCTTAAGTAAGTCACGTTCACAAGGAACATGTCTATTTCCTGGCTGTTCAACTAGCTGCATATTTAATGTATACCTACAAACCTACTAACTCACCTACAAGTCACTACACTGTCTAATTAGCTACCTACCCGACAACCAAGTAGTTTTTTCTTGTTTCTTTTTTTTTTAATTAAACCACTCAATTATTTCTGTACATTTTTACAAAGGAGGCCTGCACATACAGACTCGTACATATATACAAACACTCACACACACACACACACACACACACACACACACACACACACACTTATATATATATATATATATATATATATATATATATATATATATATATATATGGAGGTATTCACAAAATAAACTGATTATACGTGCGTGTACTCAGAAAGCTATACATAAACATACCAATCATACGATATACATACTGATCACAACAATTTCCTGCTTAAATGAATACGGTCTTTCAATTTCGAATGACTGACTTACTATATATATATATATATATATATATGGGTGTTCAGTTTCGAATCTATAAATTTCAAAGCGACAATAAATGTAAACGTTTACACACTTTTGAAAAACCTTCCAATTTGAATAGCCACACGAATAAGAACAAAGGCTCTGTGGAAAGAACCTGTTTACATTGTAGTTTGTTGCAAAGGAAGGCATCTCAAACCTTTATTTATCAAGAAATCCTTATATGTTTGCAGTTGGATTTAAGATGTTCGGTGAATGCAGAAAAGAGGCTCCATTTGAAGACATACAGATTTCACTCTGATCTAAAATGGCTCTTGATTGTTTATAGAAAATTAACCGATTGCTATTCTAACGGATAATTCGAAAAAAGTTGAGAATAATTTGTTTGTGTTACGAATCAATTATATTCCATACTGTTTGTTTTAATTTCTTTTATTCTGAAATCGTCTGATTTTATCTTAACAAAATGTTTAATCTATTTTCCTCTTAACAATGTACAATTCAAGCAAGTTAAATGTTTTCGATGAACCTTCAAGTCGAGTTTGTTTCATATAATTTAGTTACGAATTGAGAATCAGAAAGATTCGATCACCAATAACAACAAACAATACCCGTAGTACAATTTACATTCAGTACAATTTATAATAATTGACTTTGGGTCAGGATTGTTATGAGGCTTGAAAATCATTATCAACTATCAATGTTACTCCAACAATACCATTGGGCATTGTTGGTTCTCCCTCATAATGTTGGAATGCCGAATCCCTGTAAATTCATTCTCAGGCAGGTATCGGGTTACCTGTACTCAATGAGTAAAGTTAGGGCACCTAAGTTGAATTGTTAATAAAATTGTGACACCTCATTTAGAAAGGAAATGTATTTGTGATCCAGTTATTCGTTTTCCTGCATTGTCCTTCATTTTTTAAAAAGGTTCATTAGCCTAATTGGCATTTTCTGCAATAGAATGAAGCGATATGATCCCTTTGTCAATCAATCAACCAATGACAGGACGGTGGTCAGTGTATGGGAACTCGATTAGAAAAGCAAAGCAATAGTTTCCATTGAGTATCTCGAGTGAGAAACAATCATTTTTCCGATTTCTTTCATCTAACTGATCCCCAGATTTCTATCCTTTATGGAAATTTACATTTACCTGTGTGCCAAGTGAACATATTTGAAAGTTTTACAGTATATTTGTTAGTTTCGACAAAGGCATCCAGTGTTTGGTTATGCCCACTTAAATCTTGGTCACTGAAATCAATTATGTTCCAACTAATTGATATTAATGATAATCATGGAGAGTTTGTTTGTCTGTATCCAATGTTGATCTCCAGCTCAACGTTGACGAGTACTTCAGCTCGTAGAATATATTTTACACGCGTGTGAAATGATATTTAAGTAATTTCAGAGCTTTATTCGTGTAAATCACACATTGTAACGAACCTCACAAAGCCAGCATACTTATTTGAATCATGTGGAATTTCTAGAATATTTTGACCACAAAGTGGACATGCATAGATGACCTTACTGGAATTAGCGAAGCAAGGGAAAATGTTGCTTAGCAACAATCTAGGGCGATGCCTGTTTTCTTTTTTTATTATTATTTTTTATCATTAAAAATACATAAAGAATATTTGATAGCAATAAAATGAAAAGGAAATGAAGAACAGTTGCGAATGTGGTTTATATCTTTCATCAATTTCAAACAATTTTTAAAATAGCTTTTGTCTTTTTTCATCATTTCCTCTTTCTCTTTGTCGCTTTTATTATACTGCTTATCTTAGATTGTTATCTAATCGTAACCTCGTCCGATTCAGACCTTCTCCTCTTCATTCATCTGCCAGCTCATCCTTACTTTCTTCTCCTACCTCCATCTCTTCTTCCTTTTCGTTCTCCCACCCTATTCTCTGCAGTTGTCCCCCTTATCTTTCTGCTTCTATTTCACCACCTCCCTTATTCACTCACATTTCTTAACTGCTTCTTCCACCCGTTCACTTCTTCATAAGCATTATCTTATTCTTTATACAACTTTTTTTCTTCTTCTTCTTCTTCTTCTTCTTCTTCTTCTTCTTCTTCTTCTTCTTCTTCTTCTTCTTCTTCTTCTTCTAGGTATTTTGCTTTTTTGGTGAAATTCCTCTTCGGATATTTTGACTTCGTAAACGTTTTAGCTCTTATTTTAATTTTATTCTTTGTTACTTTTCCCCATTGGTATTCTTATAGACACCCACAGATCTAACTAGGAAACCAAAAAATAAAATTGCTCTCAAAACAACAGAGGAGTTGTTTCCGTAAGTGTTTGCAAGACGTCTCTTTCCCAAGCTCTTCTCTTTGCTCGAGTATTTTACCAACATGATCATTTCCCAAAAGAAACTCGTGCTGAGAAGATAAACTTCGAAACGATGAATAATTTTGGCCATCTTCCCATAGCAGAAATTCAAAGAAACACATTTCCATTGCAACAAAACGCAACAAATGAATGACTTAGGAAGCATCTACTGAACACATACTTCTTCCAACATCATAGACATTAAAAGCGAAAGAACTACGATAAATGTGCAAGGCTTCAAAATTTCATCAATTCTCTTTTTTCCCATGGACCATCCTTTCTAGGAATCATGGCTGAGTACTAATTGGTATATATAACAACAACTGAAGAAATTTGAGAATACAGGGTACGCACCACGATTTTTTGACATGACCATAGTACAGAGTTGACGTTTACCAGATATATTAGTGAACTCACAAGCAGTGCAGTATTGAATTAGAAGTTTTTAGGATGAGCGATTCACGTGGAATCTAATAAAAATAGCAAAAAACATTGAATATATATATATATATATATATATATATATATATATATATATATATATATATATATATATATATATATATACACACACACACACACACACACACAATGCCAAAAAGGAGTGATTCAAGTTCCGTATGACAGACAGAAAATTACTTTCTATGACAAATATAACTGGCTTCTCCACTCACCATGAAGTTCGACCTCTTCCAAACATGCATCTTAGGAACGGACACTGTCCAAGTCTCATGAAATATCACAAAACTAAGAGTAATTTCTTGCAGAACAACTTCACAAATGCTAATACGTAAATATGATCGTCAATTAAAACATTATTATCACCTTGCGTGCTCACACGCATACACACGTGATAGCGTATTTCCCTCCGGTGAGGGGATATTCGACCCAAGGTATATTACACTATTTCGAATACTGGTTATCAGGGGAAAAAGGCATTCCTCACCAGGAGATATTGGCGTGATGCAATCTTCCTATCCCAAATTTACCATCTGCACGTTTGTGCTGATAATCATGTGTGCCGATAGGAATTTATTTAAAAGTGCAACCTAAAAAAAGATATAAGCATTTCTTTGGACGCACACAAATCAGTTTTCTATGGATGTACAATCATCTCTAGAAAAAAAACAAAAAAAAAAAATAAATAAAAGCAAAAAACACCTTTTAATTTATCTTCCACTCGGTGCATCATTAAACAGACATGAATATAAACACCCCCAGGAAGCTTTTATTTACATTACATCTTATTTACACATACACATTCTTATATATATATTGAAAGGTGAATTTTTTTGTGAACATATCTTGATAAATGGACACTTATTCTGTATTCTCCACATGTATTTGCCACCGACATGAGCGATATCGACCAAATTTCATCCTTAGAGTTTTATTCTGATTAATGTTTATTTCCAAACCGCGCTGTTTGCTCACTGCCGTAGAGTGATAGGGTCCAAGTCGAGTTGTAATACAGACAACTAAAAATCAGGATAAAGATAAACAGAAGCCCAAACTGATACATACACTCACGGTATCCTATTTTACAATAATGTCTTTTCTCCGAACATAATCTTCTCTCCTGAACGTTGCCATTCATTCAACGTGACACATACACATCAACGAACAACACAACAGAGCTGAATGTAGTGAAGCATATTACAACCACAATAACCACAATCATCTGCCAGATTATATAGTGCCACCTAAATAGAATATTGGGCGAATGGTTGTGCATTTCAGGCAGAGACTTGATAGACCCAACAACTCATAACAACCTTTTTTTTCCCCATCCTTTTCTCGAACAATTACTATCCAGGATACATTGACTCATTCGTTTCGGTCATTATTCAACGCCGATCGAATCAGCTGTGAGTCGGTGGGATAAAAACTGGGCTACTCGGAAGGCTATAGTTGTGCAGCTCAGCCTAGTCATTGGGAACGGCTGAAGATGATAGGGTTATATCATTCTTTCATTTTCTATTTTAGTTATCGGTGTTTGTTTTTTTTTTTACCCTTGGATTAACTCAGTGGATTGTTGTTGAAACCGATAGAGCACGAAAGAAAGAAAAGAAAGAAAATAAAGTAGGAAAGGTGGAGGCAACGAAGAATGGATGGTACGAATTATATTTCTCGATTCCACTGTTCTATTTTTCATCTGCTAAATTCCTCATTTTCTTCCTTTCCATCAACCTTGTTAGCAAGAATCTTCGGTTTTTCTGTTTTTGATACCCCGAATTTAACATCACCGATTCTTCATTCAATTACTTCTTTCTATTTCATTCTTCCATTCTTTCATTCAATTATAACTGTGTATCTACTCATTTACGGCAATATTTGATTTTTTTTCTTGAATGCATTCCGAGAGTATTTTTTTCTTTTTTTTGGATCTGCGATGAAGTATGGTTGTAGTTGTCTTTAAGTCCACAAGACTTTTATATGTATGCATGTATTTGTTCTATACTTGAATACCCAGTTTGTAGCAACAAGGATGTATTTGTGCTGTGATGCATACATACTGGCAAAATGCAGAGATGGATAGAGAGATTTGAATATTTTCAGAAAGACAGATATAAAAATGTATTCGAATATATGTCGATACGTACATACAGGAATAGATAGATAAAAATAAATTGCACACTTGCATTTTGTATATTTTTGTTGGAATATAGATTTGCACAAGACGAATATAAAACTGATTCTCTCTGCGTAACCATTTCAGAAAACGATCGTGTTTACGGGTATTATTAAAAGGCGACTCGGAAAAGGCATATAATTATCGTTTTGCTACCAGATTTGTAAAGCCCGAATCAGGTATGGCCTGGAATAATGTCGATACACGCGCTCACAAAGACATCCCTTGTAATTGCACAACGTCAGAGGGACGCCATCTTATTCAGAAAATAAGACATTTTCGCTTTGAATCGATTGCAGGTATAAACACAATGTTAAACGTTCATTTATTGCCCAAAATGTGTTGTTGGATTATTGTTTCCACCACAGCCACAAATACCACACACGTATCTACATAAGCTGATAAAAGACCATGGATTTAAGCAAAAAGTTTGGGTCGACCATCCCCTGATTGATCGATGTGTTATGTTGAAATCTCAGTCCATTGGTAAAGACAAAGATCAATGTTCTGTTTCAGACATAAAAAATATTATGCAACAACAAAACTATTCTGAGTGATTCGAATGAAGATTTAAATGGAAATATCAAATAATTTGCCAGAATTTACCAGTTCACAATGTTATTTGCAATATTGTGAATATTTTTCAGTTGTCATTTCGTGCTTCAGTATTTGAAACATCGTGTGTTTTCGCCAAATTTTCCAGAAACGTATTATGTTTTGTTTCTTTCAGTTTATTCCTGTTCCAGTTACAGAAGCAAGTAAGTTTCCAGGGGTCGAGTTGATAGATCCTTGCCCAACCCTCCACCTTTACCATGGCTTGGGACTAGTAATGGCAACTGCCAAGTTGAAGGAATTTTTTCCGTCACAGAAACCTCCTCTCACATGGGCTGCGGTACAAGGTTAAAGAATATCAACTACCTTCTAATTACCTATTGCTGGGGGAGAAAGAGAAGCGACCAGCCTCGGACGAAACTTGAGCAGGGTTCCGTTTCCATGCCGGTGATCGTTGCACCATTCGACAACCGTGTAGGAACTTATTATATATGCAAGGAATGTGTTGTTTTGTATGGTTCAATTTGGGGGGAATTTCGTTAAACCTTTGATAGACTTATACGCGTGATATACTTAAATTAAGAAAATATTTGAGCAATATTTGAGGGATAGACTCATATATGAATATATACAGTAGGAAATAGATTTTGAGATGGAAAAATGTTTAGGAAGTTGTAAACAGGAAATAATTATGTATGTTACTGTCACTTGACTCTATCGAAAGAAAGAATTCCCCTTTTTAGGGTAGAATGGACCAGGGGAAACATCGTGTAAACATCAAGAAGAATTGGAGAGCCTGAAAAACCCTTTAAATGTTAATGACTCATCCTAAAATTATAGGCAAAACCGGCAGGTTTTTATCTAATTTCACATATTGTTCATATCACCCTAACATTGTTTTTATATACAAACATATTTCATTGAGCTCACACATTTTTCTACTTACTCTCAAATCTGAAAAGTTACATATATTTACTCAACGGTAATTTTCTTTCCGTGGTATGAATAAGGCTTGGTTTCTTTTCTTAGGAACTTATTACACAACCAAATCTCAAAATACTGCACGTGTTTTCTTTACTAGCCGAGAAAAAGAGAGGGCAAATAAAAATTCCTCGGTGGAAAACAAGGATACTAATTATTTAGCTTGTTGTTGAGCGGTTGGTAAGGGTAGTTAAGACACTTAGCAGGGCTTGACAAACGGCTATTGTCGATTCATCACTACTACAAACAAAAGCAAACAAAAAACAAACTCTTAACGAATGCACTCAATTCAGTCCCAACACTCGTGCTCGCTCATAGAAAAGAAATGAACAATGAGATAAGGATTTATCCGGGTTTAAATTCTATCTATCTTTCAAAAGTACTGGTCAAAACTGGATGGCAATATTTTCTAATTTCAAACTAAATAGGAGATCGAGTATGCAATATCATTTTTATGATCAAGTTTACAAAACAAAAATTGAACACTCGTAAATAATTTAACAAAATACGATTAGTATGGAGTATAGAAACCTTATTCGCAAAAACTTCAGTGCACTGACATCCACAAGAAATGGTGATTTTCTTGCATAGGTTTATTGTTAATTGATCCCATTCCAGTCTCCTGTTACCATCCACAGGTTGTCGACGGAATTTAAGTTGGGATTTTGTATAGGCCAACTCATGACTTCAATGATCTCTTTGGAGAAAAAAAAGATCGTTCACACGTTTATCAGTTGGGGACATGTTTGTAGACAAGGAATGGCATGATGCTTCACAAAGTTTTGATACAAACTAGAATTTACTGTCCATCAATTCTCACTAAACGACGTCAAATGAACATTCTGCCGTCCGAACCAACCGAATCGAAAATAGTTTCATAGCTGGAATGAATTATAGACTAATTATCATTCTTCCAAACAACGCGTTCTTCACATACAAATAAAGCCTTCTTATTCATTTGATTCACGATAGGATTGGTAGCAGGAGAACAAGCACTCAATTCAGATGCGTTCAATTGTCGAGCCTGAGTACGGTGACTCACTTCCCTATGGAGATCAGATATGATCTGGCATGAAATTTCGGCTGCAGTGTTGGAGGGGTCATTAATGAAATGTCTTTTAATTACTCGGTGAAGATTGCTTTACGTGGTGGTTCGGTTGTTTTGGTGAAGCAAAGATTCTGTTCCATCATACATCATACCATTTCAAAACCCAAAATTTCAACCTTGTACGGTTCCAACTCTCTTGAGACTGCAGAGATGAACATTCCATCAGTGTTTATCGTGAATATTTGTTGCCAAAAGGCTGCAGTCACTTCGGTGTGATCTGACATGCCTTGCAGCTGATAAACACTGAGAATCTAGCTACTTATCTTTTTTTTTTAGATCACTATTGCGATATGCAGTGAAAATTTCTTGAACGTGACAAAAAAAGTTCTCTTATTCTATCCACTGCATAAAGGTTTTTCTTGAATATTTTTCAACAACAAACTTTGATAATAGCTATTTTGTACATAAATTATATACCAAGATCTACAATTTCTATATATTTCAAGATTCTGTCGCAATTACTATCAATAAGAAGTCCATTTGAATAATTCGTTCCTTTATTTTGACTGGCAATCTATCTATATATCTATCAATCTATATATATATATATATATATATATATATATATATATATATATATGCATGAATCTTGACTCATCTTCTATCTATCTATCTATTTGTCTATCTATCTATCAATCTACACACAAACGCGCACACTAATACATCTTTTAGGCATATATTTTAAACGAATTATCAAGTCAAGTCTCTACTTGTATCATCATTTGCATTTTTATAACTTTTCGCGTTTTATCCACGATTATTACTAATACACTGCACCTCAGAAGTTCAGACAAGGTGAGGGAACGGATTTTGGAAATCATTGTGGCTCGATGAGGCTTTCCATATTCAGGAAGAACCACAGATTAAAATGTTTTTGGACTTGAATAACCGAATGATAGTTGCAAGATTCAAATACTGGAATTTCAAAGAAAATTTATCACTCATTTGCCCCTTTTGGCTGAAATATTTGATGATGAAAGAAAACGAAGGTGATAAAATGACCCAGAAAGAAGTGAGATATATATACTTTTCAAGTTCTTCCGATTCCCTATTTCCGTCATTAAACGCGGACAGATGATGCCTCCTTTGGTAGCTGTGAACAAAGCTTCTTGCCTCTAAATCTCAAGAGAATTTCCTCTGTCTTTTTCAGTACTCAAAAGGCCTCAAAATACATAAAGGTTTTTTCCCCCACCTCTCATTCACTTTTTTGTCCTGGCTTTTACATATTCGTTTCATGGGTAATTCTTTTTCATTCGTGTCTCTCAATTTCTTCTAAAATTCATGTCCCTATCTTCCTTTTTTTTGTTTTGTTTTGCCTTTTCTTTTTTGTTATTTACCCTTATTTTCCTTTTTTTCCCCTCCCTCTTTTTCCTCCAATGGTTCTTTGATTCTTCTCACTTTTCCTTCAAAAGTCCGTTCTTATATTGTCATATTCTTTCTCCTTTCATAATCATTCTACTTAAATACAGTATAACATTGAACAGAAAGACGAAGATCTTGCTGTGCCAATCCTCGAAATAGGAATAACCCAGCTGACTTTGAAAAGAGTATTCGATATCTTATCATTTATCGGGGACTCAACACTGACCGCAGATGTCAGGGCAAAATATACAAAAATCTAAGCATCCAGTGAAGCCATTTCCTTGATTCATTTTGTCCATTTTTGTGTTTTTTTTTCTGCGTTTATCTCATAACTCAGTACTTTCATTCTCATCATGCTTCCATTTTCCTCGTCTTTATTTTCATTTCTTTTATCTTTCATGTTTATAAACTTCTTGTCAACCTCGGAGAAGCGTCGGTGCATCTAACACGAAACGTTACTTGCATATATTGTTCACAGATAAAGAAAATTATTTCCTTATCTTTAAAAATAAACCTATCAGTACAGAACGTAAACCTCATGCAAAAATGAACTTTAAGAGTTATCTCCCGTTGTTTTAACTTGTTACTTCCCCCATTTTTCCATGCATATTTTTGTTTAATTCTTTTCCCTACTTTCCTTTTTCCTCTTTTTTGCTTTACTCACCTTTAATTCCTTACTCTCTCTTTCTTGGCAGCTGCATCTGCTCAACAGAACATTTTTCATTTTTGTTAACGTTTATTCACTTTTCCTTAAATGCGGAAGGCCTTAACCAGACTGAAGTCATCGCCTTTTTCTTCTCGTCAGATAACTCCTCATTACTGAAAATTGTGCGCGTAGATTTAGGTCAGTGGTAGAGAAGAAGAATGAAATCAGCGAAGTACTGTATTCCGCCTCATGTCAATTCGTTATCCTATTCTCAACTTACAAAATAAGATGGAAAGGAATAAGTTTTCATTGTCAAATTATTGAAACAAATAGACTCTCGTACGGTTAGTACATGTACTATTTTTTAAAATGCTCCATTCCCTAAAACTAGAAAGATTCAGGGTTTGTTTTTGGTTTTCCTCTAATACTCCTTTTCTTTCATGCTGATGAACTTTTTTTTGCAAACATTCCCTTCTTCTCAGAAATATTTCTTCTTTATCCCCTAGTTTTACTTGTATTTTTAGTTTTCTTATACATTTTCCCCTTCCTCTCTCTCTTTCTCTGTCTTTTGATTTCTCTTTTGGTTTCTTGTTCTCTTTAAAATATCTTTCCCCATCGCATTTTTTCTTTGCCGATGTTGGAATCCACACCTTCTCCAGTCGCTCTCACAATTTGTATAAACTCTTTCCTCTCGAAAGTTAAAATATACGTCTTATTTCTGTTCTTAATTTTTTTTTTCTCAGTGGCAATTCCCCATCCGTTTTCTCAGATAAAAGTTTCCTTATACTCGCCATTTTTCTTTTGGAGGAGGAATCGTGTAAAGCAATGTTTAGCATACTAACTCACAGATAGATCCTAGTTGCCTCCGATCACAATAGACCGGAAATTTTATTTGCGTAGCGACAAAACGGACATTTCTGTCATTCGCAATTGACGCAGTTTGTTTTTCACTTTTTGATATTTGAATAGCTTAGCGTTGTCTGGCACAAGTAAGGAAATCCCACTGAGTATGGACTACAAGATTAGCTTGGTAACTGCTACCCTACGATGATCACCCTTTATTCATAAGGCTTACATGAGTCCGGCACATGTTCATTAGTGCAGAACCCTTAAAGGCTTCCAGGCTAGCAGTACTGCTACTACATTCGGGCAAATACCCAATATTTATGGATCTTAAGTGCGCTGGTGTTTCTTCAGAGATTGCAAGATCCTCAAGAAAGCAAGGGCCACAATACAAGTGACCATGCTGCAAAGACTCACCTGCGGTGGACAGGCTACGTAGCAAGAATAGTAGACGAACGGATACCAAAGGTTGTCCTTTTCAGAGTACTAGTCCATGGTCAACAAAGTAACGATGCCCTGACGAGGAGATACTGAGATAGACATGTTGCATCGGCTCCTGTTGAAAGGAATGTATGGTGGTGCAGGGTCTACGAAGCATGGCAGAAATAGGTGCCGCAAGGTGAGTGCTCTATATGGCAACCAGACTTTCTCCAGTAACTGCCTCAGAAAGGACGTCATCTTTTGCATATGCATGACTTGTCATCTGAAGAACTGATACTAACGTAGTTCACCCTTTAAAATTCGCAAAGCCAAACCATAACTTAAGTCTGACACGAGGCTATGAATGCGGACCTTCCATTGAAGAACGAACTGATAAGAGAAATAATGGTCTCCCAAACTTGTTTGCTAACGAATCCTCACCCATAGCGTCCATGATTCATATGTTTTTTTTCAATTCCCTGGCGTGAGGCCATAAGTTTTGGGGCGCCAGTGAGTTCAATTAGCCCACAAGACTTGCTAACCATTGTTCTACAGCTATTTGCCCTCTCTTTTGCACACTTACTAAATAACTTTTCTACATCAGTTCTAACCATCTGATCCAACCACTATCTCTCTCTCCCTCTCTCTCCTTCTTTCTTTCTTTCTTTCTTTCTTTCTTTCTTTCTTTCTATCTCTTTAATGTTCTTTTGAAGTTTCGTAAACGCTCCTAACATTATGTCTTCTAATGGAATGTATTTTTGTTACTTTTTTCTTATTGGTTTTTCTTGCAATTTTTTTTATTCAGACTACAGTTTTGATTAGCTCCCTTTTCTTTGGATCACTCTCTTACCCTCTCCTTGCTCGACTCAAGCATTTTATGTTTCTATCACATTCTTTATGATACTCATTTTGTAACTTGCTCTCTTTTTCTCATTGTCGGTTTTACATTCATCCATTATCTATTTTTTATGATTTCTCCCGTCTTTTCTTTCCTTTTTATTTCAAGACTGAAATATTTCTTCTCTGATTCTTTCTTTTTTTCTCACTTTCTTTTCTTTCTCTAATGCCCAACCAGCAGCATTAATGGGTGTTCAGATTGCGTGTGGAGAGATCATAAATGCTGCATTGTTAAAGCTGCCTGGAAGTCCCTTTTTTGTAACAAAGGAACATTAAAGGAAGGCTATTTTAACTGTGTGTCCCAAATATCTTTTCATAGAAAGCTTCGTAGAATAGTAAAAGCTTCAACTTGGCTTAGTCTGGCTCAAGGATATAGCAGTGAGAGCATTTGTGTAATTGGAACTCACTGCACAAAATAATAGCCTGCGAGGCTGGTTTGCTTATCATCACTGTAAGTTAGATGGAATACAGGTGAGTGTTAGCAGAGGTGTACGCATGCTCTCTCTCTCTCTCTCTCTCTCTCACACACACACACACACATACACACAAACTACGACACCAAAACGCACACATCTAATAAATAAAGACTACAGACATTTGGTTGCAAGTATACGTCTTATAGTCTACTGCTCGACCCTGCAGACTAAAAAATTGTCTTTAAAGGTACTGCCCAAAGGGATTAACATAGAGCAGGATGCACTGACTACTGATGCCCCCTTTGGCCCCAAACTTTAGAGTCTGAATTACTATGCAAAGTCAAACTGCAAAAAAAACATATTTTCAAGTAACGCTAAAAGAACCAGCGTCGCCCTATTTTGTAAAATTCTATTTGAAGTTCAATTTTTTTAATCAGTGGAAGCACCAATATCTCAGTGGTTAGAAACCCAACGAATGGAATCAGTGGACTAAGTTCAAACTCTAATGGAGAAAATTTAAATCATATTCCCTTTTTTATTCTATGCATCTCCAATTGATCAGTCCTTTAAACCTTCCAGGAATTTGTCATTTCCTGGAAAAACATTTTCAAAAGTTATAGAAAGCTCTATTTGAATCTAATGGTCTGCTCGGACTGCAGCAGGTGGTGAAGAATATTGTCTATTCATTACAAAGAAAAAGTGCCAGACCATTGAAGTTATTCAAATCATATCTCATAGAACTGAATTGTCGCAAATCACTATGAAAATGCAATTTTATTAAGTAGGACTGCAATGAATGATATCATCGTCTTCTGTAGTTTATGGGATGGTATGGCACTGATGAATGTAGGACCATTCTTACCTAAACCCAGTAGGGAAGACTGGGAACAGCTGCAACACATTTCGCATTTCTCTATTTGGACTGGACCAAATTTTTATATATCAAACTGACACCAGTCTGTTAATCACACATCTCGTTTGAAGATTATTACATATGATATATTGTTCACAATGGGTATTTTATTAGAAGAAGTCAGTTGATGAAACTGACTCCAACTCTAGGATGCAACTTGTTATATATGCATTTCACGAATTAACTTTTCTTTTTGTCTCAATGAGCATTGTATTCCGAAAGTTTGCATTATGGTATTATTTATTTAACAACAGTTATTGAGTTTCTGTTGGTTTGTCCATAGAATAAAGGCCTGCCTTGAGTCAATGTGCAGATGTTAGAGGTAGTATTCAATCTTTCCATATTTCAGCGTTAGACAGGAAGAATGGTACAATTTGCAATTGATTTTATTAAACATGTATTTGTTGCACAAAATTGCAACTGTTTTCAAAAGAGTAATTTTTGTCAAACTCCAGTGAATATGAACTGCGACCTTGTGTTTCCAGGGTGGTCTTTTAAAACTCTTTGAAAAGCTAATTAGAAAAACGTGGACTTTCAAAAATGACACAGCTAATGCTCTGATTTTAAACGATTTTAGCAACTTGTTGCAATCATCCCCAACCTAATCAGCCTCGACAGAACAGATTATGGTAGCAAGACAC
>OY735213.1:17718837-17733837 GCA_963457665.1 Thysanoteuthis rhombus
ATGTATTTTTCTAAAGATCCCATAATTCGTATACACTTGAGGTTATTTTTTGCCACTTTTGTAATGAGATTAGCCCAACGATGGGCCTCATTTCTAGAGGGAACATAAGAAATTAAATTTCCACAGAAATGAATATAGTTCTCCATAGAAGAAAAAATTGAACATATTATTGGCGATAATAAGAAAAAAAAAAAAAGAAAAAAAAGTAAATATTAAATAGAAATCAAATTTTCAAAAATGTACGCTCAAATGTTCTTCCATGGGATTTTTCTTAACTTCTTTTAAGATTAATTATAAGGCAATTAAATGAAAATGAATATAATATGATTCGCAAAATATTTCCGAATCATTATACAATTCATGTAAATGAATCGAGAATATATGAAATAAAGTGATAGAATGGAGCCTATGTAACAAATGAATCACCAAACAAATTCCGATGATGTGTTAGTTTTTGGAGTTATTTCGGTAAATCTCATATCATCATCATCATCATCATCGTCATCGTCATCATCATCATCAGTATTTCAATGTCCGTCTTTGGACATAGACCTTTCGCAGGATCTGCCACACTTCTCTATCAAGGGCATTGCGGAGCCAGTACATTCTGAATTTGTCTAGCTCGTCTCTCCATCTAATATTCTGCCAGCTCGCCGGCTCCGGTTCTGCATGTGATCTCGGGGGTCCGACTATTCCTTCAAAGAATATTTCGGAGCTTTAATTCAATTATTCTTTCACGTTCATATATTTCAGGTATTGTGTTGTGCAAAGCAAATGCACAAGTCAACTCTGCCAGAGTAACTGGTTTCCTATTACTCTACTGTTGATAGCTTGGATACTACCTGATAATCGTTGCTTTGGTAAAAGTATATATATATATATATATATATAAAGCTGTGTCAGTGTGCTTACAAGGTAATTTGAAAGGTTGACGCCAAATATTGTCAACAAAAGTCTTGTTTTCCTTTTAAACCTGAAACAACTAAAATCATCGATCAGTTGGCCTTGGGTTCCATTCCCACTAGATCACATGAAGTGTGTGAAGGTCATAATCCCAAATGGAGAACAAATCTGATATAAAAATGATTTTCTTCAATCATAAAGCATCGGAGTTGATTGTCCATTTAGATATTTATTGAGATTTCATGAAATTAAATCGGCATTGGGGGTTTTTACTCTAGAAATATTCCAAAATTCTTCAACAAAATAAGCTTTCCATCAATAAATTAGGTACACAAATAGTAAATACCGCAATGTTAATCAAGTAAAATGGGTATCCTTTTTTTAAAAAAAATCATTGTTGCATATCACGTAGTGGAACCATGAAGTGTGATAATATTAAAACGAATCGTGAGGTGTAAGGAACAACAAATCCATCTTTGATAAGATCAAAATATATTGGAAATTTATTTAGAACAATTCACCACATTACCTGCTAAGTATTTTCAAAATCATTCATAATAAAGAAGTATAATAAACTGAAGAAATCACTCCAAAAGCAACTCATCAAAATCGCTTTCCTGGGCCTGATACACAGGTGGACTGGTTGTAAATCATAATATAGATTTACTCATTATTATGTATATGGTTGGACTATTTTCTGTGTTCATTTATTCATAACGTTTCGGCCATGTTCCTTCCGGCCTCCGCTGGGTGCTGTTGGTTCTAAAATATTCAACCATGTCATACATGATGATCATTACACCCTGTCTGACAGAAGTTAGACAAAAATAGATTCTGACACAGGCTTATGGAAATCGGAGACAATCGATCATACAACATAAATAATGCTAATACAGGCTTGCTTCGGTCTTTGACTGGTATCATTGAGATATTTACTCAGATCATCTTGGTCGGGTACAAGGATAGAATAGTGAGGTATTTGGCATTAAGTATACACACATTCGAAGAAAAAGTGGAAAAAACAAAAATATCTACGAAGGTTGCAGGTGACAAAAATAAAAATATGAGACCACCAGGATTGGAAGAGAGAAAGAAAGTGAAAGGGAGGAAGAAAAGGTGAGAAGGAATGCAAAAGAGAAAGGAAAAGGAAAAAAGGAATAAAGAAAGGGAAAAAAGTATGGAAAAGAGGGGAAGGACTTGTCGAACAAAGGGAGATAAAAAGCAACAAATAAACTTATGGAAAATGAACATCAGGAATGAGAGCAAAAAAATTAAAAAAATTACAAATCATTATGAAGGGAATATCAAATAATTGAAACACACAAAAGAAAGAAAGAAAAGGAAATTTGGTTTACATGATATTGACCCGATCGGAAATTATGACAATAAATACGGCAAAGAAGAGTTCTTCCAAGTTACAATTGCTTTCATATATCACTACAGTAAGATTCCTTATTCGATTGATTTAAGGCAATCTTCGAGACTAATCTCAGCTGACAGTAAACCCGAACAGTTTGGTCCAAGTTTCCTTGTTTCCTAATCGATTAGTCTTCGATCGAATGAATCTATGTATCTTTTACAGCACAGGTCTGATGCATTAAGACGAAAATGCATCAAATTTCTTCTGCTGTCCTGACTATCACGGATATTGCGAAGACCGGAGAAGGCTAAACCTTTTGTATAAGAAGATTTTCCCTCGTCTCATATATTTACTTTTCAAACTGCATATCATGTTCGTGAAAGTACAAAAAATAGAGTGCAATTTTTTTTGTTGAGATCATCAGTTGTTTACCACGTGAATGTTTTGGGATTTTAAAAAACAAAATAGTTAGATCAACGTGGCCTCTAGCAGTGTTGCTCAAACACCATCTTCCTTTCAGCTATGATTTCAGTGTATAACTTTTGCCATACTACATTTAGTTATATATATATATATATATATATATATATATATATATATATGTGTGTGTGTGTATATATATATATATATATATATATATATATATATATATATATATATATATATATTAAATACAACACTTTCTTCCGTGACCCTGATATTCATATCGATAAAATGAAAGTTGCACTGCCGAAATTGTTCTACTTTTTCCACAATTTTCCACAATATATTCACACATGCACCCACACATATATGTTTGACGTGTGGATGACAGAATGATGAAAATGACAACCTGAAAATGTAAAAAAATGATTTGAGAGAAAATTGATTACATTTTGAAAAAAATCATCATCATGTGGGCATGTTTCGATGCATTTTGAGAGTTATCTGCCATCTTTTTCAGAGAAAATAATATACTGTTTACGGATTTTAAATCAAGGGGAGACATGGGAATATTTCTGTGTTGTGTGTTGTTTAGTAAGATTGGAAGGTGAGGTGCTTGTGTCTCAGTGAGAGTCTTGTTAGGTCTGAAGAAAAGTATGTGATAGGAGAGGGTCAGAAAGTGTTTGCATCCGTGTCTGTGAGTATCAGACTTGTCTTTGATATCAAGGGGTAGTGGGGGAGGATGAGAATGGTCAGTTTTTCAGGAGAGGTTTGGTTGTTGGTTCTTCTTTTGGAATGGAAAACCCAATCAAGAAAACTTCAATTGCAAACATGTGAACACCATAGAATTTTTTCTGCATCTATGCAAGTTTCCCAGAGAAGATGATGCGCAATCATAGAAATGCATCAAAATATGCCCACGTAATAATACACATTTTCAAGATGTAACACCTGCCTTTCTCTTAATTCTTTTTTCCAATTGCCATTTTCATCAATATATATATATATATATATATATATATATATATATATATATATATATATATATATATATATATATAAATTAATCTACATATATCCATCTATTGTCATTTTTACGTGTGTATGTATTTGTATTCATGTGTTTGAGTGTAATTGTGCACCTATAAATATATGTGGATTGGACTATTGCTTCTTTGAATCTTTTTCTCCTTTGGAAACACACTTTCAAACACTCATTTGCACACGTATAGTATTAGCATTTACTAAAATCATTGGCATAACAGAAGTACAGTGAGTTATTTACAGCTATTATTTTGTATGTGTCAAATCAATAAAAAATGTTGACGGGAAAATCCTAAAGAAAAACAATAATTTAGAAAAACAACAGCAAGAAACAGCGAAGCAAAAAAAAAAAAAAATAGAAGAATAAATTTGATCAATTAAAAAAAATCAGAATGATTTATTAGAGCTTTCTTTCAATTCAAACCGATCGATCCCCAATCAATTTTTAGACGCAGACTTTTTGATCGATTTTGCTTTACTTCTGACATTCTATGATTTATTTTTTCAGCTTTCGAAAAAAATGAAATGAAAAATAATCAAGGCAAATGGAAGACAGTTTGTCGCTTTTTGATTACGATATGCACCCGGGAACACATTCCGGGATCTTTTTCATTAATACAAGTGATTCAGAATTGTATACTTAGTTTATTGATAATGGCTTGCATGGATAGTATTTACTCTTCTAAGAATTACAATTCACTTGGTCCAATTTCGTTGGCAGGGATAAATTAATAATGAATGTTATATAATGAGTTATGAACAGAAAAATTGAATGAAAGTACTTTTGAATGAATTTTAATTTCAGTTCTTCAGAATATCCCTGTTCTTCAGTTAACCAACATCATCGAGAGATTGACTAGCCAACAACAGCTGAATTTTCTCTTGTAACTGCCCTAAAATTATCTTTGATTCGATAAAAGTGTTTAATGGATGTAGTTGAACTACAATATTCTGATATGTGTTCATCGATTACAATAACATGACAATACTGGACATCAAAAAAGTAGCTAAGAGACTTTGCACAGTCACGCATAAATCTTCGAAAAAATTATGCTTTTGTTTATTTATCTCTGACAACTTGGTTGAAAAGTGGTATACGAAATCAGTGGCGTGTGTTTCTTTGTTCCTTCGTCTATCCACACTATATGTCCTTGAGCACGGAATCTATTCCCATGAAATTTGGTGGGAAGGTTGGGAATGGGGTTGGAAAGAAGCACTGAAATTCTAGGGAGGATTCAGGAATTAATTCATGATTGAGAGATATTTTCTCGTTTTTTTTTGTTTTTTTTCAGTAACATTTTAGTGTATGCTCTTAACTGTGCACACAATATCTCCTATGGTTAGCAATACGTTTCTATGTGGATAGGGTAGATCACAACAGAACTGATTGAATTTTGAAGCGGATCCATGTAAAATTACCTCCCGACAAAGGAATAATCTGATGTATACACTGATTTCTTCCTAGTTACATGCTATTGTTCGCAAAATTGTTTCGAAATTTCATCGACGGCAAGTTCCTTTTGGGATACCAGATCTCATATTTGAAAAATCTATTCATAATAAATATATTTATCTATCCATCAAACTATACCCAACTTAGTATCAGAAACCACTCAGTGACAGTCATTTGTTAAGGATTATAATGAACCATGATAATAGCAATATACGTATCAGAAATTCTTTAGTTTGATCAAGTTACATTTTATTTCGTCCACAAGTATTCATATTTTCATTTGCTACGCAAAGTATATAGTTTAGTTCGTTTTCTTCCAGGTTTTTCTTTTTTTCTTTTCTTTATTTGATAAAGCAAAAACATAAAACAAAGAAAACTGCATATTTATTCATTCATTTGGTTAGTTTTTACATCCGTGGGGTCGGTATGGGATCAGAAGTCCCATAGAGGAATCGATGGTCAAAAAAATTTGAGACCATGACTTAAAGATTTAAATAAAACGCAAATTCCTTCATTGTCAACGCGTTTGAGTGTAAAATCTTCAGTCACCACTGGTGAGAAATGCTCATATCGATCTAAATGCCCAAATTCCTTCCTTTTCCTAAAGCCTCCAACCATGAATATTTTGCTACGTGTTTCATCAAAAACGAAAGTTCTGAAGGTTTTTCCAAAAAGATATCTGGCGGCGCCTGGTTTTCAAAGGAGCACATCACAGCAGAGTGCATCCCACTTAGGACACTTGTTTTGCTTCAAAAACCCTAGATTTTGGGGAAGAAATTCTCCTAGGCTTTTATCTTCAAAGTATTGCACAGAGTGTCCCTCTAAAATTATAGAAATGTTATTCCAATCTCAAAATATCGCACATCACAAAAAACATCCATGCTTGAATGGAATAAGATAGATACGAATCGAATTATACTTATCGACTCTAACTACAAAGTACATGTAAAAGACATACGCTCACACGCGTATATATATATATATATATATATATATATATATATATATATATATATATATATAGAGAGAGAGAGAGAGAGAGAGAGAGAGAGAGAGAGAGATAGACAGACAGACAGACAGACATGGATGTATATTGTGAACTAACATTTCAAGTATGTTTCAAAGCTTTATCGAGTGACTTATTTCAATTTAGACATACTGAATGGAAGCATGTGGGCTGCGTAGATTAAATTTACCCGAAAAATATTCTACAACTAAAAAAATCCAAGATCCTCTATGCATTGTTTCTCTTAGGATTAATTCAAATCAAGCAAATACATGCAAAAAAAAATTAGAGAGAAGAAAGGAGGAATTTTCATATGAGAGGCAAAAAGTGAAAATTCAGCGTTTTTTTTTTTCCCATAACAATCAATGATCAATGCTTCTTCTCTTCTCCCCATTTCAGTTTCTGAAATGTTTTCAATGGAATATTCATCTTTATATATATATATATATATATAAATATATATATATATATATATATATATATATATAAATATATATATATATATATATATATATATATATATATATAAATATATATATA
This sequence comes from Thysanoteuthis rhombus, assembly GCA_963457665.1. NCBI lineage: Eukaryota > Metazoa > Mollusca > Cephalopoda > Oegopsida > Thysanoteuthidae > Thysanoteuthis > Thysanoteuthis major. The sequence continues at coordinate 17,725,567 of OY735213.1, forward strand.
TATATATATATATATATATATATATAAATATATATATATATATATATATATATATATATATATATATATATAAATATATATATATATATATATATATATATATATATATATATATATAAATATATATATATATATATATAAATATATATATATATATATATATATATAAATATATATATATATATATATATATATATATATATATATATATATAAATATAAATATATATATATATATATATATATATATATATATATATAATATATATATATATATATATATATATATATATATATATATATATATATATATATATATATATATATATGTAGGTACCAAGTTAACGTAGTTGACCATTGATTTTGCTAGTGGTTTGAACCCCGGTAAGTGTTTTAGACATATGGTCTTTCACCGGGTAGAATTTTATAAATAACAACTTAATAATTTTATCTTGAAAATTGTTTTTTTTTTGGGGGGGGGTACTTTTTTTTATTTAAATCCTGACTTGAATGAACCCAGGAGACGATTATAAATTGAATAAGTGGATGGATGTTATGGATCATAAATGAAAATGCAGAGGAAAGAAAAAGAAAAAAAGGCTGAATCGCATTATCCAATAAGTTTTTACGCACTTTACATAATCTGGTGCAAGGCCATGAATACAGGAAATACACCAAGGATCGAAATGACAATTGAAGTAACTTCGAAACCAATCTATAAACCATTGCTCGATGGCAAAGCGTTCATTTTAGTTGATGTTCAGTAGGCTTACCTCTGTATAGCTCAAACCCGTGGATGCGATGAGCCCTGGATGTATCGAACTCACTAAAGTGATTTTGGTCAGCGTGACATTCTTGTTAAACTCAAGACTAAACGTTCATCTCAAAAGGTATTTACTAAGCTTAGAGTAGTTTGGCACGAGTCTCAAAGTTTAGTTCACAAACTGAAGATCGGGATTACTGCTGTAGTAATGGTCTACAAGACTGGCTTGTTAACCCCTATTCCATGGCGAGGCGCCAATACATTCCTTAGATGAAAAGAAGATGAAGAACATCAAGAACTTAAAAATCAAATGTAAGGAATGAAAGAGAAAGTAAAAAACGGAGAGAGGGACGTATTTGAAAGCGGTCTAATCACTTTTGCAAACTGAACCCTTTCTACGCCAACCCCCTCTCTCTATATCTGCCGACGCCTTCACATTTTCCAGTCCCCACCCAGTTACCGTGCCAATTCGTTTGGGTATTTGGCCAAGAGGCAGCAGTCAGAACTATGCATTAATGGCGTGGTTGGAGTGTGACTCAGTTGTCTTCTCAGCCAGCATTTTGCATCGCAGCACACTATGAGGCAGGATCAGAAGCGAAGTTCCAGCTGCGATAGAGGCGGTCGGGCGAGGGCGTGAATGAAGAAGCAGAAGTGAGGCGGTGTATCACTCAATGAATGGCTGAATGAATGAATGAATATTGGTAGCAGTGGAGAAGGAGCGTGTGTGTGTGTGTGTGTGTGTGTGTGTGTGTAACTGGCTCTTCTTGAGAGTACACTCTAAATACAAAAGCCAACCGTCAAATAAAGAAGAGAGAAACATGACGTGCGGCATTAATAGTGCCCTTACCCTCTTGTGAATGACAACGAATTTGTCCGTGGGACTCATCCAACGTGGAAGCAGTCAGATCAGCTGTAAGATTGGGCAATGCTGAGATGGAAGCTTTAATAAGGGGATAAAACAGTGAGTCGGACATCTGGATATCTTCCAGGAGATGCCATTTTCGCCAGTGACATCACCCTTGAAATTTACATACAATCAAAACTGAATACGTTACACAAGAGCCTTTACCATTCTCCATTACAGTATGAATACCGTTTTGGAAATTATTGTCCAGACATTAATCGATTCATTCAACTGTGCACATTTCTGATGGGTTTGTATCCTAGTCACTTGGCTGAAGTACGTATTTCCCACGATGTTCGTTCCAGTTAAGGTAAAAGTTATGAATTAAAATTATGATTTTCAAGGCTGGTGGTGGTGGCCTCATTTTAAATTAAAAAAAACCCATTGCATGAAATGTAGAATCCTCCCCCATTCTTGCTCTCTTTCGAGATGTAATCTAAGGAATTCATTTTACTTCTCGGATTTCTAAAGGAAAAGGAAGTATGAAAATTGAATAAAATTGCACTTTTGTAAAATTTGTCATTTGTCTTTCCCCTTTCCGCTTTCTCTCATATACTCCAAATTTATTCGCCTCATTTGCTTTTGTCGGACAATCGTATCCGAGTTTTAACACAAATTCATTTTTTTTTACATAGTCACATTTTTTTTTACATAGTCACATTTTTCATTTTCTCCGTCTCTCATTCTCTTTCTCTCTCTCCTTTCTATCTCCAAAAACTCCCTTTTCTTATTATTTGAATCCTATATATTATGACAATATCTTTCTGCCATTTGGGAATTTCCAATTTAGTTGTTTCATACATTTAAAATTTTCTCTATCTTTTCTCTTTCTTCCTTCCATTCCTTTCTCTTAGTTGATATTTCCTGAGATCATCTTGGTCTAAAGCAATTTCTAATCATGTGAGCAGTTAATAATGCTTGAAATCTCAACAGCAATAGTTTCAAAGCTTTGGGAACTCATCGACCATTTCTAGAAAGGAAATATTCCGGCTGAAAGCTGAAGTTAGCATTAAACTAAATGCTAAAAAAGGTGGCCCATCCAGTAAACTACAATAACAAACAATTTTCATCTTAGATAATCATATCTATTCTAGATGGATTAAGTTCATTTGAATTCTAATACAGGTTATGTATAATGATTTTAGATTTGGGAGCTGAGCAATGGATGATGTTTCTCCCACAAAATTTGCAATGCCTGGTCAAGATGGAACATAGTTGCTGAGCCCCCCAACATTATATGACGGGGCCCCAGGGGTCCATGAACCCCGGTTTCGGATCCACTGCACTACAGCTTTTGAAACTAGCTTGATAACCATTGTTCTACTCAGACGTCCTCCACTTTTCCCACCCTTCCTTTGATCTCTTTGTTTATTCCCCCCTCTCCTTCTCAATTATTTTCTTACTTTTCTCTCGTTCTTTCTCTCGATTCTTTTCATGCCTTCTCTTGTCTTTCCATTCTAACATTTTCTATGCATCCACACCTTCCCTTCTCTTGTAGTTCTTTCTGCTCCTCGTATTTGTTCTCTTATATTTTATGCCACATTGAGGTCCCCCTATCTTTGTTTATAAGCATTCCAAATTATGATTTTCCTCGTACAAGGACAAACAAGAAAGCACTCAGAGAATACACACCTCTGCCAGTGCCATCGTCACTAAAAACTGAATAAAAACCTCTCTGTAGGTATGAATGATGCTGGGTAGGTAGCAGTGAAAAATCCCTGAACTGCCCCGAAATTTAAACGATCCTTTCTGAGCCCATGGCTGACCCTCCCACAAGTCTTTAACAAATTCATTGGGAACTTTGTGTTGACAAACATGAGAGAATACATAAATGAATAAAAAAAATGAAAAATAAATCTCATTTGCAAGAAAGTATTTCTGTGCCCTCACTGCATTGTCAATCTTTTCAGAGATTTTCATTGAAATCAATTGAGAACTTTTGCAGATATAGCTAACAAATGCAGTAACAGTGTAATTTCCTAGATTCACTCAGTTCTTTTTTAGCCAAAGACTCAGATTTCCCCGAAATTTCATTGAAACTCACGAAGAACCTTGGGAGATATTATGTGGACGAACAGAAACTCGGACAAACATGGGTGAATACATGCATCTCTTCCAACTGTGTAGGTAGGTTAAACAATAAACATACCTAGTGTAGGTCGAGATCACTACGCCATGGTTGGCAAAACCAGCTCGCTCACCATTGATCTATTCATATGGCATTGGCACAGGTCTTATTCTCAAAGTGTGGACCTATGTATTTCCTTGATGAAGAGAGATGAAGATATTGATACGTTTGCTTCTACTGTATAAAACCCTGCATTTTTTTCTAAATGATTCTATCCTTAACCATCTTCATCAACAAGACAAAGGAATTATAGACAGTAAATGTATTATCAATAAAACAAATATGGAATAAAAAGAAATTTTGAATGAAAAATATAAATCTTTTGTAAGTAAACAGAGATTTTCTCTAGCACAATTCATGCGTTCATTTATATTCAGATTTTATTTCCTTCTTTCTGTTTTGATTTTATATTTTTCTGAATTCATTTTCAGAATGCTGCTTAGGAGTGCTTGTTTCCAGTATTCCTTGTATTATTTTTCTATTGGGTTTTTCAGTAAAGCGTTCCTCTTATTAATTTCAGTGTATCCGTTTATCAGCTGGCTCTTTCTTTCTTTTTCTTTCCAGCCTTCTATTTTCTTTTTTGTTTGCAATTTTAAAAAAATTCCCATTGTCTTCATACTTTCCTGTTCTCAATTATTTCCCTAACCACACCACGACATTTTTGATATTTTCTAACCTTAGTCGGACTCTGGGCCACAAAAGAGGGCATCCTGTGAGGATATGAACCCACTAACCTGGAGAATATTCGATTGACACTTGTTACTCTCTACTCTAAGCGATCACCCACTTTTTGCTTTTTTTCACCTTTCTTCCCTTCATTCAAATACGTTTGATACTATTTTAACCTCTTTCCATCCATTCTTGCAAGACATTTTTGGAAGACTTTTCCTTTCCTTTATGTTTCCATCTTTCAGTGCAATTCTCCCCTGTGCACTTTTTCTCTCTACAAACATTATCATTTAGCGTATTTTCTCTTATTTCTGTTTCCATTCATTGCGTCTATTGAACTTTCTAACTCGTCCTATCTTCTTTCTCTCTTTCTTCCGTGAATACATTATACAGTATTTCTTTCTCCTTTGACGGAATGCGTAATACCTCCCGCTTGTACACAGTGATCTATCAATTCTTGTCCTTGTAATGTTCTGGTAGTATGGACGAAACTCAACCTGGGCGTAAGTTGTCCATTATATGATGAAGTGAAATATACGCACCACACAAAATGAGAATTACTGACATATACATTAGTACCTAAACCTGTATATTTTACATGCCCCTTCCTTGGCTTTCCGAAGAGAAAAGAACAAATGTACTTCATTATATTTCATTCACTGTCATCAGTGCAACACGGTGAGGTGTCTGCTCTTTTATCGTCTTTTCGCCTTCTTTGTCTGAAGAACTTGAAGCAAACATAACGAATACACTATATTATTTTAGCAAGCCAACAATAGCATGTCTCTGATCTGTGATCGGACATAAGTCGGTCGGGTGTAAGTCGAGGCATGGCTGTATTTATATCCATTTTCCTTTTTTTTTTCTTCATTCGTTGCTTTCTTTTCTCGGTTCTTCTCAAAGTCGGCATTCTGCTCTCTTTCAGTTGAGATTTTCATCTTCTTTATTTGTTTGACGTTTCCATTTACCCCTTGTATTCTACGCCGACGTTCTGTGCCTATTTCTAACATGAGCTGCATTAATTTCAAATACCTAAAATAAGGATTAGCTTTATGAATCAAAATGTAAACAAATAAATATTTTCATTTCTTGTCGAAGGTTAAATATTACATTCTTCAGTACTTTACTTACATTATGTGGTCATTGTTTTGTTTTTCTTTACTAGAAATATTTATTAAATCCCTAAAATGTATGTCTTTTTTCCTTTATCACTTTCTTGTTAGGAAAGTTGTCTGTTTTATCCTAGTCAAAAGAATTCACCCAAAGATTAATTCCAACAGCATTATATATATATATATATATATATATATATATATATATATATATATATATATATATATATTACTTATTTTGCTTCAAGTTTTACTTATCATCTTCGTTAAAATATATTGTCTTGACTGCGCATTCATATATGTTGTTGGAAAGGCTCTGTAATTGCTAAAAAGGAACAACAAAATATATATTTACAAGTATTTTTCAGCCCTCTCTACATCGAAAACTGTTAAATTAAAAAGCAAATAACCCGTAAGAACAATAAGACAGAAAAAGAAATGGGAATAGTTTACATTGAATACACTTGATATTCTCAGATATTGTTTTGAGGGAGTAGTATTATTACTTTCTTTCCTATTTGCAAGTCAATGTGATGTAAAATGAGACAAATAGATAATAAATTCGGGAACCAAGTAACTGTACATTCAACTATTAAGAATTTACAATGCAAGATGATTGCAGATTTTACAAAAAGCGAACGTATAATCCTTGTATCGATCATGTTGGGATGTTAAATATTGACTTAAAACCAAAGCAAATCAGTATTCCATCAAGAAATAAGTCAAAATACCTCCATCATTGCAGATGCCAAAAAACAAATCCCTACGTGAACAAATGAGGGATAAGAAAAATTCTAACCAAATCTAAATAGAACCTAATAGACAAATTTCATGAATGAATTTACAAGCACATGAACTTATAAGATGGTCCTGAGATGCGAATCATTTTCAAACTGTCCGTATCCGAAGTTTCGATAAAGAATGGATTTGATATAATCAGTAAAACCTACTTTGATTTCCTGTCTAGGTTGACAGTTGACTAAATTTTGCTAACCACTCGTAAAATGACACATTTACATAAACTTTTGGCCAAAGCCACGACCGCTAGAAAACTGAAGAAATATGTTACAGTAGCTAAAATACAAAATTATTTCGATCATTCGTTATGAGACTAATTGGACTGTCTATGTAAGGAGATTTCTTTTGCATCTGATTTTAATACGCAGATAGAAATCTTATTAAATCCTCGCCAGTCATGACGATGCCCAATCTAAATTTGGAGGCTAGAAGAGAGAAAATAGGAGACAACTCCAACTCACCCCAGCCGTCCACTTGTCGTTTAGATAAGCCTATATAATTGAACAAGATTGTTGAATGCTTTATCAGAGTTCTAATCTATATTGGGTCGTATTTTGACCCTTAATGGATAATTATGGTTTATCTAACCACCCTTAATTTCCTCCTTTATCTTACCCCCCCCCCCATCCATAGCGTTATTTTTCCTCCCATTTTTATGTAATTTTTCATGATATCATGTAGGCTTTCCATAACTTGATTGCTATTCTTCTTTTCAACTCATACTTTCTGGGTGTCTTTCATATTTGCTCACCAGGTAAATCATTCTTCATCTTATACAATATAATGTTTCTTCCTCAGTCCAGATACTTATATCATGAGAATGGATTTTTTTCTTTACTCCTTGGCCATCACTTTCCTCGCCTTCATTTTCTTCTCTCTATTTTTCTTTCTTATCTCTGTCTCTCTCTCTCTTTCAATTTTTAACTCAATTCACTTCGATATGATACTATATTAATCGTGCTAGCAAAATATGATTTCACCATTTGAATAATTTTCCAATTACATTGAACTTTTGAAAATACCAAAATCATCGTCGTTCTGTATTTTTTGGCAAACGTTCTGCCAGAATGAAGCTCCGTATTCATACACATGCAAAATAGAATAAAGACTAAGGGGGCGACTCTATAGGTAGCATTACATTGTTATTTCTTATTGACTTATAAGTGGCGTATTATATAAGTGAATGATTAACAAGGTATCAATCTCTTGATTCTAGTGATTAGATAGTTTTAAAAAGACAATCTTTTCTCGTCACCTCAAATTAAGCTGTACGGGATGTTTATCAGTAAGGATCAAGACATGATTGTGTTAAGGTTAATACAGAGCTCATCTATTAACCGATGTGAAATATAGCGGCCTAAGAAACTGCATGCTCTGCTGAAGTACCTCCCTCCAGCGTTACTCTAGCACAAAATTATTCCTTATATTCAGCTCATTTGAATATATTCTTCTTTCCTCCTTTGTATAGAACTATAATTCACTTATCACTTCTTCTTCGCTGCTTTTTTTACTTTCTTTCTTTCAATTCTTTCGTCAAATTTCATATTTTCCTTAATTTTATCGAAATTCACGTTCATCCCTCTCGGATGCACCTTCTTTGCATATTTCGTTTCGAAAATATGATTTAAAATGTTTAAATCATATCCAGTATATAAATTCACTGAGTCCCTTCAGGTTCTTACCAGATCTCCCCGTGAAAATCACTTTTTTCGATGTTTTTTTTTCTTCTTTACTTTGCCTTCTCTTGATGTATACGCTTGTTCATACGCACTGTTCTAGATACATTTCTGAAAAACGCAACAATAAACAAAACGACGCTTTGTGAGGACAATATAACATAACATGAATAGAGATTGCGCCAGCAACCTTTAAAAATATATGATATCATTGATGAATCG
>OY735213.1:17736337-17773837 GCA_963457665.1 Thysanoteuthis rhombus
TAAAAAAAATCTACTTATGGCTGAAATCACAGATTTCTGGCACCTCATCGAAGTGCTCGAATCCTTTATATTCCTCAATGATAGAGTCAATTAATACAAAATGTCTATCTTCGTTTCGTAGATTCTAATGGCATCTGAATAGCTCATTTTGAGTTTAAGATGCACAGCAAAATCTCTCGGCAGAAGAGTACGAAGCACATTTTCCAAGACTAGACAGCATTTCACATTTGCAATACCTCTTAATGATTATTTTGTAAATTAACAGCACTGTATGATTATTTCGAATCACGTTTTCAACCTAATGATAAGTATTATGAAGATAAAAGTTATGCTTCATTGTCCAAACATACAAGAAGTCATGCGTGAAAGCCAAAGAGTTGCTTACTAAACGACTATAGGTCTCATGTTTTTGATTACATTGTAATAAGCTTTTAAGTGGGTAGTGAAGCTTGCATCGATGATTGACTGCTTCAAAAATATATATTCCTGGAACAATCCATGAATGAAATCAATATGATACATACTTCTAAAACCATTTATCAGTAACTTCGTATTTTATTAATGAGAAAGACTAATTTGGTTGTACTGCATGTGTATATATGAATATATATATATATACATATATATGTGTGTGTGTATATATATATATATATATATATATATACACACACATATATATTATTGCTGTTGTTATTTTATCATCATCATCATCATCATCATCATCATCATCATCATCATTAATAATATTATTATCATAAAGGAGAAATTGATATATTATCGGCAGAATATTTATGAATGTGTTATATCAGTTGGAACTCTATCTGAAATGACCGCCCAGTGTTACACGGAGAATGTGTGAATTAGTTTAGCTAGCGAAAATAGAAATAAACAATTAAAAGGAACTGAATTCCCGTGGCAGCCCCATTTTTCTTCAATAGTTAATTTCTATTCATGCTGTTTTGGTCGAGTCATTCGTTCTCTGCCTAACAGCGGCCAGTAATTTCAAATACACACACATACACTAACACAAAAACACACAAACACACACACACACACACACACACAAACGCACACACGCACACACACACACACACACACACACACACACACACACACACACATGGCTGACATTTCAAACCGCCTCGCTTGCTACATTGGGATTTCTGAAACTCATTCCCTCGCTTGTTGAATAACAATAACTTACATTTCTTTCCAAAGGAATCAATTAATCGGAAATACCTCATATGTTGACAGGGTACTTTACGTTTCTTTTCCTTCATATCTGTCAGTTTCTCTCGTTTGGCCTCCACATTTTTTATCTAACGATCCATAATTTACACCTACATATAGAAATACAGAAAAGAACTTCCGCACCAAATTTTATTTTTGTCACTGAAATTTTCTTATATCCATAAATATATAATTGTGAGTGCACATGTATAAGTATACATACAATTGTTGATCAATAAGTCTGTAGCCTTACACATATCTATTAGCAGAATTTTGATCCGAAAATTTAACAGGATAACGTTCGATCCATGTGATTGATATTCAAATGGAGGGTTTATAATGGGAAAATAGACGTGTTTTTGTTTAAAATAAATGTGCTTTCATAATCAGGTGGCAAAATGATTGATATGCCTCCGTATGTATACGTGTATACCTTTATTATTTTTTTCATGTGTGTGCGTACAGGAAACTGGAGGATTTTCATTCGTCCGAATTTCATTTTTATATCATCCTTCCGGAGATTTTTGAAGATATATAATAAACTTATCTAAAGCTAAGACTTGGGTTGAGGGTGGAAGTTATATTTTCCGAAAAACAATCAATTGGGTAGGATCTGCCTCCCTTGGAGATTAACATTTTAGTATGGATTAACGTAAAACCACTGCCAAAGGATAGTCTTCGATAATCCATAAGTGTCAACATATTCCACGTGACATTTCGTTTGTATGTTTCATGATTCTTATCCTACCTTGACAAAAAAAAATATAGTACGTCACCGAATTGGATACACTGTCAAATTTGCCATTTCCCAAATTAAACATTATTGCCAATCGTCAAATATTCGTGAGACAATTCAGCTAAGTCTGAATTACATCAAGTGCCCAAGGCATAAATGGATGCAAGGGTGCTGTTTACTGCAAGTATCCAGCCACTGGGGTGTATTGTTTAATGTTCTAGTCTCAAAATATTGATAGTGATATTTAGGTGGATTTAAATTTCTGAAACCAATTTCCCTTTATTCTATTTCTGTGTCGATTTTTTTAAATATCCACTAACATAAAGCAACGGGTATCCAATATTAGTGAGGGCACCGATGCTATTCTCTTTTGCAAAGTTCGAAAAAAAACTTGGTAAAGAGTTGGCAGAAGGTAAAGATATATTAATCCAACACACAAGTGTTGATCTCTAGATAAATAACCCATTTTGTTACATTCATGCTAGAATGTAAATATTCAGACAAAGTTCACAAATCCACTCATGCTCACATATGCACAATATATATATATATTGTATATTACTTTCTCAAATAAATGTCGTAATTTCAAATAATTACACTACACACTGATTAACCAATGTATCATATAACAAATATAATTGGGGGAAGGTCAATGGGTTGAGTGGGTTAGTTCAACTCTCACTCTTTTCAATAGATGCAATACAAGAATGGGGCAAAGTCATATGTATTTCATGTACACGCATGTGCGCGCGCACATACACACACACACACACACACATATATATATATATATATATATATACATATATATATATATATATATATATATATATATATATATATATATATATATATATATATATATATATCCATTGAATATTTGCGTCCGATCAATTTGATGATGTTACACTGTTTCCTCTCTCTGATCCATAATAGTAGCACGGCCATAATCAAAGCAAATACGTGCGTGTGTAAAATGAGTTCATGCTTCATTTGTAAGAGATTAACGTTAAAAGGTCTATGTAAATCTTGACTGCAAATATATGTTCACTTGCCCCATATATATATATATATATATATATATATATGTATATATATATATATATGTATATATATATATATATATATATATATATGTATATATATATATATATATATATATATATATATATATATATATATAGTAATCAAAACATACAATCTATTTATCAGTCAATTACTTTTTGCATATGTATGAAAATATTTATAAACGTATGTATATGTATATATGTATGTCAGTCTGTGTTCATGAATCTATGTAAACATTTATATCTACATCTACGTTTATATCTGCATATATGTGTGTGTGTTAATGTAATTTAATCTACATATCCATTTGCTTATCTCTATCTGTTCGACGGTTCAAATCTGTCAATTAATCGTTCTGTCTCTTTTGCATAATTACCAACTGAATGGTTTCGAAGTAAAGTCAACTTCCAAATATCGAATCGTCGTGTTTGATACGGACAATCTTTTAGTAGCTAGGGACGTCTGCGTTATGCGTGTCCTTCCAACTATAAATTCAAAATCTTATCAGCTGTCATATCCAGTGACTTTTGTCTATTTCGATACGTACATACATACATATACATGTACTTATAAATAAATAAATATATATATATATATATATATATATATATATATATATATATATATATATATATATATATACGTGTGTGTGTGTGTGTGCTGTATTTAAACATTCATTAGGCAATAGCATTTTACATATTTCTATGATTTGTCTTGCATTTTCAAGCTCCAAACAGACTGCAAAATTACCATAATGAGATACACGCATGCAGACGTGCACACACATGTATACATATATATGAGTGGGTGTGTGTAGGTGTGTATATGTGTGTGATCTTTTTTATTTTCATTTGTTCTACACCACCTCTTTTCCCTTACCGTATCATAAAATAGTAGATATATAAGGGGAAAAAATGCGGTATTATGTATGCAGTAATGCAGATTATTTGGCGATTAGCGTTGCGTCAAGAAAGAATGTTTATGCATGAGCTTTTGCTGATGGCTGGCTTCAGGCTGGCCTCAGAATTTGGGTGGTGTTTTCGTGTCTTCTTTCTATTATGGTTGGGTGATGGTTTCTGAGGGATATGCAAATGGAACGGAAGGAGTAATATAAAAAGAACAAACAAATCAAATGATGAAAATGAATGACGGATATATATATATATATATATATATATATATATATATATATATATATATATATATATATAGCAAAATGAAAGAAAGAGGCGACCAGGAAGAACGATAGGGAGAAATGTAGGGGAAAAAATTCAAAAACAGAGTGAGAGAGAGAAAAAAAAAGGACGGCGTAGAAAAACAGAAAGCGGGAAAAGAAAGAGAGAATGCAGTAGAAAATGAAAGGAAGAAAGAATGAAAAAAAGAGAAGTGTGGCTCGGGGAAGAAGATCAGAGAAAGAAAGGAAGAAAACTAATGTAGACGGAACACAGAGTTAAAGCAAAAATAATTTTGAAAAAATATGAAAGAATGATTGAAATGCATAGAGGGAGGGAAAGGAAAGGAAAAAGTAAGAAAGAAACATAGAGGAAACAGGGAAAGAAAAATTAAACCTGAAAAAAATGATATGAGAAAAAAATATCGGTTAAATGAGAGACCGAATGAAAAATTGATGAAAGAAGGGTGAGAAAAATGAAAATGAAATTCGAATGAATGAAATACCGAATGATAGAAATAAAAAAAATCCACTCATTTGATTGCGAAAGACTTCAGTAAGTATTGAATAAAGTATCTGAGTTCAAAACTTATTGGTGTATTATTAGGAAAAAACTGAAACGAAAAGGTTGAATCGTAGTAAATCACAACCTATCCAAAACGATCGCCAAGTTGAAAAAAATAAAATTATAAAATTATAATTTAGGAAACGTGTACGTATGTCTGTCCGTCAGCTTGTCCACGCAATATCTCTAAGAGTTCTGATTGAATTTCAATGGAATTCTGTGGAAGGGCGAGCAATGAGCTTCAGGAAAAAAATGGTCAGATTTTCGGGCGAATCCAAGAATCTGTTCCTGGTAATGACTCAGCTTTTATTACTCTTTGGGAAAGGGGTTAAAAACAAACTGTTTATGAAAGAGGCTGGATATAATATTTGAAGGGAAGTAAACACGAGTACATGATAATTTTTCTTCATTGTTCGAAAAAATCATTCAGTTTTTAGTTTTAATTAGTGTACTGCAGTGGGAGAAGTATGCGCTCCCTGGGTACTTTCTCGTTTCAGAAAATGTTTGGGGATAAAGACAATGGTTTAAAGATAGAGAGAGGGGCAAACGAAGAGAGAGAGGGGGGAGAGAGATTGAATGGGAAGCAGAAATAGCTGAAATCGAAAGCTGGGAATGCTTAAATGAAAGGCAGAGGTGGCAAAGTGGAATACAGGAAAAGCTAAAATGGGAAGCAGAGAATGGTTAAGAAACATGAAATGCTAAAATGGGAAACAGAAAACGCTGAATTGGGAAACAGAGAATGCTAATATGGGAGGCAGATGATGGTAAAGTGATTAATAGAAGATGCTGAATTGGGAAGCAGAGAATGCTAAAATGAGAAACAAAGAAATGAATAATCCTAAAATGGGAAGCAGATAATGCTAAAAAGGAAAAACAGATAATGCTAAAAAGGGGAGCAGAGAATGCTAAAATGGGAAGCAGAACGGGTTAATATGGGAAGCAGAAAATGTTAAAATTGGAAGCAGAGGATGCTGAAATGGGAAGCAGAAAATGATAAATGGGAGAGTAACTAAAGGAATTTAACAGGGATGCATGAGAAACAGCAAAAAGTGATACTGAAAAGAATGGACGATAGGAGAGAATGAAAATGAACTGAAAAAAATAATGCTGACTGAAATGAAAGAGAAAATGAGCAAAGAAGTGGAAGAAAGTGCGACAAAATCTGGAAGATGCGTCCGAAAGAAAATCGAGTCAACTTAAACCAAACAATGTAATGCTTGAGTTAAGAATAACGTCTCAACTTTTTACGAATAAACCTGCCTACCGTATTTTGGTATTTTGAGAACTATATAAATGCTTACAAAGCATTATTTAAGCGATAAAAGACATCAACACACATTTTGAACACCGATTGAAGTGTTCTATTATTATTCTAAGATCTAGACACCTTTTGGCAGATTAACGCCTTGTATTTTTTGTACCATCATTCCATACACTTTAAAATCATTTTATTCAAGAAAATTTGACACAAAACAATTTTCAACGCCCTTTGACACGCCGAGCAATCAATGTATTCCAAATTGACTTATATTCTTCTCCCTCATTTCAAAATATTTCCGATGATTCAAAGAATAACAAAAAAAAAACAAAAAACAAAAAACAAGAAAAAAGATAGAGCAACACTGATATTTCATAACCCCAGAGAGAGAGACCATAAAAAAAAGAAAATGTCATTAGATGAAGCCAGGATCCAATACCATGGAAGATAGGAGTGTTACACATGCGTGAGAAACTCTGCCTATATGAAAAAAATGATTGTAGATACTTAAATAAGCAGTTTTGTTTTAGGTTTAAAAATTACCCCCTCCCATCACTATCGTTATTCTTATCTCCTCTCAATGTAAGTATCAGCTTTTCATTGCTACTGCTTTGCAAGGTAGTTATGGGTGTGTCGTTTGACTTGGTACTTTTTCATACATTCTAAATATGATGAGCCAGCGATGAGAGCTCTTCATCGAGAATTCAAGCAATAAGACAGGGTGATAGTTGAAGTGGTTTCTTGCAACTCGGTAAAATATGAATGCCAAGTGAACATTTCAGAAGTCAGCCGGAGTCGAACTCCGTTCGCTGATTCCGTTTTCCAGAAAATCAACCGTTACTCCACATTCACCACCAAATATTTTTGAATAGGTCATGTGTCATCATTACTGCCATCATTATCATTATCTGTCATTATTGTCGATGCTGGAGTTACTGCCGTGGTTACTTTTGCTTTTGTTTCTTTATTGCTTTGTTGGTTCAAATATTTGTTTGAAATATGATGAAATATTGAGCCAAGAAAAAAAAAAAAGGAAAAAAAACACAAAAACTCAAAAACATCCAAAACTAAAGAAATCGAAGGAAAGACGGTCGAGAGAAGTGAAAATTGATTGAAGTATAGAAAGACAAGAATAAGATAAAAAGGAGATGGAATAACTAAAAAAATGAACATACAACTGAACAATGATTGCAAAATTTGAAAGAAAAGAAATTGTTTGATTTCGTAAGAAACTCAGCGAAGTGACCAGAAATTCTGAAAGTTACCTTCCTTCAAAATTAGAGATGAAAATTTTGTTTTCGTTCTATTTAATTTGTTCTTTCTTCATATTCTCTTTGTAAGTTACAAATTGGCTCTCCTATTGGCTTCCATATCTATATGTCGTTATGTATGCCAATATGTATATATATATATGGACACATATATATATATATATATATATATATACATATATATATATATATATATATATATATATATATATATATATATATATATATATATATATATATATATATACATATACATATACATATATACATATATATGTGTGTGTGTGTGTATATATATATATATATATATATATATATATATATATATATATATATATATATATATATATATATATATAATGTGTCTGTGCAAGTAGTACATAAACACTAATAGGCTTATATCCGTTGTATATACATATATACCTATCTCATTTGCATTTCTTTTTTTTTATTGCCGTCTTATTGATTTTGTCTTAGTGCTTTATCGTATTTTATTCCTGGTTTATTGCGAGAGCGTTTGGAACACAGGAACAAATTAGTCTCAAGATGATCGTCGTCTGAAGACCACAAAAAAAGAAAATGATGCGTCTTGCAGACGACACAATAACTTGTAGCTTGAACAGAAAATGTCTACTTCACTATCTGCCCTTACCATGTGGAATATATCATAATAAAAAGCGAGAAACGTACTTGACAATGGATGTTGTTGTTGTGGTTGTTGTTGTTACTCGTAAGGTTGGAGTTTACCTAAGTAGGTAACGACTTTAAGAAAACGTAAAAATGACTGTAGAGTCTACGTGAAAACACTTGTACCGCAGAGACCAAACTTGAGTTCTTCCCACTTCGTATAAGCAACACCTGTCGGTCGTTTTTTTTCCCTCTCTCTCTCGGTGGGCTGGCCATGTTGCAAGAATGGCAGACAACCGGTGGACATCACGACTCACGACATGGATCCCCCGAGATCACATGCTCAACCGAGGCCGGCAGAATATTATATGGAGAGACGAGCTAGACAAGTTCAGGAAGTACTGGCTCTGCGAAGTCTATGATAGAGGAGTGTGGCAAAGACCTGGTGAAGGTCTATGTCCAACGACGGACGTTGAAAGACTGATGATGATGATGATGATGATGATGATGATGATGATGATGATGATGATGATGATGATGATGATGATGATGATGATGATGATGATGATGATGATGATGATGATGATTGACTGACTGGCTGGCTATCTATGTCTTGTTTATATAAGCCGCGTCAACGGAGCCAGAGAACAAGAATTTTCAACATGTATTCCTAATGAGACCTTGAAAAACGTTCTATCTCCCAACAATAGGTTTCAAGTCGGGTTAGGGTCGCTTTACATTGCACGGCTACAGAGACGGATTAAGCTTCCGCCAGTACAAGGACACTACTTTCCTTAAACGTCTTTCTAGATATCTCTATTTACTCCTTTCGTCTATCTTCATTTCTGATTATACGGGTCGTTTTTCTCTCTGAAAAGGATTCTTAATGTGAAATATGATAATTTCATTCCCATTTTCCCCCTCATCTTGTTCCTCCAAATCTTTCCGCCGCTTCCATTTATTTTTTTGTTTCCATTTCTTATTAACAATTTTGCTTTTTCTTTCCGCTTTTCCTTCTTTTCTTCTTCCCTCTCTCTTTCTTTAAAGCACGATTTGTTATCCGTCCATTTAATCCACAACTTTTCCTGTTTACTTGATTTTTGTTTGTTTTCCAGTTGATCGCTCTTTTGGTTGCTATTTTCCTTTTATAATTGTAACAGTAGACTTACTCGAGTCATATAAAGATTGACATATAACGAGTATAAATACTGCTGATGTGGATTTTCATCAGGGTAGAATCTATCCGACCCACTAACAGAATGTACAAACGCAGAATTGTTAACGGATTATAAAATTCAATTGACGAAGTACACACACGTACGAGCGCCTACGCAGATTTCTGTAACTTCTATTAGATTTAGCTCTTCTGAAAAAGAATTGTCTAGGTAACCAGTTGGATATGACGGAGGGATACAATTAGTAAGTTCATTTGGATGGGCAAGGCACGTGAAACTTTATAAAAAGTACAATAGATTTTAGTCATGAATTTACCTCAGTAAATAATTTCTGATAGATCTCATTGAAGCATAATTCCCATTCCTAATGCTCAAGCTTGCTCTTATTGATTAATCCAGTACCACAATTGATTGAAATATGACATTTATCTTGTCGTTATATTTCATTGCCTTTGGATGTCAGTTAGCATCTACGCTTATCTATTTGTTGATCCTGTGTACAGGTAGATTACTGATAATTTACCAAGGAATCAATAATAGATGATAAACTCCCATGTACATGACAAGCCCAGCTTTTAACGGTAATCGAGAACTAATTCAACTAGCATAAACGCAACATGCGTCCGAAATGGTTTGAAGTATGGGTCAGCCAAAGCATTTGATTCAAGACAAAAAGAATTATGTTTTGGATTGTACAATCTCTCGAAAAATGATATATATGTGTGTGTGTGTGTGTGTGTGTGTGTGTGTGTGTGTATGTGTTCATATGTGTTTGCATGTTTGAGTAAGTCTGCGCATGCTTCCTATCTAACTCTCTTTATACATGATTAGAACATATTCATATCATCTTTGGAGGATATTGTAGAATTTTGAATTAGATAAATTTCTTGATGAGTAAAACTGTAATTATGTGCTTATCTGCAATATTTTTTGGCTTAGTACCAACAAAACTCAACATGCAAAAAGATGTATCATTTTAGCTGAGCTGAAATTCATACAAACTGACTGTACCTCCTTCCTTTCTGATGCATGTGCGTTAAATTCACTGAATAAGCAGTATGAAAAGAGACGCACCCATCGGAAAGAGTCAACACATGCACTTATTTCATAACCAGCAATTGTATTACGTCATACAATTACCTAGATGTAATCCACTTTTATCTTTCAAATATTTTTGGTTATCCAGTTTGTCAATAGATGTTTCTATTTAAATCTGAGCTTGGCTCTCTTCGACAAACTTTGAATTCGAAAAACATTGTCTTAAAATCCGGCAAATAGATAGAACTAGAAAATACGAAGAGAGCTCATTCATCCAAAACCACCATCGTCGCTACAAGTTGGATAAAAATTGTTTTCATATTTTTCTACAATGCAAAGGAGGATCGAAAATATCCTGAATCTTCATCAAGAAGAAGAAGAAGAAGAAGAAGAAGAAGAAGAAAAAGAAGAAGAAGACGAAGAAAAAGAAGAAGAAGACGAAGAAGAAGAAGAAGAAGAAGAAGAAGAAGAAGAAGAAGAAGAAGAAGAAGAAGAAGAAGAAGAAGAAGAAGCGTATTTGTTGACGACGAAATGACAGGAGAGTAAAAAAAACAATAAAAAGACAAAACTGAAGTGGAGGAAAAAAAAAACAAAAACAAAAGTCAAATGAGGAAGCTATTAATTACATCAAATATCTTAGTAGCTTTTATGTCTTGGAAGTTTCATTGCTGTGATTCCGAGACAGAAATAAAATGGGAAAGAAAATAATCAGACACACTGACTTTTCACGAGATGCTGAAGGCGCAGTATTCGACATGAGTAAACAATTTTGAGACCGGGCCGACATCATGTGACTTGACCATTCCTTGCCAAACCTTTAAATACCTCTTCAGGACAAACCACACATGAAAACACACACATACACACACGCAAGTACACACAGGTACACACTCGAACTAGCTAACGGGTGTGATCTTCTTTTGAGAAAAAGAAACGAAATCTTACATGGCACTGTGAATTCATGAACATTCTCTGATAGAGGAGAGATTTATTGGTCAGGATAGACTACGCTCTTCAAATCCCACCGGTCCTTACGTTTGGAACGCAATACCCAGTTTTAGGACTCTATTGGAGAGTTGAGAGAAGAAGAAAAGAGGTTAAAAAGCAAATTCTAAAGACCGAATGCAACATCACTTGAGGAAGGTTGGAGAATATATGGTCAAAGCGTTGTAATAAAACGGCAAAAATGGAGACCATAATCCAAATAATATGAAGAATACATAAACTTTTTGTTTTTATTTTGACGAAGAAATGCAGTATCATAGTCATCATTAGTATTCACATCCCTATTAATACTAATACTGTTGATGGAACTGAACACCTTTATCTCTTTGGCTGAATCAAAAGTAACACCAGCTTAGATAAAAAGAGTGATGATTGCAGATCGCCTTCTGCCGTTCAGATCGTGTGTTAAATGAACACATTCACAGTAAGACATAGAGGTTTTACTCATATGAACTAAAGATTGCTTCACAGTGGAGGTGGAGGCCCAGTGCAACACATTCTCCCTTCTCCATCATGTCCTAACTTGGGCTTATGCCTGATTAAGTAAATACACGTTCGCCTTACGCCAATTTTCCCTTTTATAGGAAGGGTCAGAAATAGCTTTCAGCAATTTTTTTCAGCGAGTCAGTGTAGACGCAACGCGCAACATATCCCTCTCTCCCCATAACCCAATTCTCCTGTACATCCTAAAACCTGGGGAACTGACAACTCAGTCTAATATACCATCATAATTATTTTGATGCACATTTTTCCTATATACATTTATTATAATGGCTCCTTCCCTTTGCACTACCCTGGCTAAACGAATTGTTTTTAGAAGAACACCCCAATTTTCGGTACCGGAGGAAACCCATAACAAGAATACAAAGAAAAAAGAAAAAGACATATTAATAGAGTAAGACAGAGTTTTTCCATCCAGAGAATAGATCCACAATAACGTCCTAAATAAGGATCAGAATATATCGAATCATTAGTCTGAAGAGGCACAAAGGGGCAGAGACATAAACGTGTTTGTGCAGCGAATTCATTATTTCACTATATATCTGTGTGTGTGTGTGTGTGTGTGTGCGCGCGCACATGCGTGTGTGTGTCTTTAAATTATTTATATAATCTTTTCCCGTCCAACCTTTTGTTTTTTCTATACTAGACAGATGGAAGTAATAAAATTTCCTGCTGAAAAAGAAAAGAATAAGTGTTCATTCATGGCTTAGAACACTGTCGGTCGTAGAAATTAATCTTAATACAATAATCCTGATTGATTATCGATTATTGATTTCTTTCTGACTCGAAAAGTGACGTCCACTTGGAGATTGAGATTTTGTATTTTACAAAAACAAAAAAAAATGACCTATCCCGATATGATAATCTCACTTTGAACTTCCATTTTTATCCAAAACGAAAATATAGCCCTACCAATCCACCATTTCCATTATAATTCTATCAGCATTCTTTTAATCTCAAACGATTTATCTATAAAATAATCCGAAGTTCTTTAGTGGATTTAGCAGAGACTAAAAGATACAAGATATGCAGACAATTTGTTCGTTTTTTTCCAAGATAATTAACCAGAGATTTTCAAAGATAATCCGAAATTTTTACTCCACCTATTTTTGCAAGTATTAGAATAGTACGTTAATTTGGGTGGGGTTTTTTTGACACAACTTTACGGTTGCTACAATATTTGACCTTCTTCTTACATGTGTTGTTCACTACTTTTGCTTCTCATAGAGAGAAAAACACAGCTGGTAAAGACTGACAAATGTAATAAAAAAGCTGGTGACCCTTAGTTCGGGAGCTTAAGTCGACAAATGTATTCCGTAAAGAATGAGCAAAAATTAGAGAAAATGAAGTTCTGTCTTTCGTAATAAATGATTTCAAGAATTATGTGACATTTCAGCGAGATAGGGGAAACTCTGGGTAACTTGATGGATATAAAGTTTTAACAATCGATTATAACATCAGAATTTTCCGGTAAAAACTCATGGACCTGCCATTTAAATCACTGGTGGCAGATTTCCTTCTTCTCATTATATATCCCTTTTTTTCTTGGTGGTGGTGGTGGTGAGGGGGTACAAGATTCCCATTGATTTGGGAAAAAAATCAATCATTCCCTATCGTTCTGTTTGTTTTGACACAGAAAAATCATAGTGACTTTGAGAAACTATAATGTAAATCTCTACTCCTCTCAACTGCTCTGTACGGGACAACTGAAGGAGACTGGTAAGATACTGGAGTATTCAACATGTACATTTTTGGTTGGTTTGTATGATTGATTTTTGTAAACGATGCTCTCGTACACTTCAATACAATGACTCCCTGCAATTTCCCTGGAATTACATCTAATGTATTTGGTTTAATGTGCTCAAACCTTACCAAAGCTCATTTGACCGCCTTACCTAGTCAGGTAAAGTGATCAACTATCTTTTCTCGACATTATTCTTTCGACAAGACGGTATATTCTCGATAATCATGACAAGCCTTCAAAATTGTTGTGTTTGGCCTTGAAGTGCTTCCATACTCATTTTATTGCCTTTCTGTGCAACGTGAAAAAGAATTGACGTTGTATAAATTGCCTTCATCTAATCCCAGTACGTGATCCATCACAATTGATTACGTTATTGCTTTTCTTACCTCTCTATAATCAACCCATGAGGTACATTAAAGATGGTTATCGGTCAGATTTTACCTTTACGAGGGCAAATAATATTTCGTTAAAGTAAAATAAGATGCATATATATTTAGAGATTTCTATCTGTTTTTTTTTTTTTATATAGCTTTTTAGGTGGGGCATTAGATTCTAGATAGGGAGCAGAATGCCGACAAATAATTGCTCAGATTCAATAATATCAGATATAAAAACATAAATGAATAAGTTATTGTAGACTAGAATGAAAAGAAATTCCTCGGTTCAAAACCTAGCTTTCCTATGTCATATAATCTCATATCCAGTCTTTTATTCAGAAAGATTTATGAACAGCAATTCAATTGACACAGCGAGCAGTAGTGAAAAACGGTGATTTCAGACATACAATCAGTCTGAATACAGAAATAATTCCTTAAAATAGTTTACAGTTGTCAAGCAGTTGACTGATACGCTCACCTGAGATTACAGCTAAGCATATCAGCCTATCAGCTGAATGTCAATGTAACAGAGGACACAACAAAGATTCTATTGAAGAGTTATTTCCCTTTTAAATGTTCTGAAAGATACGACTTTACCTTTAGAGGATACGAGGTAAATAGACGGGAAATATCGCTTATTGAGTCTGAAAGATCAAATCCAGCGATAGAAACGGCCCATAAATAACAAATAAAAAAAAATTTAAAAATACAAGAAAGTTAATTGAATGATGAAAATCATCTGGAATAATCACGGGATTTCTTTTTGGTCCAATATATCCAGCTCCCTACATGAAAAAAATTCGTTTCCTAATTCTGACTAGTTCTAAAGAAAAACACCAGAGATATGGTGGTTCTGAATATATATATATATATATATATATATATATATATATATATATATATATATATATATATACACACACACACACACACACACACGCACGTGTGTGTGGTGTGTAAGTTGAAGAATCCATGTATGTGTGAATTTTTGTACGTGTACATATAGGTATGTATGCATAGTGGACTATGCAGTTGTATCAGAAATATAGAATATCAATTATTGCATGTATTCAAAAGCATTTACTTCACACATATTTTGAAACGTGGAAATATTCTGCCACATGTATTCCTTAAGCAATGCAAGCATTTAATAAAATACACCGTACTACTGTTGTCATGTATACTATATGATTTCTATTGAATTGTTCCGCGCATTCCATTCAGTTTCTACCAAAACGTAGATTTCAATGCTTCCAAAACAATGGAAGATTTGGATTCTTTACAAGGTTGTTTAGAATCTTCCATTGAAGAATTTTCCGTACATTGTAGGTAATTGCATACTTAAGTAATTATATATGTCACTTTGAAAAGTTAAGTACCATAAATTGATCACTGGTCGATATAATCCTTTTCCCACTTCACTTTCGATGGTTTCCGCTCTTTCCGGTATATTTCCCGTATCAATCTTTTTTCTCTTCTTTTTTTAATTACTTCTTGTTTGTTGTTCCAACTTCTTTTAATCAAGGCAAAGATTTTGTAGAAATTATTGTGATGGAAGATAACATCAAAAAGAAGAAGAAGTAGAAGAAGAACTAGATGAAATACAAGAAGAAAAAACGGTTAGAAGAAGAAGAAAAACAAGAAGAATGCCCCTAGCAATAACCATGTAATGGACGCAATTTAGCTGTGGCCCCAGGATAGGTTAGAAATTACAAAAGAAAATTTATGAAGGAGAAAAAAATCTCTTGAACACCAAAGAAATGACTTTTGTAATTATGAATTCAAAGAGTCCTACATGATAATTTAATCAAAGTCTTTCCTAAAAATTAAGAGAAAGATTATTTCAAAATCCATTTCCGCAAGCAACTATTTTCATGTGCACGTTATTTTGATTAGGAAGATGAAAAGAAAGTTTTTGCTCTTCAAAAAAGGAAAAATTTTAAATAAATGAATAAATAAATAAATAAATAAATTATTATTATCATTAAGAATAATAATAATAATAATAATAATAATAATAATAATAATAATAATGATGATGATAATAATAATAATGATGATAATAATAATAATAATAATAATAATAATAATAATAATAATAATAATAATAATAATAATAATAATAATAATAATAATAATAATAATACATCTTGGGGCAATCCAAAGACCAACATTCTGAATCTTATTTCAACAATTAATGAAATGTTCAATTCATTATAATGATTTGACTTTTCCTTGTCGAGATGTACGTCAACTTGGACATAGTATATTTTACTTGTACACGATAAACTGGCTGTTCGATTCTGAATGAGCGTGCAACAGTATCTGACTGAATCTTTCACGCCTTCGGTATGTCCCTTCACACATTCATGGTGCCCTTTCCACATATTTTGGGTGTCCTAAAAATAATGCCCAATTTGTTGCGCTAGTAACCAAATACTATTCAAAAATTGAGAACTTAAAAAAAAGTTGCCTTCACTGACGGTGAACAAAGTATATGCAGATCAGTAAGTTGCCGACTGAACAAATACATCGAAATGGACTACAATCACATGTAATGAATTGCATTCGTCTTGGTTTATTAGATCAGCAATCTGTTTCATGAGAGATGAGTGCAAACCAAGGTCGACAGTATTTGAGTTATGATTAATGAATTAATCTCGCAAAAATATGTTACCTCGATCCTCCTTTGATGCCTTATTCTTTACACCTTGTGTCAAATTTATATTTTTCAAGTGAATCTCTACATTTATGGATATAATCAAATACTAAACCTGTGATTTTGATTTGATATTATGATATAGCTTTCAGTTATATGGCTACTTTTCTTTGGGAGGAATTTCCACTAACACATATTCGAAACTAGGATTCAAAAACCGATATCTAGTTCAAGTGACCAATTCATTCTCCCTGGGTCAATCGTGCAAAAATGGGGTAGAGCCAGATTGGAGAAAAGAACGTAACTCGGAATAAGTGATGGAAAGCAGAAATTGACATTCATTGCAAGTGGCAAGAAAAGGAAAGGGCAGATTCAAATTTAAAGCATTAATAAGTGGCATTGGAAAATAAACAAATAATTAAATAACTCCACAAATTCAAAACAAGGGAACAAATCAGATGACAGGGTTAATCGTTGCTGAGTGTTGAGTCTTGCGACTCATCGAACCTGTCAGCGAAGTGGAAGAGATTCCCTTGTTGGAAAAAGGGTACCCAGAGAATAAGTGAAACTGAAGAAGAAGAAGAAGAAGAAGAAGAAGAAGAAGAAGAAGAAGAAGAAGAAGAAGAAGAAGAAGAAGAAGAAGAAGAATGTATCAATGTGAAAAACACCGTCAAAGCAGTAATTTTAAAAACTGTTTTCGTTCACCATTAGCCGAGAAATACAAATGACAAAAATTTAAAGAAAAAATACACAAGAAATAGAAAACCAAAAAAAAAAAAAAAAACGTACAAGTATCACTAAAAAAATATCAAATAAAAAACGAGTGACGATTGTGGTTAGGGATTTGAATGGCAATGAGCACAAGATTATCGAAACAAAATTGGAAATGAAATAGATTTATGTCGACAGGGTGACAAGAAAAATAGTTGGCAAATTTTATCGCTAATTGAAAACATTAATAAAGGGAGAACATCTGAAAGAAAATATTGCATTGAATAAAAACACGAATAAAAAAACCTAAACCTTGATTTTGTCTTCACGTCTGAACAAGCGTATCCGCACGCAAAGTTTTGTTTCCATCTTGTTTTGCAAACACATGCGTATATAACGAGTTTGATTATTCGGTTTTACATTCACACGCACACACATATTTATGTATGCACACACACAAACATATATACACATAAAGAGAGAGACAGACACATGGAGACCTACTAAAAACCTTTTAGAGTGATATACTGAAGAAGAAACACTTTGTTGTGCTGCGTTTCCAAGTGAGAAGAACCTGCTTTGAATATCAGCATTCAAAATGTTAGCTTTTAGCAACTTGGACAACATTAACAACACTGTTAAATGTGTAAGCAGTTTAACCATCAAATACCAATGTAACTATCTATCTATCAATCTATCTATCTATCTATTTATCTATCCATGTTTATATGTGTGTGTGTGTGTGTGTGTGTGTGTGTTTGTTTGTGTGTTTGTGTGTGTGTGTGTGTGTGTGTGTGTGTGTGTGTGTGTGTGTGTGTGTGTGAATAAGCCGGATTGAATGCATTAGCGCATATTCGCTCAACGAAAGCTGTTCGATGCAGCAATCCCATTTTAACTTGTTCCAGGCATGCCTAATAAACAATAATTAATACAAGAATCCTATTTAAAGGCGAAAACATGATGTTTGCTATTTTCTCATCGATGTCAACAAGCATCCACCAACGTCTCAGGTCTTATCATTCTATCAAGATATTCAGCATTTACTGCTCGGGTCTCCTGACATGAATCTTCTAAGCGCTTTCTTTGCCTTAAAATAATAGCATAAGTCAGAATTGTCTATAATAGACGAAATTCGAGTTCTTACTTCTTGCTCATACTTACTTTGATGTTTTCCTCAGATAGGCTTTGAAGGAGTTTAGAGAATGTTTCTCTCCAATGTTATTAGACCAGTTTATGAAAGTAAAATAAGATATTGATATTTTATTATTATTCAAATCATTTCATGAAGTATTGTGACCTATTGTAATGATTTTGACATCTATTCACCTTCATTTCAATTCTTTAGTCAAGGACCGTCAATCTAAAGCTGCGAGCTAACAGCGCAGATCGGAAATAAAAAAGCAAGCTCCCAGTGAGATTTAAACTCACGCCCCTCTTGCTAATTGATAAAGCAGCTGGGCGCTAGCCAGGCCTCATTCTGGCAAGGTACAGGAGTTCGAATCTCAACAGTAGCATATTATTCATTTCCGATCTGCGCTGTTTGATGGTTGACGTAGATTGACGGTCTGAGTTGAGTTGTGAGAAAAGAACAACTGAAAGACCAAGACAAAGTAAATAGTAGTCAGAATTATTACAAAATTGATCTCTCTTCTTGATATTCATTATTTTCTTTAATCAAGTACGGCATAAACCGAGTAGGAGAAAAGTGCGACTATGATGTCTGTATTGCTCAAGTCATCAAAGTGCACAGAGTTTCCGGCACTGAGAATGAAAATAAAAGATTTCTTAAAATCTGCTCCGTGGAGAGAAAAAGAATAAGAGAAAAGACAAATGAGTTAAAGTGCGTCATTCTCAAGAAAAAAAAAAAGGTGAAACCAATTTTAGAAGATCATCGACTCGAAATCAACCAATTATAACGTTAGCGCTAACAAAGAGGATAAATTTTTTCACCAATAGCTTACTGAATTCTGTGGTATGTAAAATGCGCGTTTTAAATGGTACTTAGAGAACGAGCAGCCATGTAAACTTAAACAAACCACAGATATATCCATTTCTAACTTCTGAAGACAACCCTCTAGTCATAATACCAGTGAATTTTATGTATATTGATATTAGGATACTTTTTAGTTTTTGTAGATTTCTTCTATGTCAGTGAATATAGTACGCCATGATTAATTGAGTGATGTTTCGAATACTTGCACGCCACCTAAATGACATTTTCTCGACTTAACCTTTCAGTGTGGATGGCAAAGAATTATTCGCTAATTTCCGCTGCGTATCCACCCTGAGGAATTTTCAATTCCTTTTTTTTTTTTTTTGCAATCTTCATCATTCAAAATTTTACATTTTTCTTTTCAATATGTCTTTCAAGTTTTTCATCTTTCATTCTTTCTTTTTTTCTTTCTTTCTTTTTTTTCTTTCCCTTTCCCCCAATTTTCCGTTTCATACAAAAACTTTCCCTTCCATGCATTCACATCTCCACTATCATTTCCTTTTCTTCTCACCCTTTCCTTTGTTTTTTTAAAATTCTTAATTCTCTCAAAGTCTCCCTAATTTTTTTGCAACCACGAGTCAAGTTCAACAGCATTAATGCAGTTCTATTCAACATCGTTTCCTTAAAACGTAGTTGAGAAAAGGAATGAGAATATAAGAGAAGATAAAATATTGTAGATGGAATTGCGAATTAAGTGATTTATCTGACTCGACAGAAGTTCGTTGCAAAATTTCTGCACTATGATAAATTAAATAACCCCTATTTAGATAATAACGTCTAAGGTAAAATAGGTTTCAGCTCGGGTCGTGGTTTTCAAGAAGCTAAGCACGACGTTAATGGAGGAGTTTGAATACAAAAGAAGCTGATCTTCCTTGTACGCTGACAGCCAAGTGCTTGAAAACTCTGTCCGTTTTATTTACTACGATTATTAATATTTCCGCTGCAATTTCTGTTCCTACTTGTCTCAAGTATTTCTCCTCCAAATTCTGTTTCTGTTTGTTACTGATTTTTGATAATAATAAGAAAAACTATGTTCTTGTCAGACTTGACATCACTTGACCTGAAGAGCAAGCACCAATGATTTGACATAGAAATATCCTCAGCATCACGCACCTCCGAGTCTTCTGGTCGAAATAGATGATCGTTGGCCGAATATTTCTCGACCTATCTGATCAAAATGAGCCTATTTTTTCATCTCATGGCCAAGTAAGTTCGATGGCAAAGATGTTCCTCGTTATTTTTCAATCATGGCAGTGTCGGACTTGAAGTAATTTGAACATTTGCTTTGTATGAGGAATTGTTGTAGCGTACCATCAGCCTTTCCTATAATGAACTATGAGATGTTAATGGGCGCGCGATGCTGTTAGCTCAAATCCAATCCAGGAGATTTCAAAATCCAGAGAGAATAATAAAAACCTTGTGTCTGGATCATCGGTAATACGTCCGTAGTTCTGTGTTAAATCACTACACCCCCGAGGATCTTAAGATATATAATACATCAGATAAATACGGGCCTCAATTTACAGATTTGAGCGTCGGTATTTGGTAAGACCACCCTCAATAACCAACAGACGGGACACGGTCGTTTTCTTATTACTGTTGGCTTATTTACTGACAGCTATTCTCTTTATGGCCCTGTTCGGACCAAACACTTAAGGAGATGAAGAGAGAAGTCAGAAGGAATTCACAAAATGAACAATCTCAGGATTGAACAGAGAACACGTACAAAAGAAACAAAAATAATTTTGAAACTGATAGAAACAAGCAACACAATCAACGCCGCTCAACAAGAAAAAGTAAAAGAACCCCAAAGTGATTTTTTGTAAAGCATCTGTAAAATACCAGTAATCCTTTCACTGGATCGTTTTTTAATTCATCTTCATTAATCCAGTCTCATTTTTCTCCATTGTCATTACAAGATATTCGAACATTTTATTTCTTTCATGGTACCTGTCTTCTTCTTCTTCTTCTTCTTCTTCTTCTTCTTCTTCTTCTTCTTCTTCTTCTTCTTCTTCTTCTTCTTCTCTTTTATCCTCTTAATTCCCTCTTTAGTCCCACCTTTCACTGCAGTCCATCCAAGATCAATATGTCACTTTTTGTTCGTTCTTGAACCGTGATTTTCTTTCCGTTTCTTTCCTGTATTGGTCAACGACATTAAGCCACTCTCATTTTCCTTTTATTGGTTGTTTTATCTCCATACTTTTTTTTCTCTTCACAACATTCGAAGTATGTATTCTCTTCAAGATTTTTGTTGTCCATTTATTCCGTTATTTTTCAAGTACTTTGTTTTCCTGTATTTTCCTTTCGCCTTTCCCTTCATTCCCCTCGCACTTAGAAACAATTTCCGCTTCCAAGCCTCCAACGAATGTTTCTTAACCCAAGCACTCAAGCTATAAAAGCCGAAATCCTGACATGCTGCAGCGAACATAAATCCTTCCTTTCTTTTCATTTTCTCTCCTTTTTTGTTAACTTCGCCAACCAGATCTTTCAATGTCAATGCTAACCCTAGCACCAAACTCATTTTCCAATCTTTCACTCTCACCCTTTCATTTTTGTTTGCTACTCTGGAAACCCAATGTCCTCCACTTGAAAATCGAGATCGACGTAGACGTAGGTCCTTAAATACTATTCATTGGAAGTTCTTGTTGATGACTGGGAAACCGGCGTGAATGAAAAAGGGAATAAAAGCAAATGAAAGAAGTGATGAATAATCGAAGGAGCGTGGTGGCCGTAAGAGATCTTAACGATGGTAGGAAAGAGGTTGGCGGTAATTGTGTGACGACCGCGTTATCTTTTCATGTTAGGGCGACCAAGAAAATCATGGGGATATTCAAGTCGGTCGGACGTTGTCATTTGGCCAATGGTGATGACGATAACCATAGAGACGATGGTAAATTGTGAGATAATGGACATTCAGATGTGTGGAATTAAGGATAGCTGCTTTGGATTGAAGTGCTCTGGGCAAACGATTTACCCAGACGCCAAGGAAACATTTGCCACTAGCGCGTTCATTATAGCAAAATCGTTTTTGTGTTATAACTAGTTTACCCATGACCCATAGAAAAAGTTTTGCAAATGCAATATACTTAAAAATATCAAAAAACATATTGTTGCTCTCTATTTCCTCATTCATGTCCAAGCTAAATGAACCAGGACTTTTACGCATACACAAAAAATAATTATTAAACTAGGGACACTAATGATTTATAATCAACATTCAATAATTATTCCTTTCAACAAATGCCACATACCAAAATATAAACACATACATATTTTGTAAGTAGATTTGTGTATTAATAATTGACTTTTATGCATTTACAATTTCTTTCCTTTCAGATCTGTCTTTTTTTTCCTTTCTTTCTTGCTTACATGTTTGCTTCGTCTTATTTCTTTATATTTTTTAAGTCTTATTTTATGTCGTAAGAATATCATCCATTCTTTTCTTCATCTATTTTTCTCCTTTCCTTTTCTCTCTTGTTTTTGATTCCATAATTTCATTCTATCTCTTTTCAAATTGTTCGTTCTTTTGTTTTCTGTATTTTCAGACGATTTGAATTGTGTATTGTTGCAAGAATTCTCTCTTCTTCACTTTTTTTTCGTAGTTTTTCTTCCCTTTGTATGATTCATTTTTGTGGCTTTCTATTCGCTCTTCATTTCTTTTGTTATTTACCTTTCCGCTAAGTACTTGTGAGCCTTTCCTCTCTCTCTCATCCACTCTCTCTCTCTTTCTCTCTCTCTCTCTCTTTCTCTATGACCCTTTGTTCTTTGTTTTCCTTTTCTTTCTTAGCTGCCATTTATTTTATTACCTGTTTCCTCTGTTCTTTCAACTTTCATTCGTTTCCTTATTGCTTGCACTTTCTTTCATACTTTCATTCTTTTTTATTTTGTTTGTTTTGCCGTTTCTCTTCTTCTTCCTCGCTCTATCCCCTACTTTTTTGTTTCAATCTTCTTTCTCTCTTTTTTCTCTATCAGTGTCTGCGTCTTTCCTAACTTACTTCCATATTGCTGAGACCGTTCTTTCCGGGTGATTCGACAATTTCCTGATGGTTGAAAGTGAAAGATGATTGTCTGAAAGACACGTTTTGCCTTCATTGTGTCTTTGCTGTAAGATCAATTTCAGCAATACCACCACACCGTATTCATGAACAGCATTGTTTGGCAACAAAACATGAATATCTCCTATTTCATAGCACAGGCGAGATCAAGCCATAACAGAAATTTTGAGTTCTCACTATTCATTCAATGCTTCTTACAATTTGGCAAAAATTGTTTCCAACAAAGATAATATTTTTTCCATTAGAAAGAAAGATATCTGATGGACGGCATCAATTCCTTTTGCAAACTGACGTATCAATAAAGCTCTTAGTGAGAATGGAACTCGATGTCTCTTGTTCGGGTGTTTTGCTTTACTTTTTTGAATACGCACAATCATAAATAACATTGATATATTATAATGTTTATCTATAAAAAGCTTGCTCAAGTGTGTATTGATGAATATGAACTCAGCGAAATGAATACTTGTTGAGATGCTGTAGTCAATACCAAAAGTCATTGAGTGAATTCAACGATAGGTCATCTTTGAATGCTTCTTTGTATGGAAGTCAGCTTTGTCCACAATTCTCTCTCTCTATAGATATATAGGCATTTTGGTCCGACAAAATGAATTATAAATCGATTGCGCTATATGTAGAAATTTATCTCAAATGAATAGAATAAACAATTAAGAAAATAGGGCCGCCGCTGGAATTGAACGTACCACCGATAACAGCTGCATCAACGTAGCCATGCATAAACCATATATATATATATATATATATATATATATATATATATATATATATATATATATATATATATATATATATATATATATATATATATATATATATATATATATATATATATATATATATATATATATATATAATATAAATAAATATATATATATATGAATGGTGTAAAATTTCCCAGTCGCAACTTTTGCACAAGTGAGTCTGGAAAGAGTTTTTAAACTTTACTGAAGTATTTCCTATTTGTGTGTGCATATCATCTGAGGAAAAAAAAAAGTTAGACTGATATTTTATTTGGTCAAAAATACTTGCTGAATATAAAAGGTCCATTTGATACTGTTTACTCTTCATGTTTGTCTTTGGGGAATTGTACAATTATAAGTACTTTAATAACGCATTATGTGCAATGACATATCAGAAACGGTTGGTAAAGTTTGAAACGTTTGGTCTTAATGAAGCTTTGGAAACCTCACAAAGATATCATTAGTACAGTATAATTCAAGTGGTCGACTGATGTAAGCTTTTTACAAGACGCGGGGAGAACTATATACCAAGGAAAATAGGTCTACGTGAACTTTAATGTATGAACTCTTGACTATAGAACATTTCTTATGCATATTATGATTTTAAAGAGATATGCTTTTACACCGTGACAGGTGATCTACAAAAAATCTAATCCATTATTTTTGGCATAATATGCTGTACGAGAATTTGATACATCATAGCTTCCTTAGAAATGAGCAGCGAATATATGCGCATATGTATGCAAACTAGTTGAAATTTTGAAGATTTAAAAGTCTCATATTTCTCTCAGATATTTACGTTTCTGTATTCATTTTCAAATGAAAGTTTTAGTAGATCGAGTTTCTCACATGTGGAGTTCATAAAACCTAAAAATAGTTTATAAGTTCATCAGCAAAAATGTTTAGAATATTTTACAACTTTCAGTAAACGTGCGTACAAAGAAATTGGAAGGAAGAGGGGAACAGAGATAATGGCAAAAAACGTCATTATGCAAACATGATGGCAAGTATTTTCAATGTATACATATACATACAAATACTAACACAGTGTATATAAATATATATATATATATGTGTGTGTGTGTGTGTGTGTGTATGTGTGTTTGTGTGTGTGTGTACGAGTGTATATATGCATATAAATATATAGATAGTGATCATGAAGAGTTCAGGGGTACTCTCATATTTCTCACGGTTTATGCATTTATTTTTAAACATGCATTTAGTATAAATTATTCGTCAAATATGTATTTCGATGTTTTGATACATTGTTTCAAGCCCATTTTGACAAAATGCAAGGATTACGTCCGTAAACATAATATGAGCAATCACATTTTCCTTTTCAAACAAACACATAAACGTCAACAAACAACTAAATTAGTATATACGCATACAGATATATTTTCATACACACACATATACATATGTATACTTTCACATATATATATACATATATGCAAATATACGTACATATATATGCATATATATTTATATAAACGTATATTAGTTCATGTACATATGTGTGTGTGTGTTCGTATATATATATATATATATATATATATATATATATGTGCGTGTGTGTGTGAGTGCGTGTGTGTGTGTCTTCAGTGATATGTTATTTGGTTTTCTGCATAAATGCATTTTATTCTCCTAATTGATATACAATTTATGACTGTGAACAAAGACAACCATTCACTCACTGGATACATTGATCGCAAACTGCTATTTTCAAGAGGGAAACTGTTTCATTGAAAAGCAATTTTTTCTCAGAAAATCGAAAAATATGGGAACACATAATCATGATTGCCTATTTCATGGAAATCATTTTAGGATTTCTCTGATATTCTTGTTTACTTTGATATTGTTTCAAATATGCACTCAGAATATTTTTGCAGCTTCAATAACATCTAAGCTAACAGTCAGTCGTTTTGATTCTCTTTGACGCAATCGTGATATTATGGAGGGGAAATTCTCCATCCGTATGTCTCTTCTCCATATCTTTGTCTCTATCTAGAACTCGTCAAAAATATTTCATAAGCTTTACTTTTTCACCATCTTTATGATGCTACTGTTATAATACATACCTTCCCTCTATTTTTTCCAATTCTGTATCTTATCTTTCATCTTTATGTCAGTGTATAAGTATTAATCTAATATACTAGAGAGAAAAGTTGTAACACTTCCCGCAAAGTAGGGCCTCCCAGTGTAAATCAAGGTTTATTAATCCTTATATGTCAATAGTCCATACATGTTTCGGGATTCTTCCCATCATCAGTGGTGTGTGCTGCACAGCTTAAACAATTAATCTTTTTTTAATATATATACAAAAGTATATTAATGTTATTTGACGATTATGAATTAATGATGAATCTGGAAAATCATACTTTCTGTTAGCTATTTCATTTTGTTATGCCTTCTAGTGCGTTATCCGTCTTCCTCAGCCAGTTGGATCTTCATTTTGAATTCAAGGGATGTTTTCGGTTTGCATGTGATCATGCAACACTGGTTATGTCACAGTTTTGTTTCGTGATATTTGATAGTATATTTATGGGACCTCGAACGATGTTCTCTCTTACGCAGTTGTTCATTTCTATTGAAAAACACTTGTTTGGCTAAAATCAGGGATAAGTCGAATTTAACAGGTGCATCATTGATTATGATATCAATGCTTATTCCAGCATATATATATATATATATATATATATATATATATATATATATATATATATATATATATATATATATATATATATATATACATACATATATATATATATATATATATATATATATATATATATACATATATATATATATATATATATATATATATATATATATATATATATATATATATATATATATATATATATATGTGTGTGTGTGTGTGTGTGTAGCCCTGGCTGTAAACCTAGTTCCTGCAGCAGGACCCCAAGCCGCCTTTTGGGAGTGTGGTTGCAACAGCCCATGGCTGCATTTCGTTTCTTACATGGCCGCAGACGACACGACCTATTTTAGACTGACTGTAGGTGAGAAACTGACTGACTGTCGGCTAGATACATTTCAGACAAAAAACGCAATTAACGTGGTAAAAATATATTAATATGAGATTTCTTTTTACAAAATCGACCTATTTACAGTAGGTAGTTTGAGACGTCTTGAATTTGATCATAATTTTATTATTTGTCTGAGATGCATAGTTATTGGTATACACAAACATAATCAGATACATGTGTGTGCGTGTGTGTGTGCGTGTGTGTGCGTGCGTGATTGTGTGTGTCTGTGTTTAAAGATGCAGAAAAGAGCACCACGATGTAGTTTCGAAAATTACTTTCCTTCTGATTTGACTGACATTAAATATAAAACTGGTACTTTCATCTTTCCGCTTGACACATTTATTGTCTTTTTTGAAATGTGTAATAGAAAAACAATCTAGAAATATATTTAATCAAAAGAAAGGAAAATAAGAACTAAGACCAAGTGAGAATAAATCAAATAAATAACCCAAGTTCATTCTTCAAAAAAACGTTCATTGATTAAAGCATTAAAAAAATCAGTCGAACAGAGAGAAAAGCGGAGAATATTGCTTATTTCCAAATGGAAAATCTTTCTGTTCTTTTTTTTTAATCATGACCTGAAAATAAAGACCCATTAACATTATTTCCCGAAGCTCAGCACACAAGCAAAAACCATTAACAAAGTTAAGATCCTCAAAAAAAAAAATGAATGAATACATGAAAAATACGCTATATAAAAAAATAAAACGTTTTAAAAGATATCAACTCTTTTTCTTATTGTTATAAGTACCTCATTTATTATGGAGCGGTTATAATTGACTTGTAAAATAAAACAATGAAGCATCATCAAACTAGCTTCAGATGGTGCCAAATGTATTAGATGCAAGATAAAAGTTCTTGTCAACTGCATGATAATCCATCGAAACTTATCCATTGCAAGTAATCCATTACGAGATAAAAGCCCTGACTCATCTATAAAACTGAGTGGCCATAATTTACAATAAAACAAATTTTATTGAGTTACTATAAAATTGAAGTAATGGAAATTCCCGTCATCTGCAGCTAATGATTGAGAAATTCTGACGATTGATTACCTCTCCTACGATTCACTTGATGAATGTCGTTGCTCCCGGAAGGCCCTTTCTATTAGATTGTTGAAAAGGGATGGAAATATACCATGGAAGTGAAAAGTACAAGAGGACTGCAAAGTGTGAAAGACACCACAAAAAGACGAAAAATTCCTTGGAAGAAGATACGGTTGAAAAATCACAAAGAATGTATCCATAAAAGAGTGAAAAGGATGAGAAATACGATCAAAACCAAAAGGCAATGAAAATGGACTATCGATAAGCATAGCTCCCCTTTTTCTTTTATTTTCTTCATCTCATCGACAATTTTCTGTGCAGTGAGTCTACGCATATATGTTTATATCTTGGGGTTCATCCTTTCAGTGAATTCTCAGAATGAAATTCAATTTCTCATAGATATAGAGATAAGCACAAATATTGCCAGGTGCATAAATTCACACGCACACACACACACATAAATATAAATTTTGGAAATCCACATCATATCCACACAACACACACGTGCACAGACTAAGAGAGAGAGAGAGAGTGAGAGAGACAGAGAGAGAGAGAGAGAATTGAAAAAAAAACACGATTTTCAAGGTAAATCCATTATCCAAGAGTGATGAATGATATTTATTCACCACTAATCTAATTACGTTAAAAGAATTCCGGTCACACACACCCACACACCCACACACCCACACACACATATATATATATATATATATATATATATATATGGTAGAAATCAGGGATGTAATATAATGTAATACAATAAACTACAATATCTAATCTGTGATGGATTTACTTTATAAAATGCTCGATACATTCAACTTTAGATATCCAGTTGGTTTAGAGTACACCTTAAAATATAATGAAATGAGGATTTGCTACATGAATACCTTAATGTTTCTATCCTGTTTGGGCTCCTTCACTCGAATAATTCAGTTTATTTTAGATCCTTCTTTGGGAAACTTTGAGTTGGGGGTATGTACTGATCTAGGTGGTAAAGTCTTCCTTTTATTTTATTTTTTTTTAGTTTCGTGATTTGCCACTGCTTGCTATATTTTTGTTTTCTTAAATGAGGATGCATGTCTGTTGATGCTTATAAATTACAAGTGGAGGTAATGGTGTGGTGTATACATTATCTGTAAGTGGTACTTCTATCATATATTTATAGAATGTTTCCTCACTGAAAGTATCCTATTCTCCCTCATACTAGGGTTCCTTTTATACGACCATAGTGGGTTATTTGATTATATTAAATTTAGTCGACTTTCTTCTGTCTGAGATAATTATGTTGATTGGATTGGCTATGGAGAATAAGATACTCATGTTATTCATTTCTAGTATATCTATACGTGGGTTAGTGACTTATCTTTGTTCATAGAAATGTTTTGCAGTGCCAGCATTTTAATGCTACTTAATATTTTTATGTGTAATAATTCTGCTTCATGTTTTTGGTCCTATTGGCAAAAGTTAGGATTTCTCATGGACGCATAGGCAGCACGGACTTTCAATATTTTGGCATATATATGTTTGTTTTGATATTTTCCATTTAACCGTCGGTTAGAGATTGCTATCACTCAATCTCCAATAATATGTCGATAATGATGTACCATTTTTATATTTTCCATTAGTAAAAGGTGATATATGGTTGGCAAATCTAAATTTAAATGGTGTCTCCTATATTCCTGAGTAATATTTCACATCTAAGGGTTTCTCTTGGGTTGATATTTCGGCTTGGTATACAATATTTGATTTGAGACATACGTTTTGCAAAGGACATCTATTATTTTTTGCTCAATTACTGTCGAATCTAAACTTCCTTCGTTAATATTAATTCTTATTTCTCTATTGTTATGTTTTGTAATACATGTATTGAAATTTTCCGTATATTTTACTCAGTGGGTTGCTTGGGGCGGGGGAACATTTTCTATTAATTGGATGAATACTTATCCTAATTCAGTTTTTACTTGTACGTTGAATGGTGTATACCAGATGATTTTCCTACCTCCATTTTTTTTGTTATCGCAATATTTTTCTCTATTGGATTTGACTTTTTTTTTTATCATATCTAAATTTCGTTCGGGTAAAACTGCCATTCTTTAGGGCTTAAGTTTATTCAAATCTGACCTTGTTGAATATCATTTCATTTCAAGAATTATATATTAGTCTAGTTTCTATTGATCTGAGGATCTTTTTGATGATTTTCTTTGGGATTTGAATCAAGAGAGACGTCTAAAAACGTAGAATTTTTCAAAATAGGCCTTGATTTCGACTTTGAAGTTCATTTTCTCATTTCTTCTATGATATATTTTTCCGCACACACACACACACAAAGATATATATATATATATATATATATATATATATATATATATATATATATATATATATATGTATATATATATATATATATATATATATATATGTATATATATATATATATATATATGTATATATATATATATGTATATATATATATATATATATATATATATATATGTATATATATATATATATATATGTATATATATATATATATATATATGTATATATATATATATATATGTATATATATATATATATATATGTATATATATATATATATATATATGTATATATATATATATATATGTATATATATATATATATATGTATATATATATATATATATATATGTATATATATATATATATATATATATATATATGTATATATATATATATATATATATATATATATATATATATATATATATAATTAAACGAAACGGGCGAGGGTCATTGATTTGATTTTATTTAGAATTGTCTTGTTTTTGCATCATTATCATTGCAGACCCGTCCAAAAAGTGCATGTTTGAAAATGACTTGACTTTATGGTATGTGGAGCCACCTGCCACAATTGTCTTGCAAATAATTTTCTGTCCTCAGCACAAAACTAAGACTTCAAAGTATTTCGGTTATTTCTCTTCAGTGTTGTAAATTAAGACAAATCATACTTGATTTTAGATCTAAAAAGTAAAAAGTGAGAAAATGTACTCCATATTGATGAAAAAAAATGTATTACTAGTAATTTCTCAGGAACAGTCTATTGAGAAGAATAGACAGCAAAAAAAAGCAGTTGAATGAAAAAAAATAATAGGAAAATATAATTCCACATGTTGGGTTTGATAAAATAAGGAAACGAAAGATATAGTTTATGTTCTAACAATTGGAAGAGATTTCTAAGGTTGTTATGTCATCAACCTATATTTTGATTCAATCTCGTTCAACAAACTCTCTCTCTCTCTCTCTCTCTCTCTGTCTTGCCTCAATCAATTTCTCTATCTCTCAGCATACCAAGCATTTTAAATCTATGAATACACGCTCGTGAACACTTGCGACGTAGATGATGTATTCAAGCAAAATCTATATCCATTTCAATATTGTACTTTATTGTATATCCCCATATTATCGAGAACTGTGAATTCCAACCTTGATACTGCAATGTCTGATGCACAGAGCAATTTATCTGATAGATATCAACTTCGTATAATGACTAGTTGTTGAGTAACCTCGATCCATTCACACATTATTATTATTATTATTATTATTATTATTATTATTATTATCATTATCATAATAATAATAATAATAATAATAATAATAATAATAATAATAATAATAATAATAGTAAAAAAAATAATAATAATAATAATATGTCTGGCAGTCTCATTAGTTCACACAGATAATAGTTCTTTAGTTATGCTGTCCCATACGGATAGATGGACGGACCTTTGTTGAACTATTGTATGGTAGTGCAGCTTTGTTGGAGACAACCCGGTAACACACAACTTCGTTTTTGTATTTCTTAAAGGAACAGTTGTTTTTGTTGTTTTTTCGGGTCCGTAGCTTTTGTGTCTTCACTGCATTGATCACATTCAAATGCAGTGGACGTTTTATGCCTCTTGTGATCTTCCTTTATTCCCAGGCCAGCGAATATTCGAGAGACTTAACTTCTATGCCAGAATTCCAACAATATCGACCCTTGGCCGTAAAAGGATAGATCTCGATGGTAAACACAGTTGCCAATATTGTGCTTGATTTTATCGATGAGGTCAGTAGAGAGTAAAGCAATATAAAGAGTTGGATTCGCTATCTGCTTCACCCAGTTCCCAAGGCATGACTGCAGACTGGGGCAATATCCCCCTTGTTACAACTGGTTTTACTTTCCTGTTATACACTACCTTCTAACATATTTTGCCATCTTCAATTTCGGAATTATCAATAAATCTGATTTTTGTCTCCTCTTAAGAAAAATAAAAACCCTGTAAAAACTTACATGAAATGGAACCTAGGAATTTTGCATTAGGAGGGTTATTTAATTAGCTTGGTACAAAGCCAAAACTATTGGTCAGTCAGGATGATCTAAATCCCAATTGTACAAACGATCTACGAGACTAGTTTGCTAACCACCAAGTTTAGGTAGAGAGGCTTGTTATATATAAGCTTCTCTTTTATCAGACTCTTTAAGGATATATCTTTTGCATAAACTAATCATTCGATTCCTTACGTTAGATGACCAAAGAACATTAAATTCTAAAAAAAAATCACTCAAAAAGATCGCTCATGTTTGAACTACAACAGCTGTTTTATCAGCGTGCAATCATACAAAGTTTGTTATGGTTGATATATTTTCGTTTATTGATTGTAATATTGAAAATGTTAAAGCAAACCGTGTTTTCAGTATGTCATACTTTTTAGCTTATGCAACTAAAAAAGCATGACTTTTGTACAAGGTGCGGTGAATGATTTCCGCAAGCTTTACATATCTTATCATCTTCCCAAATATATCTCATTGAAAGTGATGTCTCTATAATAATACGAATTGAGGGCTGTTTAGCTTTAGCCCTTACGGTGAAGCCTTCAGCCTTTAAATTTGGTGCATTTCACAATCATTCATTTCAGGAAACTTATCTGTTGCTCCCAGTCTTACTGTTTTGATAATGAAGCAATTAAAACGTGAATAGTGAGAAAATCTTCCATGTGATGCTTCTTCTTGAAAGATAGTAGTATCATGTTTTTTTGGTGCCCTCGGTGGTGCCGATAAAACGAATTTGCTGTTATAACTGTTGAATCAAAATACGGCAAGTATATTGGAAATTACGACATGATATATATTACTTACATTTTGATTACCGTTCAAAAGACTATAATCTCCCATAATAATCTTGAAAAAATGTAGAAATAAACGTGCTGTCAGAACACGAGAGTGAGTAAGTAATGTCACTATTACGGATGGCGTCACAAGTGTTTACTGTATATAATGCGTTATTTTTTTCAGTCTTTAATTATAAAAGAACTAAAAATTGACACCGTGTGTTTTCATTCAAAATATGAAATAGGAATAAATTCATACGCACAAAAAGCGACTTCTACATTCCAATACCAGTCACGTGTGTCAGATGACGTCAATGAATCTGTGGTAATGTCGATTAAAACGTCAACGGTCTTATTCGACATTTTGTCCTTGAATGCTGACAATGCGTTATCACTTGAAACCGTGTAAATGGTGACATGCAACTGTTATCAGATGCACAAATCTGGAGAAATCGATAATTTCATTCGGTACTAGGAGCTGATATTTTTTTCTTAATTCCAATTAAATTTCTAAAGGAAAAAAGTGACAACGAGCTAAATTTGTTAATTAGAAAAGACATTAGGTTGGTGTTCATTGACATTAGACGCGACAAGACATGAAATAATAATAAGGAAAAGAATCAGGATATTGCTGACGATGATGAAGATAAGGATTATAGTTGGATTTTGATGGTAATAAGTAGATCAATGAAAGAGAGGATGAAGATTATCATGAGGAAATAGCTGCGTGAAGGAAAAAAATGGTTACATTCAAGTGAAAGAAAAACAAATAGGAGGAAAGGCAAAGGAGTCAAAAAGAATGGAAATAACTAGGGAAAAAGAAAACAAAGTGTACATGAAGAAGAAGAAGAAGAAGAAGAAGAAGAAGAAGAAGAAGAAGAAGAAGAAGAAGAAGAAGAAGAAGAAGAAGGAGAAGGAGAAGGAGAAGGAGAAGGAGGAGAAGGAGAAGGAGAAGAAGAAGAAGAAGAAGAAGAAGAAGTTGAGGATCATTATCATTATCATGTTGGTGGCGGGGGGTGAATGAAAGAAAAGCTCAGGAAAGCAGATGAGCTGTTTTATAAAATAATGAAAAAAAAACACACAACAGAATTATCAATTATCATGTCAAAATTATCTTTTGTCCACAGAAGCAACTACATAGTGACTTGTAAAATCCTCCGGATGATACACATATCTGAGTTGAGCCAAAGAAAAAAACCAAATCAGCCGAAACGCTGTGAAGAAAAACATAAATTTGTAGAATTTTGTATAAAGATTGTGAGGATACTAAAATAAAATTCATTTGAGAGAACATCAAGCATTTGACTATCGAAGTCATCTTTTCATTTGAATGAGTTCGTGAATAACAAAGCAGTGCCGCACATTCTTCCATTCATTCAAAGTAAATTATGTCTGTTTGGTTTTCCCCCCAATTCCTTGTTTCTTTGACACTTGACATGACTTATGATTGGATATCCAGGAACGAGAGTTCCTGTCGGGAGATTCCTTTTTTTAATTTACCTATTATCTTCATCACCCTTTTTTGCGGGAAAATTTGCAAAACGCTTCGACTTTGAATTATCACTCAGTTTTTTCTTCTCATTCATTTTCCTTCATCTCGTTCCTTTCGTATCCTCCTACTCATTTCACTCTTCCTCATTTCTTCCTCCTACCCCTCCTCCTCTCATTTTGCCAGTTCTCTTAAACTTTCTTATCCTCCTTCAACTACCCCCACTCAGCTTTGTTCTCTAGACCATGATTTGAGTGTCAGAATATTTGAAAAACTTCGTTGATTTCCCCTTCAATTTTCTTTTTCTTTCTTCCATTTTTCGTTCAATCATTAATTCTGTTATAGTTACTTTTTTCCCTTTTTTTCTTCCTTCAGTTTCATTTGTTCTTTCATTTTTTTCCTATCATTTTTTTCTTCCCCTTACATAATCATTGTCACTGATTTCATCAACTTCAAATTTGTATACAATTTCAACTCCACCCCGCTATCTCCCAGCCATAAATCCATTTACTCGGCGCCTCCATTCCGTCATTCTTTCTCTCTTTCCTTTCCCTCATTTTATTTCTATTCGTCATCATTTCATTTCCAATTTTCTTTTCTAATAGACAAATGCTCAGAATTTTGTGGTGCTGAAAAGCTTGTCAGTTTAGGAGCAATCAAAGAAACGAGGAAAGAAGGCAGTTGTGAATTGGACAGTAATACTCATCGACACGCACAGAAGGAGAGAAATGCAAAAGCAACAAAAAGAAAATAGAAAAGGAAAATCTATTAGCATCCAGTCCAGTTTTATAGACTCGTCAGTAATTGTTTGAAAAATCTGCTTTCTTTATGGTCGATATAATCTTTTCTCCGCTTTTCCTTTTGGAATCTGACTTGCTGTCCACTTACAATAATTGAAAAAGAATAGTAATTTACTTATACTGAGGGCCTTTTATCTC
The DNA here is from genome assembly GCA_963457665.1 of Thysanoteuthis rhombus. Classification (NCBI taxonomy): domain Eukaryota; kingdom Metazoa; phylum Mollusca; class Cephalopoda; order Oegopsida; family Thysanoteuthidae; genus Thysanoteuthis; species Thysanoteuthis major. The sequence continues at coordinate 17,771,935 of OY735213.1, forward strand.
TTTGTGCGTAAGGGTGCGAATTCACATCGAAAAAATGTGTATATGCAGGATTACCAGTGTGTACACGTGCGCTTTATAGCATTGTGTAATGTTTTTTTGTTTTTTTTTTGTTATGGGTATGTTTCTATCGGCGCATGTTTCCGTGTGTATCTTATATACTCTAGAATTACGATGTGAATATTTGTAAAAGCATCCGTGCACATTTATGAATGAGATACATATTCAGAAATAAATACTTATATTTGCACAGATAACCAATTCGGATTCGAGGGAGCGCTTATGAACAAGCTTTGAAGGATGAATTCTCGGTCAATGTTTGAAGAGAATCTATTTGAAACAATATTACCAAAAATGTTCTAAATATACGGATGCCTATTTCGAGAAGAGTATATATATATATATATATATATATATATATATATATATATATATATATATATATATATAACTTTCTCTGTGATAAAATAGATATTTTCTACGTTTAGCACAATCCATAAGAAAAGCAAATGAAAAGAAGGGATGGTTGAAGAGTTTGTCGCACCAATCATCGAATTGCAAAAGGCGTCTCTGCCTGGAAAATAGATATTCGACACCCAAAACTTTACCAAGGAACATCGACTCTTAACGCCGGTAAGAAGTACATCTGTTACGAAATAATAAGACTCTTGACACTATTATACGTGAAGCAAGTTTGCCTGGAATCATCATATTCTCACTATCGTTATTGCAAATTTACTCGAAGAGCCCAAGTCAGAATTCGACCTCGGTTCGCTTGATCCATCCCATAGACCATCACGCCAGTTTACACCTTGACAAGTTTTATTATGTGCAGAGAGAGCATCTGTGTTTTCTAACACCCCTACGACACTCCATATATCTATTGCCCACAAGTCCATGCCTCGGTATGTATTATTATATAGGTAAGTTCATAAACGTATCCTTCGACTGAAGCTGTATCACCACACCTCTCTTCAGACGTGTATTCAGTCAAATAAAAATCAGTGCAGACCAATATCCTTGATTCCCAGCAGAAACGTAGCAGGGTCAAGACGAATATTTCCTTTCACAAAATGTCCCAGATTTACAACTCAGCGCCTATCAGATACGCTTTAAGATAGGCACCAAGAAACTGGCTCAGGATAAGGCACCCTGGAGCTGTGTTATCAATATCAGAATCTCTCTTTAGAAAATTTCAGACATTTTATTGTTGACAGGAAAAGCAGTGGGAAGAGTGTGGTGGCAACATGGTATTTACTGCCAAGAGGATTTTATTATATCAGTGCCTTCATATCGTGTTAGCAAATTCTCTTTATTTTACACTTATTACAGAAGTCTATTCGACAGACAATCACCCTTCCCTAACCTACATAATCTATTTTCGTTATGATGTTTTTGAAAGCCTTTTTATGCATATTTTCTTTTTGGGGCACATTTTCCTGCTTTATATTTCGTTTTTCTATTCTTTCTTTTCTGTCTACACCTTTCTTCTAGTATTATTTCTCGTACTAGATTATCATAAAAAATCTCTCCACAAATTGTTTTCTTCTTATGCAGAGCACCTTTTCCCATATTTCACATTCTTCTCCCTTAGAAAAAGCAATATTTTCTGCAATCGCATTCTTTCTTTATCCGTTAAACACTTTACTGCGTATGAATCTCGTAAATACTGACGGAAGATATTCAGAAGGTTTACTTGGGCTTGGAATTCCATTGAAATTCTATCAATCTATCTATCTATTTATCTACATCTCTAAGTCTGTTTGTTTCAATCTGTATTACTATCAGTCTATCAGTCAATGGATTTTTTTTTCATCCCACTATCAGTCAGCTTTCTCTTTCTCTTTATTTATCTCTGTTCACACCTATGAGTCAATCCGTCAGTCTCACACATACACACACACAC
>OY735213.1:17778837-17806337 GCA_963457665.1 Thysanoteuthis rhombus
AGAAGTTATTCAGAAACGTAATTTCTCCTTCCTGAGTACATGTAGTTGGATTAAGTATTGTAACGCACTATTTTTCATTACATTTTGGCAACTATTTACCATCATCTTCCAGTTGTATTTGCTACAACTTTAAATGAGGTCCATAGTTTCTATGGCAACACATGACTGTGCGTTCAGAAGTAAAGAGAAAGCCCTCGGTTAGAATTAAACTCATTGTTTGAGAGAGTCCACTTTACGCTTAGCTGCTTCTGCCAATCTTCATCATTATTGGATTCTAGTCGATTCCCATGTGACACAAATGTAACGATCAGGTACGTCAGCTTATGAATGAAACTGATGTTCACTTCCTTCAAGTATATGTGCATATATATATATATATATATATATATATATATATATATATATATATATATATATATATGTGTGTGTGTGTGTGTGTGTGTGTGTGTGTGTGTGTGTGTGTGTGTGGGATGCAGTTTTCAAGTATATATATACATATATGTGTGTGTGCATATGAGGGATGCAGTTTTCAAGTGCACATATATATATATATATATATATATATATATATATGCATACATACATATATGTATATAAATATATATATATATATATATATTTAAATACATATATATATATATATATATATATATATATATATATATATATATATGTATATATATATATATATATATATATATATATATATATATATATATATATATATATATATATATATATATGAATATTTGTGGTTGATTTCCTTTCCATGTAAACCACGGTAATGAATTTCCTTCCAGAACCACTTCATAGCTAAGACGCAGGTGCATTTTCATGCATCTCAGCGAAATACTTAGAAACTAATCACTGATCGGGTTATAAAAAAAGACATCTTTTTGGAGTCGTTATCTCTCTGTCTTCTCCACTCAGCTACAAACATAACGATGACGTAAATTTTCCAGATTAGATTCGTCGAGCAAAGACCTGCTTCGTCGAGTTAACCCCCCTCACACATTGTATTGCCGATCACTAAAATTATATACGCTTTTTTCAAAGGTTGCTCTCAGAAACATAAAACAAACAACAACAAAAAATACTTTACTGCCTTATAATTCTTCAAAAATAGAGTTTTAACATGGTATATAGAAGAATCTCCCATTTAATACTTTCAATGCTTTCTACGAAGATTTTCGAGCTGAACTTCTCGGGGTCGCAACAACTGAATACCAAGATCTCGAATGAATTTACTTTCTATACATTACATTTGATTATATGTAACTTTATGTAATAATATAATCCAGTTTCCCGTCTCATCGGTGGCTTCAAGGAATCGAGTAGTAGTATAGGGAATATAACTGTAAAAAACGAGTAGCGGTGAAAGTTTTACGATTGCCAGTGATTCGTAAACAGAAGAAATCATCAGTGAAGCTGAAGAAATTTAAGGCAACTAAAGACATGTGCCCTGCGCGTTGGCATTGGTTGCTTTTTCAACAACAGATATTATCTTTTCACATTCACACTTGATGAGATAATAACAGATGGTGACCAACCATATTTGCCATGCCACATTTCAAACGTCTATAAACTTGGCCTTCATACAACCGTCCTGAGTCAGGAAAGGGACTTGGCGTTCTTGCTTTTCCCGTTTGGTTGAGTTTGACGCCAAAATAAACCTTTGCCAGAATTTCCTGCGGCTGGCGTGATATCGGTCGAAAGAGGGCGGGTGTTAAAAGTGGTCGGGATGTGTGAAAAGTAACAAACGAATAATTCTGTATACAAGAAAGAAGATAACCTCGGAAGAAGGGCCAGACTTGAAGGGCAAAGCATAACCCGAAGAGAGTATAAAAGTAGAAATGAAAACAATGAAAGGATAACATGGACAAAAATGAACTAAAACCATCCCGAAAGAAAGTGGTCCCTCCACGACGACCACCACAGTTAGATAGAGTGCTGTGAGCAAAGTGTAGAAAGTTGTAAATATTGTGGAATGATGTGAAATAATAGAGGACAGGAAAGGAAGAAGGGAAACAATTGAGTTGAAAACACATAGAGAGCAAATACATTTGACAATGCTATGCACTAAAATCCGAAAGAAATAAGTCCATACAGTGCAGGCGAGATAACTGTGAATTTTGATTTTTCACTCTTCCGACTACTGCCTGATGAAAGAATCTCTCGTTCGAAATATGTTCATGGATCTGCCCCTAAATGTAACCGATTCTTTCACAACCTGAGGTGTACTCTTCTATAGAATTTAATTGAAATTCATCGAGAATCGTTTTCCATTACATCGGCCAAAATTGGGGATTTAAACAAGTATTATGTGAATAATAGACTGTTAGAGAAGCAGTGTGTGTGTATGTCAGTGTGTGAGTGTATGTGTGTGTGTTTGTGTGTGTACGTGTGTGTGCACGTGTGTGTGATGTCGAATAGCACGTAAATAAGCATATTTACGACAACATTCACAACAAACTATTCTACAACTGATGGTGGCAATATTGTAGAGTAAAATATAAAATCAACGACAAATATATACACACGCATCGTATATTTTCATAAGTGATATATATATATATATATATATATATGAAATATTTCAATAAACGTGTGTGTGTCTGGCACAAAGCAAAGTGGAGGGAAATCGGAGTAGATCCTAATCTATCGATATTTGAAGCCATTCGCTGGAATAAAGCACAAAATAAACATAATCATGTCTATGAATTCAAAACAGTAGTGTTTCCAATTTATGAATAAAACTACCCATTGGAGACCACTTCTTCATTTTCTATCCATGCTTCTTGTGCGACGGTTGTCAAATGTAAACATCATCAGGCTTGCAATAAAATGCAACAATAGTTGAAGAAGTCAAAAATAATACAAATACCAGTTATCATGAATTTCCAGAAAGGGATTTGCAAAAAACTGTTTCAACACGTCGGAGATCAGTCTCTCTCTCTCTCTCTCATATATATATATATATATATATATATATATATATATATATATATATATATATATATATGGGGAATAAATAAACTAATTATTCTTTTTAGCAACACTTCACGATAAGATCGAAGTAATAATCATTCCCTTTTTTTTCTTAGTTATCGACCTGAGTTATTAAAGGTTATAATCTGTGGATAATGTTTGTGTTGAGGGCTTCATTGCATTCAGTATTGAATCGATCTGAAAACTTTGCATTGGAAATTATTTGATTGGTATAAATGCCTCAAAGGAACATAGATATATTTGTTGAATATCTGATGAGATGCCGTTGATAGAATTTAAAGGGCATACGGTGCAGTCTTTGCCCATCCAGTACTTTAAGAAACCTTTGGCGTTAGGTATGATTCTTGATAAAAGAGGCGTTTTTTTTTTTTATTAAATAGGGATGGGTGAGGCGGGAAAACAGCCAGATAGAAACAAAAAGAAATGAAAAAGATTATCAGACAATCTGAGGCAAGATAAATGTAATAAAGAAAGGAAGAGTATTTGAATGTAAATAAGCACATAATAGTCATAAATGTATCTATATGGGGGCCTTTCTCAGGAATACATTCAATAGAATGGCTGCCTAGGAAGATACGATTGTCTTTATTCTATGAATTATTCCAGAAAATGACATCAAACAGAAGAATCTCGTGTAGACTGGTTCGTGAATTCAAATTTCAGGTTTCCTAAGCATAAAGAATTTAGATTAGCAAAATATATGGAATGTCTTAGTTTTACGTTTCTTAATGATTATTTCTTAATGATGATTTTATCAATGAGTATTATTATTATTATTATTATTATTATTATTATTATTATTAGTAGAAGTAGTAGTAGTAGTAGTAGTAGTAGTAGTAGTGTTGCTGCCATTATCAATATTATTGTTTTTTTTATCGGAGGGAGCAAATCAAAGATTAAAATTTTGTTGGCTAATAAATGCAACCATTAAGTAAATTTCAAATTTAAGCCAAGCTATCTCGCTTGTTAGGTCAACTAGTCATTGATATCATTGATGGATAAAAGTTTTTCTTGAATCCTCAACGGGCCAGTTTCAAAGATTATCATTCTCGTTATTTTTATCTCAAATTCTGATCCAGTTACACAGTAAATTGAATATAGATAATGAAATTCCCCAAAAATAGAACAAAAAGAAATGGAGTTTGAATCTGTTAAGTTAGCATACAACGCTTTTGGAAAACCATGAATCCAACTATCCCTGCGCTCTGACCCACCGTCATATATCATGTCCCAGAAAATGGTCGATGCATGAATACATTGGGGACCCATTTTCTCATAATCATCCAAACTTTTTGGCATTATTGATGAACTGTTAGTATATGCTAAGACAGCTTTGAGCGATGGAAGCTATGCATAATTGTGTGCATTTACGTGTCCATATGATGGTGTCTCATTTTCACCTTTCTAAATCATCTATTAATTAATAACGTTTAGCTATTTATCTTATTCTTTCCTTTCAATATGCAAACGTGAATCTCGCTACTGGTCCCAGCTTTTCTCTTTTTTGTTTTTTCAGCTGTCTCCACAGCGTATGCTCCCCGAAAGCCCATCCTGACTATCCCTCACATCTGCTTTTTATCCGACCTCTTTTGCCATCATCACCCAATCTCAACGCCTATATATCCCAAGGGGTAAGCAAGTCAATGAGATTTTGCATTCGGCTGCTTTCCCCATCATTTATGATGTTATTTTATCTGAGTCTGTACAAACAGACGCACCACTTAAGTTGGGATTCCCCGTGGAAACACTTCTAAGCCAAGACGAGCGTCCAGGGGACAAAAAAAAAAACGAAGTCGATTCGGAACTCATCGAGAGGAAAATGCTGAAGCAAAATAGAGTCTCTCCAGAGAAAAAAATGGTGACAGTTGCTGACGTATCTCTGGATGCCCGGCTCATCACTAATAATTAGATGATAAAAGCAGGTCGAGTACTCAAACACTCACACACGTACATACACAAGCACATATGGGAAATGAATTAATCCTGAAATCAAGGATCTTTACTTGGTTATACCAGAAAGGACGACTGATGTTCTAAAACCAGTGCTTTCAAACCGAGCTGGCGCAACACAGTCGTATCGCAGACAACGGTTCGCACCGACATAACTTCAAACATCTGAAATATCAATTTAGACCTAACTACGGAATTTTCATAAATCCTATATTGATAATTTGAATATTCAGATATCTGTTCTATCTACAAGCTCAAATTTCCATTGAAGTGGAATTTAAAGCAATATTCATAAAACCTTCTCATTTTACCACTATGCATATGATCACTACCAGTGTATTGAAATTGTTTTAGACCTAAACACTATTTTATTACAATACGAAGATAATATCAACAGATAAAAAGTTCATTGCATTGTGTTTTCTTTTTATTTATAATGCATTATTGACCATCACAGTATTCTCACAGGGATGGTTTTGGCAAATCAGTCGGGCAAGTAAGTGTAACGAGGTTGCAGATAGGACAAAAAGCACTGAATAACTTAAGCACTATCATTTTTTTATAATTCGGAAATTGAAAAAAAAATATTATTGAGGAATCTTATAGAAATACTCTTCAAAGCGCAGATATAAGTTCCCACTTAGAATTGATATTACAAATAGGGTGCAAGGAAGCAACCAATTGAAAATAATGACAATTACCGATGCCCGAAATTCTAGGACATATCATCAGTCTAATTTCCTATTTTGATCAACATCCTCATCTTTGTCTGCACTTGAGCCCTGGGCGATAATGAGAGAACACAACAATATCTAATATGATTCCATATTTTATGTTTGACAAGAGTTCGTTGGTGGCAAAAAAAAAAAAAAAAATGAGTTTAATCCTAAGGAAAGACGCAGACAAAAATAAATGCTTGAATTCAAAACAATATTTCCCAAAGCGAATGAAATTATGTCCCGAAGGTTACCGGATTTGATATATAACTTTGGGGGCTGGGGAGAGTTTCTGAAATATAGCGTTTCAAATCAACAAGGATACTCACTGAATGATTCAACGTATGAAGTGAATCTCAAATTATCATCATCCTCAGCTATTAAAAGTATGTTGGCCTTCCCCATAGGCAGCCAGTTTTGTCGCTTTTGAACATCATGGTGCCAAAACATTGTGAACTTGTCCAGATCATCACGCAATCTTATTTTTTGCAGGCCACTATTTCGCCTATGATCTCGAGGGAACATGTTTTGAGTCTCTATGTCTACCGGTTGTCTGATATACTTGGAACATATCCTGCCCATTGCAATTCAAGTTTGCTAATGGCTTCTAGAATATCATCTCTGACACCTGTTTTTTCTCCAGTGATTATTACACTCGCTTCACACGCAAGAGGCTAAATTACCAGAGACCACCTATCTGAAATTGTTATGGTAAGAACGTGATTATACCAACAATTCAAACAGAACATAATTTCTTATTCTATTCTATCTCCTTATTAGAGACCGTCATCCCAAACTGTCGACATCAACATAGGTATTATGGGTTCTAAGTTGGTCTGTTTTGCTGGCTCTTTGATAATCTATCTATGAGCCATACCTTCAGGACCCACCGATGGAGCTAGAGGGTTGAAATTTTCAACATGTGCTCCTCTCACGACTAGAAAAAACTTTTTTTCTCACTGTCCCCCCTATTTTAGTGTGTGAGGGGTATTTACGATACAAATCCATGCTAAATTTGTCCCTTAATTTATGGCTGGCCGTTTTTACGTTTGTCTTTCGAAAGCCCAGACTTTTCAAGTCTAACCGCCAAAAAGCGAGATAAGTAGCTTATTCATTGATAACCCCTTTTCTCCTTTGTTTTAGCTGATCACTCCCAACACTGTATCCCGCCAAAAGACGTTGATCACGCTATAGTTTCTATAGGGTGACTAATAAAACATTTTATTTTAATCTTTAGCGAGTTCCTTCCAGAAAAATGGCATTTTTTCGGTGTTTTTGGGATATAAACTTTTTGTAATCAAAACCCAACAGTTAGAATAAACAAGCCTATGACAAAATAACCGGATTTAAATAATTCTCTACAATATAAACTCCAGTCAGATTATCAGGCTGTTGCAGATGAGGCTGGAAGGTAGCAAATGGCCCTGACACAAGCTACCAATACTTCTAATGTCTATTAGTTTTAGTATCTTGAAGTAGAATAATGATTTTGCTCCTTCAATCCTTTGACCAATGAGTGATAAATAGCAACATGTTCAAACCTCTGCAAGTAAATGAATCACCATCATAGAATCTGCAAAGATCTTTGCAGTGTGTGCGCACCATGCAACTCAATAAGCGCTAATCTAATAAACATTCTGCTAGCGTTAATGCACGACGCAAATGAATTTCCGGCCAACATTAAAGAGCGGTAGGTCATTTATACTGAGCCCGAGAGGGATTTTTCGTTCACTTTTCCTTTCAAAGGCAACGAGGATTTTTGTCGTTGAATAAAAGGTATACTTTTCAGGAAAATCTCAACTAACCTTATTTTATCCATCAAAATGATTAATATGAGTACACCTCGAAAAAGATGAAAGAAACATCTAGAGACGTCGTCTAATTAAGAAATATTAAATATCATGCTTAGTTGTATATGTATATGCATGTACGTTGCATTTAATTAGCGTTTATTAACATAAAATTAATTTCATAATTTTCAAAACATATATTCAGTAGACCCTACTCTTCTCTCTCTTCACACGTAATAATAATAGCGGACGAACTCCACAAAGAAACTTGAATTACGGAAATGATACAAGTAAAGCTAAAATACATGTTTTATTATGTTTAATACTCCCGAAACAGATCCCTGTTTCGGGAGTATTAAAACAGGACAGCTTTTTGCTATGGCAGTCGTCGTCACATTTATATAAACTTTTACGAATATAACTACTCCATATTTTCATTTTGTTATTTAGTAAAACTTTTTTATTATTATTCTTTTTATGTGGATGTGAGTCAAAGTAAAATTATCTTATATGTATTTATTTCATGTTTTGAGAACTTATTTGAATTATATCAAATTACAGTATGTGTATGGGGGGTAGGATAGACTTTTGTAGTACTAAGCTTGACTTTCGTACCATACACTTGCGAAAATTGAAACATTCAATTTACATTTAAAATGAAGCAGAGATAGGCAATAACCAGAATGGTCTGAGCGGGTTATATTAGATTTGCATTTATTAAAGAATCGAAGTAAAGAATAAAGTATATTGAAAAACAGATGAATATAATGTTCGTGTCTTGTAAGTATTAGTTTCAAATGGGAAAGGGGACTTAGAATTTGGTTAGGGGAAAACAGCCTTATTGAATCAATGATATATTACATGAATACGAAAAGAGGTAATAAAACCTCGTTCCCTTTAGGTCGTATAGCTGAGCGTATAATCGCGTTGGTTAAGAGTATCTTGTAAGCTGCTTAATGGTCCTGAGTTCAATCCTGAGGTCAGGTAGTGCCGAAAAATCATTAACGTTGTTCAGGTTGAATTGATAAATATGCAACATAGTGAGGAATTAATTAAGGAAAATTGAATGATGCCAGATGTCCCTCCTGGCATGGGCAATGGATCAAAAGCCTTGCATTAAATTCCAGTTCGAAATTCACGGAAAGTTTACGAGTATGACAAACACCTGAAGGAGGTCGGAGGGTACATCGGCCGAAATATGATAACATTAGCAAATCAGTGAATATTAAGAAGAAATAAAAAGAAAAAGGTGGAAGATGAGGAATTAAAGTAAAAAAGATACACTAAAAAGCATAGAGGCCAGAAGAAAGGGTAAAAAAAATAATGCGATAGAGTGGATTTGAGGAAGTCAACAGTCGGAGCATATTGTAATAATCCATGCATGATAATCGCTTATGGATGTATGTTTGTGTGCATCCTAACAGTTATCTGTGAGTCAATTACGCTCGCAGCTCTCTGTGGCTATTCGGCCGTGTCTTTGGGATTGTTTTTTTGTTTTTATATGTGACTCAAAGAGTCCGGCCATGTGCCTCCAAAACCCTTTCAGTGATCACTCTACCGCATGGTGAGTTGACCGCCAACGATTAACGTCAGCGGGTGCAAAGGGTATTTCTTCGATATCTGTGAAGTGATGTGTGCAAAATGTATGCAAAATGGCTTTGTGATCAATATATGTGCACTCAGACGCGACAAATGTGCGTGATTTTTAGCCCTGCAGACTCTGAGTCGAGCCTGTGCATTAAAAAGTATCACTGAATTAGAATCAGTGTATTTGTATTAATGCAACGCCAGTTTTCGTATTACCATGTTTCATATCTTATCTCAGTGATTGTGCTTGCAAGATAAGCCCATAGTGATTTTACAACTATACATTGCATCTTTAAAATGCACTTCTAAAATTGCTTATAGCAAGTATGTATATCTGATTGTTGATTCCATGCATATGTACGACAGAGAAAGAGAGAGAGAGAGAGAGAGAAAGAGAGGGGGTAAAGAAGTGTGTGTACTTGTGCGTGCATGTGTATATCAAAACCTGGAGATGATTGTGTTGTATCAATCCTCGGATATGGATGGACTTGCCTATTTAGTAAATCAACCATAAAAATTCTGGCTTTTGAAAGAACTCGAACGCTGATCGCTTTCATCGGTTGAAAATACAAAACTACTACGTCCATCCGTCAATCTCTTATTTATTCAGCTTAACTCTCTTTGTCACAGGGCCATACACACAAAAGAGTGATTATATTGCACCAATTTATTTTTCATTTAAAGTTGTTTCCAGAAATCAGTATTAGGAGTATTTGTTTTCATCTCGATTGATTATCAACCATTGATGATAGTATGGAATTTGCAGCTACCCCAGTCACCAACCGATACCTTTGGGACATTTACTAAGATTGCATTTATGTGGTGAAGAAAAATTGATTCAGAGAGAAATATTGTTCCGCCCAAGTTTCAGGTGACGTGTGTGTGTGTGTGTGTGTGTGTGTGTGTGTGTGTGTGTGAGCGCGCGTCAACTATGATCTTGGCCAAAACATCCATTCGGTATATTGAGTTGATACTCTCTATCTTCTATGACAACTTTTATGAAAATCATATTCAAGTACTTTGATTCATTCATTTTTGCCATCTTTTAGGCAACATCAAAATTCCATCATTCCAGAACCATTCATTTTTCTGATCAAAGAATTGCCGTAGGTGCTATGTGAAATCTTGAAGTAAATTGAATATTTTCCTCTTTGAAAGAAATTTGTATAGTTACAATCAATTGACGATTAAAAGATATGACAGCAGTCACAATACATTTGGAAGCTATCATTATGAATAAGATTAGTAGAAACTAAACGACAAAGCATAACTTTTTCCAAAAGGAGTATATAAGTATATTGGTATAATATTTCGTCGTTTTTTATTCAATTCTCTGTTTGCATGAGATAATATATTTATAAATATTGAAGCAGTTGCAAAATCGGTAACCCTATGGCATTGAAAAACTGATTATTGATGATTGCTACTCAGAATTACATTTATTTTCAGCGCTCAATGGAATGAATGCTTGCTCGTTCTAATGAATAGTTCCTTTCCTGTGTACCTGTGCACTGTGTCAAAGCCCTCATTGACCTACATTTTTGGAAAAATATCAGAAATCTTATCTTCGAATGCAAGTTAAATCCCCCTACAGTGTGTTGTTATTTCCACTAACTTTTCGTCTCGTTGGTTCCGGATTTTCTTTCCTGTTTTTATCGGCGATGATTTGGCCTCAAGACGACAAAAACAGTTGAACGTTCTACTGTGTTGATTTTTACGACACTGTCAATAGTTCTAAGCTCATAAAAACAGTTTTATATGACGTACAGTAAAAATATGCACGTCTCTGTGTGCTTACGTTTCACGTGTGAAGGAACACGTCAAAACACATGAGTATTCAATTTCACACGTTTATGATCGCTGGGTAAAAGGACATTTACATATATTGAACACAAGTGTGTCACTATCTAGGTGTTACAGAGAAGCAGAAAAACAACGAGCCAAAGAGATAGAGTAAAAAGAGATAGACAAATATTTCCTTCTCTCTCTTTCATTTTAAAATCGAACAGAGTAGCATACAAGCCAAAAGCTTGTCACAACTACGATATTGCAGATTTCATCAGAAAAACGAAAACTTTTCAACACTAATACCGTATTTACTGACTCAGCGTCGTAAAGGTTTTGTCCAGTATCAGAAAACCGCTACCAATATATCCTAAAACACCAAATAGAATAGATTAGTGAGTGTGAGTGGGTGCACATGATAAGTGCTCTACGAGTCACTTTTTGCGAAAATTCTTTTATGCTGGATTATACTATCTCAATTCATCTCCTGTCATTTGCGATCAAAATGTAGTCGAATATCACACCAGAAATAGGTTTCATAGCTATGTAAGAAAAGGACCAAGATGCACCTTATAACTGGGCAATCACTCAGGTGAGCAATTGCAGACTATAGTATTGGCCCAACATCCAGTTCAGTTAGGAAGTAACTAGAAGTAGGATGTCTCGCAGATGGCTTTTCTTTTCTCCTATAGAATTAAAGAAAGAAAAGAAGGTATCTGAGTACCTAAGTGTCCATGACCATGGCTGTTATAACACCAAATTATCGTAAATTAATGGTTTATTCGTCAGAATTATTTGTTGTAGGTTACGTAATGTTATTCGAACGTAATCACTGATTTTGTAATTAAAACTTCGGTGAAAATGGCTTGTAATTTTTTACCATCTTTCTACTGCGATATTTTCGATGTACATTTTAGTCTTGTTTTGAAGCTTTGATTCTTAGCTCTCGATCATGATATGTATAAAAATGTTCCTCCATATTTTTAGCACGAACGAGATCAGAATGGGAGCTTTTGTGTTTTCGTTTGTAGAAAAAAAAAAACGAAAAAGATTTCACTTTATGATTTATAATTTTATAATTATTCAAGATTCATCGTGATATGCATAAGAATAAAAATGTAGAGTATACAAATTTCAAAATGAAAAGCATGGGAAATACAGCTCTAAAAATAGCAAAGATATCGCTAGTGAAACGCGATTTCCTTGACTTGAAAAAAAATGGCTCGTTGGGCAAATATCATACGCGCCCACTCATATATTCCGGAGAATTCAGGGTTCGAATTTGTGTTTGGTTCGGCTATTCCGTCTTCCGTACTGATAACTGTAACGCAGCCTGACACTTCTAATGTTTGAATGGCAGTTAAAAGAAATCGTTTTGCTAAAGAATGTCTTCCAACATTCTTTAGCATTATGTAGATTTGAATTGGCGAGTCATTTGTAGGATAAAACTATTGGATAGTGTTTTTTTTTTCTCTTCCAACAGCTGCTGCAGAACAGACGATGAATAATTGGGAAAAGAAAATTATAAAAATGGAAAAGGAAAAGAATAGGATTACAAAATCGACCAAACACAAATGATTAAACTGAATAGCAGGAAAAATCTGGCAAAGTAAGAATTTATGTCATTGTCAAATCACATTTGTAATCTTTGCTGCAATCAGACACTGAATTGAAATTAGAGGGCGAATTGATTTACTCTTAAACATGTCAAAATTTGATCTGCTCCACTTTCAAGTTATATGTATTGTTTACTTTATAAATGCTCAATCCCCAACCCTGCCTCTCTCTGTCTCTCTTTGGGTGTCTCTCTCTTTCTGTCTCTTACTCCTCCTGCTAATATCATATTCATTGTAATTTGATAAGTTCAGCTTTATGGTTCTGTGTCTTTGATTCTCTTCATGAGCCAAACATCATCCTCTCCAAAATGCATTGGAAAACACGCATGCTGAATTCCAAAGGTTCTGCAGTTTTACAGATGCGATGTTTTTCTTCCATGTTTTCTCTCACTTCATTCACTCACTCACTCATTCTATGTATTTTGCAAGTTTAACATTCTCACATTTACGTTTCTGCTGCATTATAGACTGTAAATGCATAAGTTTCCATTAGATTTGCACAAGGTCACGATTTAACAGTATACAGTGTGGCTCGAACGCACTGCACGAATCAAGAGTCTTCGAGACTAACTCGTTAGCATTTGATTCCGACCATCCATTGTCTCTCCACACACATTCACACAGGCGGCCACACAGCACACACACACACACACATATATATATATATATATATATATATATATATATATATATATATATATATATATATATATATATATATATATATATATATTTGTGTGTGTGTGTGTGTGTGTTATAGATGTGAAATGACAGACAGAATGTTGATGACAAGGACAAAATGGTGAAGAGGAATATTTGAAAGAAGAGCAGGAGTTACATCTCAAATGTTTGCAATGGAGCGTCGGCATATTTCGATGCATTTCGACGGTTGCCAGTTAGTTAGGGAAACTTGCAGCAGCACAGAGAAAAATATACGCTGTTTTGGGGAAAAAATGGGGATATATAGCTACTATTTATACACACACTTACAGCCTTTGAAGATGTGATGATGTATTAGAATGCTTAAATATGCATACGATGGTTCCCATAAGCACGTGACAGGCTGACAGAATATGTTGGAGTTGTGGTTATTTTTCTTCACTTTGAATGTTCCAGTCTTTTGTTATTTTGTGCCTGCATATATACACATGTGTGTACGTGTGTGCATGTGTATGTGACTTCGACACTTACAATCGTTTCTAAAGTGACTGATCTTGTCACATTTCAGACTAACAAGGACTTTCTTAATGGAATCAAAATCAGAATAAATCACAGCAATGCAGCATTGATGAGCAATGATTTACAGCGAACACACACGCACATACCCGCATGCACACACATACAAATGCATGCGTGTGCATACAAACACGCACAAGAACGCACACACATACACACTGGGGCTCATGTACACGCACGCGCGCGCAAAATGAGAGAAAACCACAAAATCAAACCCGAAAAAACTAATACAGTTTCTCCTCATTATCCGAAAGTAGAACGTTCCCATTTAAAAGAAATGCGTAGAGCGGGGAGAAATTAGTTGTGATGTCCGTATGTTAGGCTGAGTCATTAAAGTCTGGTGTGGTGGTAAGTTCAAGAGAATTAGAAGTAAGAAAGTGAAGAATAGTCTGTGCGCTGCCTCCATTAAAGTATCGCTGCAAAACAAACAAAGAATGTTATATTAGCTTATCGTCTTTTTTCTCACAAAAAAAAAAAAAAAGTGGCTCAACGGAAACTTCTGAAAAGCGTGAGAAGCTGCACAACTCAGAAGATGTAAAATACGTTTTAAAGAAAAATAATGAATTATTATTGATATATACACTGAAATAGATGCTCTTCTCCAAAATATTCTTGCCTTCCAACTTGACAGATCTTGGCCGACAATAGAATTATCAGAGATAAAGCAATATAAGAATCAAACAGTCTATGCCGAATGGGAAAATGTTTTATCAAAATATTCATATGAATTTCAAAAAACGAAAAGTCATAAAACATTTAGATTAAACTAATAGAAATCTAATTTACTACCAAAGCGGCAAAAGTCCAGCTTTTTGCTTCGGGCTTGTCTCCAGCTGGAACTCTGCCTAAAGCTGTGGGAAATTATGGGCTAAGTCACGAAGTTGAATATTAAATTTTCAGTGAGAGCGTTAAAGCATAATTTTAGCAGTGGGGGGGGGGGTCAGGGAGTGAAAGAGAGCTTACAATTGCAAGAGAAACGTCAATGACATTTCCCACGCACAGATACATACGCATTCACTTAGGTAAACATAGAAACATATATTTTCTGTGGTTTTATTCTATTTTTTTTACTAATATGATATTCTGTCAGTTATTTCAACCGACTTCTCTGGTTTTCTTCAGATTAAATTGTGTTCTAGAGAATGTGATCAATAGACTATAATTTCAAGGGCAATCCTCTAGTTAATATATTTGGGCAGATATCTGAAGATTGGATTTGCATAACATTTCTACGCTCCCTAATCCTTCACATTTGGAGCACACTTGTTACGACAGGTCTATGGGGAAGATTATCCGATCAGTATACAATGCTACGAGTGGTATCAGAGTTTCAAATCAGGAAAATTGATGCCAAATCTTGAACATTACTTCGAGGGATGATAATCCCATTGGAAGAGCGCGTGCTATAATCCGTGGGAATCATTTCAAGACTGTCCGTGAAGTTCCTGAATAGACGAGGAATAAAAGTTTGCCCATGATTTTAAAAGCAAAACATATGATACATCGTGTTGATGCAAAGACTTCGCAACATCTGTTAATTGATAAATAACTGGCAAGTCATAAGACCTCAAATCACAATTGCCTTCCTTCTAGATTGGCCCTTATCAAATTTATTTTGTTTCTAAAACTGAAATTCACCGAGGAAATTCTCGATTTCTGACGATAGAAGGAAATACACCTCAAAACCTAAACACTACCCCTCAAAAGAATGCATTCTGGAACTGAAAAAACGTTCGGAAACATGTATTGACAATGAAGGAACAATTTTGAAGGAGACAAATCTCTAACAAACTTGTTGGTAGAGTTATAAATTTATTTTTGGGCACACTTCACACACACACATATATATATATCTATTTATATATATATATATATATATATATATATATATATATATATATATATATATATATATATATATATGTATACATAATACAAATCAGGAATACAATATGATATAATATAACATCCGATGCATGATGAGGTTATTTCGTATGGTACTCAATACATTCGACGTAAAGTTGATTTAGAGTATAGCTCAAAATTTAAAGAAGTAAAGATTTGCAACACAATCATAATCAGAAACATAAACGTGTTTGAGAAGCAAATCCTTCCTTCATCATGATACTTCGGGAATAATAATTCCACAATGTTGTTATGCTCTCCGTCAGAAAATTCTGTTTCATTTTTTCTTCAATTTAATCACGTGACTCTGAGTGAAAATCGGAACGTGCCAAATCAAAATTCCTTTATTTCCTTTTCTTTTTGAGGTAAATAATGTTTTCGTCTGTTTGGTGAGTGGTCAGTATTAGAAGGGATGGAGAATGTCGTGGACAATGGACAGCGGACACTCGTGCCAAAAAGGAAATCTGTGCAGCCATTCACTTGAATAATTGTGTTGATATTCATTCATGAACTGCCCCTCATTTATTACTTATACTGATTGTCAACCTTTTCGAGAATCCAATAGAACGTCGGCCTCATGGATGTAACAAGTAACTTATATGTAATGAATGCCTAGGGCCGTAAAATGTATGGTATGCCTCTTTAACAATTTATAAAGATTGCATAGAAAGTTCAATAATGTTTACACCAATATATATATATATATATATACATAATATATATATATGTGTGTGTGTGTGTGTGATAGAGAGAGAGTATGTATGTGTGTGTGTGTGTGTGTGTGTCTGCAGAATCAATCTGCTGCATAAAATTACATGTACTAGTGAAAATTCATACAGAAATCGATTTAACTTTTCATCATATTCAACATGAGCCAATATATAAACTAATCCGTATATATATCATCCCTACTTGTATACTTGATGTACAAATACCTTATATCCAAACCTTCAGGTAACATACTATGAAGAAATATATGCATCATTTTTGTGACACTACGTATGCTCTACAATCATTATATATTTGTGGTGCAACACACACACACACACACACACACACATATATATATATATATATATATATATATATATATATATATATATATTCGTTTACGTGTATGTAAGTACAAACGCCTGCACATTATGTTCATTCATTTATCCTGTTTTCTCTATTTTTCTGAAACACAAATTACGCTATCCTCTTTGTTTCTCTTGCCAGATATTGGAACGCGCTAAAGAAACAAACTGGAAGTTTGCAGAAGCTTTTTTCTGAAAAGGTAATTAAGATTATTGAAATCACCGATTCCACTCAAAAAAAACGTTGCAAAATTGCAGTAGCAAATTTCATGACTACAAATTGATACTTCACTGACTCTCTTTCAGTAGGAAAAAATATTCAAACTTGTACTTTCGTGGCTCTTTGACTGCGATTGACTGAAATTTCATTGTAGTAATAGATATCACTACTACTCTTCGTCATTAACCGAAGTTACTCCGTTTATATCAACAAAATTCGGCCTGCCTCATAGCTGAAATGATTGCAAATTTTCCCCTGGCTTCGGTGGTCGATGTTCTGAAGAGTCAGCGTTTTCAAGTAAAGATTTTTTCATTGTTCTTACTTCATATGATGATTTTTTCTTCGTTTTTTTTTCTCGGTTTTTAAACTTTATTCCAGTAGATTTGACTGTAAATCAAAACTGTCTCTAGAACTGTCAACAAAGCTTTTTTTCAGTTTTCATGTTGGTTTGTCTGATTGGCTGAGTATGTATTTATCACGCATTCAATCTTCACTAGTGGAGCTATAGAACTGAAACTTAAAATGTTTACTACTCATCATATCTAGAAAAAAAAAGAAACTTCTCTTTTAATCATTCCCACTCCCCCAACCAAAAAAAAAAAATTGTCATATGTTCTGCTGGGGGCGGTTAATTTGAAATGTGAGTTAAATTGATTCCTTAGTTTGTAGACGGTGATATTTATGCTTGTTTTTAAGGTCTTTCAATCTTTAAACGTTGTGCTTTTACCTCAAAGTCCTTGCCCAAGGAACATAAAGCAGAAAATGATTGAAGAATACAATGCATTCTTCAAGTGTCCCTAATGCTTGCAACTTTCTTTTGTTCTTTAAGATTCGCTTAAAATCTAAAGAAAAGATTAGTGCCATGAGAAGTCAAAGGAGGAAAGCAGTTTATTTGCGTTATTTGACCTCCATTTTTTTTCGTTTCACTCGAACTCCGAGAAACTATTCTATTTTAATTGCTTTTTCGAAATTGTTCCGACGTATATTTTTTTAAATAGAAAACAGCGTCCAAAGTCGAAGCAATTAACTATGTGCCAATCATTTTTCATTTCCGAACACTTTTGTTTTCTGCTTCTTTCTATCTTGTGTGGTTTCATTTTGCTTTTATGAGTATTCATTTTCTTTGGATTCATCTTTTGATGGCTTTTATTTTTTACAGTTTGTAAAAAGCAAAATGCGCAATAATGAATCAATTACTGTCAGTTGTGTGTATTCATGGGATAAAATGTGTATTTTTACGTGCGTGCGCGTGTGTCTACGACTGTGTATCCAAGCACATGAATATATACTGCGTGTGGAGAACGGGAATTTGGCCATCTTGTAAGTGTGTGTGTGTTTGAGCCGACGAAGATGTGTATTTCAGTTATTTCTTTTCGTGTTTACTTTGGCAAAAAAGTCCAGAAGGAAATATTCCCAGACAAGATAGACGTTGGTCCAAGATTTTGTTCAATACTGTTTATATATATATATATATATATACCAACATATGTACGAACACGCACACTAACATAATGCCAAGAAGGGATCCATTGTTACACCAGCAAACGTCACTGCCAGCTAAAAATTTGCTGACACAATACTTTAGTGAAATATCCGTGGTAACGCTCGTAGATAACCCGTTGTGTGAGCGGCATATTTGTTCTACCGTGATATCAAAATTGTCTCAGAAGTTCAGGAAATACCATTTTCCAACGATCATTGAGTTCCACTAACATTGAAAAAGGGCAACTATTGAACAAATAAAAGACACCCCAAAGTTTAACAAAGATAGTCACATTCGCTCCATTCATATATATACCTGAATTATACATACGCATACACATTTTTGTGTATATTCATACTTAAAAGAATCGAACTATTCTTCATTTTAATAATCCTTACCCTTGAATACACACATGTTGGATCTTGTACAAATTAATCCTGTATTAATGTACATGTTGATATCATCCCGAAGCATGCGTTCACGTTCGGAAAAATAATCCATACATACTTTCAAATTCACGGGTTAATTTTTTTCAGGAGTTCAAAGTTTCATCTCAATTGCAGACCTTTCAAATTCAGAATATGGGCAGCACTTTGAGAAAAATATTTTTTCAATTATCCAGGTATTTGAAATACATTTTGAATGAAATTTCATAATAATACAATGCAATCTGAAACGTTTTTGATTCCGTTTTTGATTTGTCCATCTAGCCGCTCTTACTAAACTCTCTCTCTCTTATATATATATATATATATATATATATATATATGGTGAAGCAGATGTCAGTAATTCAATATACGTTTTCCGATGGGTTTTTTCATATAGTGCATAATACAAAAACAATGAACCAGAACAGAGCTTAAAGGGGCTCAAAACGGCAGAAATATAGACGTGTTTGAGTAGCGAATCCATTATTCAACCACAAAAAGTAAATCTCCATATACTCTTACTCTTGAGTCCGTCTCATTACCTGATATTTACACACAGACACACACAGACACACATATATATATGTGTGTATGTGTGTGTGTGTGTGTGTGAGTAAACAAAACGGAATATATATATATATATATATATATATATATATATATATATATATATATATATATATATATATATATACACACACATTCATTTTGTGTGTAGGCTGTTAGACTGACAGACAGACAGGCAAACAGACAGATTAAGAGGTAGACAGTTAGACAACAAGGATGAAGACGCTATCTAAATAATAATGATTAAACGCACTATCATAATATGAAGGAACTGGGTGTAAAAGCCATGTTACAAAAGCAAGGGTAGGTAAGCGCAAACTAACAGTTGAATACTCGAAGACATTCGAAATTATGACGTCACTATTCGTTCTATCGGTTTTTGTTCGTTCTTTCTATCCGCTACTGTTCTTCACCCCAAGTTTGAGCAAGAACGAGAGAGTGCATTTGATGTAGTCGCTGCCAAAACCAACGCTCACCCTGACTAATACAAGAAAAAAAAACCTAATGAAACTGGTTTCCGACCCGTCCGGGCAAGCAAAACGTTTTCCTGTCAGTCGAACTAAACACCCTCTTCTATAAACACGAAGACACTGACCCCTAACAGACACTCTATTCTATACGCACTGCAGTTCTGTCGCTATTGTAGTCTGAACTAGAAAACGCATTAGTCTTAGTCGCTACCACCTTCTTGCATCGAGTGGTACAGCTGAATTCACTTAATACTGCGTGTGATAAGTGGTTTATATGCGTTAATACACATATTTTAGAACCCAAGTAATGAATTAAATCATGCGCATGCGCGCATGCACGCACGTTTCCGTTAGCGAACGAAGGAGACACGGATTTCCTCCCTCCTTTGTTTCCATATCGGTCCATCTGCGTTGATGTTTCTCCAACACGCAGAGAAATGCGCTAACATGCGCAGTCATTTGCATGCAAATGACCAGGCATGCATACATAAATAGAGAAAAGTTAACCCTCTTAAACACGTTTATATATTGCATGGACAGAGGGGGTTAGCGGTTGGCCACCCAAATGCTGTCTGCTTCTCTTTAACGTGAAATGATTCAATCCTGGGTTTATGGGTGTAACATTTTAGCATAAACATGCTTATAATTGTATGGACATTTATATTCATACAAAAGATACATAAATATAGATGCTTTCTCAGTATACATAAATATATATGTGTGTGAGTGTGTGTGTGTGTGCCCGCCCGTACATGTGTGTGTGTGTGTGTGTCTGCATTTGTGTGCGTTTCTCTGTGTTTTTATGTTCATCTACATAGATCTATGCTTGTTTTACCGTAAAATATAAATATGATGAGAAGTAAACGTTAGTTGTAGATGATTAAATAGATTGCAGAATACCTTCATGTACATAAACTTATCGATATTCCTTTAAATTCTGAAATTAGCCACCATCATCATTACATAAATAGTATTCTTATTTTAGCAATGGTGGGAAAGAGTAAACTCTTATAATCTATAATATAATCCTATTTAGATTTCAATCAAATTATACTGTCGCACAGGTATAACATTTGAAGATAATGTGTCGTGTGCATATAGCTACGATAAAAGACAGGCGAAAAGCTTTGATCCACCACAAATTTTATCACTTCTTTCGAAGCCAATTGCCAATCTTTCCACTGAATGTGTAGGAATTCTTTGCGATTTTTCGGAGAAATTGAGTGGACAAACAGACTGATGGGCACGAGCACATACACCTCTTCCAACTTCGTCGACAGAAGTAAGCAATAACAATTATAAACTTATCATAGAACTGTCATATACGGTTTGTGTTTATTCAACAAATTAATTTTGATGACACTTTTTACAAGCTTACATCTGAAAGGATTCACAGCACGAGAATTAATGTATAGATATTGCATGAATATATAAGCTTTGTTGGAGGGTACATCTTGATAGCCCGTATCAAGATGAGCTCTTCTTGAACAAATTAGTATCTATCCGTTGATGTCACATTTTAGCTGCCCCAAGGAAATCTATACGAACCACTTGGATTGTCTCCACGCAAATCTTTCTTTTTTCTAGTTACACTTTAATAAGGAAGATGCCAGACTATACACAAGCAGAAAGGAATGTTGACGTTGGTCTGAAGATCTTTAAAATCTCGTCAAGTCCTTCTCAAATTTTGTTGCTTGGCGGCACACCAAGAAATATGATTGACTTTCACGACACACCAACTGTTAGAATGAAATGAAACAGACAAAAACATTTCGGTGGTAAACGAATGAAATTTTTTTTTTATTTCAGCGAACTGAAATATGTGCTCATCATTCTGTTTTCCTTTGTTTTGTTGCTAAAAAGATTGAAATGTCCCAAAATCTGGTGAGATATCCACCAGATTGGCAACTCTGTGGCAGAAGCGAGACAGACCCCCACTGGACACGTTCAAGACTTGAAGTACATGTCTGCGTGTTTAGAAAAAGAAATACGCCGTGGGAGAGAGTAGCAGCGCACTATTACATACTATCGTGTCGTAACACACACACTATGAGAATCATGAAATGTGCATATTTCTATCTTTAAACGAGAATGAAAGAATATTTTTTACATCTATTAGTGAAAGAGTTAGCTTGTAGAAACTATATCTTGCCACAGATAGAACAACGGATAAAGCAAGTGGCATTAGTAAACGTTAAGAGCCCTTGGAGCTACTTCATTATCACAGATAAATAAATAACAGAAATAAATATTTTAAAAGACCTTGTCATGGGAAGGCGCCAAGGTGATCATCAAGTCTATTAAAGAGCTCAAATTGCAAAACTTTAAAATAAAAAGAATAACCGTAGCTGAAGCTATTTATTTCATAAATATTAAGCTTGAAGATATAATACTACATGTATACAGATTGATATACACGTATAGAGAATATCTTAATCTGGATTGAGGTGATCAGTGGGATTGGCATTAATATTAGAAGTTAAAGCTACGCCAACTTCTCAAGTAGGTAGGGCCAGCTTGCTCGCTTTGGGAATCAGCAGAAAAATCCTGGTTTTTAACCTTGGGGAAAGACAGATTAGCCTGATCGTTGTGAAGAAGACAATAAAGAGGAAACCGGCCCGTAAGACTGAATACCAGTAGGAACAAGTTGGACAATATATGTGAATGTGTGTGTAGCTCTTTATATGTGTATGTGAGTGAATAGTTGTATGAATATAGATATTCATGTTATTCATATGTATATATATATATATATATATATATATATATATATATATATATATATTCTACGATAGATGGATCGATTGTATGAGAGGAAAAGAGTGAACTAGCGAGAGAGCAATAGCTAAATAGAAACGAAGATGCTGTATAGAAGAAAAATACCCAGATTGAGAGAAAGTGGAGAACAATGAAGAAGAGATCGAGGGATACAGACATAGAATTTGTTCAAGAAAGAATGATAAGAGTTGCAACCGAACGCAGACAAACACACGAACACAATGATGTCACTCAGTGTAGAAAGAAGAACTATTCCAATACTTGCAACTAACAACTGCTTACGAATTTCTAACACACACGTCAGAACATTCCACTACACACCGGATAAAATGTACGCTTGTTCACGGTGATCGGGGTATAGTAGAACGACCGTACATTTCTGCTTCCAGTCTTCCTTCTTTTTAGTGCCCTTACGCTGGCAAAGGCCCCAACTGTCTCTGCTTTGATTCCATTACTCAATCCGTTCCGATATGTGAAATAGACAACAAGCATACGAAGTGGCGCCATTCACCACACACAGTGCTATTTTACCTATAGCTTAGATGAGAGTTGTATTCACGCTTTTCACAAGTGCATTAGTGTGAATCGAACGCCAACTGTCACAGCCGGAGTTAGAATTCGTCCCATAGAGTTCATTCTCAGTTATCACTTGTTCAGCAAGTTAACACCTCCTCTGTTCCCAATGTCAGGTAATAAGGGGCTTAGTAATTCAAAATATTTTTAAATTATTGAAGATTGAATGAAATTGTTTTTTGGGCAGAAACTCTGATCCACATACTAGTACTGAAACGTGTTTGTAAGTACACATACAATGAAAAGTAGAATTTGTACAAATACTAGATTAACTATATAAATGAATAAAATAGAATGCTATATATATATATATATATATATATATATATATATATATATATATATATATATATATAGAGAGAGAGAGAGAGAGAGAGAGAGAGAGAGAGAGAGAGAGTGGATGGAGTTTGAGCCCAAATAAAAGCTAAAATGTTGAATGGTGATTTCCAAGAGATTCATGCACCCCACAATTTTAAAAATGGGGTAACAAAGTATTTCTTTCCCAACATTTTGAAGTATTTTATACCAGGCTGGATATAACAGAGCACTGATTATCCGTGTACATACATAATTACACACCTACATCTGTAAAAATATTGAAGTGCAATGCATTTAGTTTGTCATTTCCTGTGAATGTACATTTTCTCTCGTCTGCCAAGCTGGCGTTCTTTTTTCGCTTCCATTATTTCTTGTCGTCATTCTAAATTCTAACTTTTTCTAAAATTAGAAATTTGGAATAACCAGAATAGTGCAGATTTTGGTGCAGTTTGATGAGTAGTGCTGTACAAATAGATATAAGTAAGTATAAGCTGAAAAGAAAACTACATTGAATTATAATATAACCTGGAGCAGTACAGACTATTTTGGAATTAATTTGAAAAAAAAATGATAGACCTGTACTACAAAGAGGAAAAAAAATCCTGTTTATATTCAATAAGAAAACAGGACTTTTCCCCTTGAATCTAGGCCGAGAGTTATGAATTTAAGAAATACCTACATAATATACAGGTACACATTTACTTACAGCTGATTTTGCTGTTGCTAAGTCACTTATCAATTCAAATGATTTTGCACAATTTCAACTGCAAAATAAATACTGAATGTTATTGCAATTGCAGACGTTGCTTAGTAGTGCGGCGGCAGAGTGACGTTCACAAGGTCTGGAATTCGATGACGAATGTCATATTACTGTGTTTTGTAGACGCACACTTGATGAATCATTTCCTTGTTGCTCAGTCTTGCACTTTTTACACTCAAGCGTCGTAAATGAAGCATTGTATTTTATCTCTTGCATCGTTTTGCTCTTACTTCTTGCATTTTCTATCACCATCATCATCATCATCATCATCATCTCTAGCATATACCCGTAAAAAACGTGGTTATTTATGAATGGATTGGCACTATGGAGCCTTAAGCTATTTTTTGGGGTAATCTATTTTTTTCTAATAATTCAAATATCGTAATTTAAAGTTGTTTTTTTAGTCTCAACTCAATTTAAGCTGTTCTAATGTGTGATCGGACATACAGTGTTAAGAGTTTCTATGGTGTAATATTCATTGTCATGTCGTAATAGGAAGATGAATTAACCAATGTGATTTGAACTTCCTACTCATGATTATTATTGTTATAAATATTAATATTATCACCGTCATTATTATCATTATTATTTGCATTTTCACACAAGTTGCCTGGTGGTCACAGCTGGAGACTGAGTGACAGCAAGTCTCCTCAAGTCTCAAGCCTTCCTCTTCAAACTCTCACAGTCTACGACAGTGTTGTGGATTACGGTTTCACACCGGTTGACTCTCGATAATTGCTGATGGCTGAGTTACAGTAAGTCTCCCCAGGTCTCCAATCTTCCTCTTATATCGTCCTTACCTATCACAGCGGTGCAGAGGATTGTAGCGTCTCCCCCATGCTTTCTCTCTTGCCTGTTTGACCATTGCTAATAGCAGGGGTCATATATCTCATATTTCCAGCACTCTCCTCAGTATTCGTGCAGTTTCCAGTGATGCTGTGGTCTGTATAGTCACAATCGCTCCTCTTATCCCTACTTCGTCCAATCTCGTTTTCAGTTCCTTTGATACGGTTCCAAGTGTACCTACTATTACAAGTACAACCCTGACTTTCATGTTACACACCTTCAGTTCTCGAGCAAGCTCTTGGTATCTCCCTAGACTTTCACTCTGTTTCGTATTTATCATCATTATCATACAATGTTCCGAGGGAACAAATAAGTGACACACACATTTATAGATAAATACATATGTATTGATATGACATAAACACACACATACATACACACACATATCTGGGTGGGTGTGTTCTGCGTAGGGGTAAAATGCCAACTCTGCGTCTGAAGCGAAGGTTTCTATCCTACCCCGTGATTCTGGATGGGATGATGGACAAAATATAGCCACACTGAAGAGTTGTAATACAACGACACAGCTGTTTGTGGATGACTCAGTGTATATATATATATATATATATATATATATATAATAGTTGTGTCGATTTTTGAATATATGTGTCTGTATAAATAAGTATGTTGCAATTGACTCCTGTATGTAAGTCTATATTAGATAGATAGATAGATAGATAGATAGATGGATGGATAGATACCGTCACTGTATAAAGATATCTTACTATATGTTCTGTCTCTGCCTTTCTTAAAAGAAGACATTTTGCCACTTCTGTTGTTCAAAATTTGGAGATAGAATCTTGAACATCTATCTTTATAGATATAAATCAACTAAGATGAGAACAATCTGAGAGATATAGATGTCGATGGAGTGAGATAGGTTGAGAGATAAAGGGAAAGAAAGGGGAAAAGATGAGTAGAACTTAGTAGAAGTTTACTCGAATGAAATCTACTGATAGACGCGAACACACGAACATGCAACAATTCTGGGAAATAAAAATGATCTACAATGATGTAGACATAAGTCTATGTGCGTGTGTGTTTAATGCAAAATATATTTTGGTACCCGCAAATAAAACAAAATGTGTTATAAAGTGATGGTATTTTGTACATAATGACATTCATATATATTATCTGAAGTAATTATTCTTCTATATGTCTACGCAAAAATCATACGTATTCTTTCAGTGTATTTACATTTTTACAGGAAGTATACTTACACTGACGCATGCACACACACACACACACACACGCACACATATATATATATATATATATATATATATATATATATATATATATATATATAGAGAGAGAGAGAGAGAGAGAGAGAGAGAGATGACTATATCTGGGTACGAGTCCCAAACAATGATAAAATGAGCATTTATTTCATGCACTTATTTTTCAACATAATCTCCTTCTTTGAGAATATACTTAGATCAGTGAGGAATGATTAGAACAGAGATCGAACATTAAAGAGTGGCAGTTTCAGATCAAAATTCAACTTCTGATTACGTGTTCCGCTATTATATCAGGTATAAAGTGGGGGAAATTGGATAGATCTCACTCACATACACACACACACACACACATATATATGGGTGTATGTGCGCCTGTTAGAATCTCACCAAGAGAGAAAATTTGTGAAAATATGTACCGTCTTCACGACTATAAAGCATGTCTTGTCAACTGTGTTAGCTCATTTATCTATCTCGTTTCCTTTTAGCATTATCCCGATCTGTTTTGGGACTGAGGTTTGGGATGTGATTTAAATGAATATTCACGTGAAGTCGAAAATAATAAGAGGACAACATGGTAGTTGTGCGCGCAAATCAATTTGTTTCCACGGTTTTGAATGTTATTTGGACCCTTCCCCAGCTGAAATTGTCATCAACTAATATATCTCTTGTGGAATGGTCGAATGTGTAACGACAGGAAGACTGAACTAGGCGAGCCGGATTCAGATTCAGGCTAGGGACAATTTGTTTTCACTTCGCACTAATGTCTAGGGGAAAGGCATGAATCAATATTCCTTTCATCCTTCCTACGGTTGGAATAGCGCAAGGTTGAGTAAGTGGCACCACCTCAGGAGCTTATCGGTTGTAAATCTTTTTAACATATCACAAACCAAGACCGAGTTTGCAGTTATGTGATACGTGGAGCCCAAGCAGGGACGCTTGAAGCGGTAATCAGCGTAAGGGGGGTAATCTCTCATCTGGAGTGGAGGTTTATCTATGTATTTTCTGATTAGAAAGAATAAAATTTCGATGTATCATCAAATGCAACGTACAGTTCGTTGCCCGAGTTATTTATTTCTCTACGGCGCTGGTGATCGAAACTCGAGCTCAGGATTCTGAATGCAAATTTCCAAAGCAGTCTGACTCTCCATA
>OY735213.1:17811337-17818837 GCA_963457665.1 Thysanoteuthis rhombus
CATCAGCTTTATGAAATATTTGGATTCTCAGCTGAAGTATTATTTCAACCTTAATTGAAGATTGATACAATCCCAAGGGGAACAATATAACGTGAAGATTTGGTATAAAACATGTCTTGAGTTCTTGACAACAGCCGAAATGTTTAAGACATTGTCTATGAAAAACAACCAACCAGATTACGGGATACCAGTTCAAGTGTCTTTAAAATTCTATTTCTCAATTCCTATTATATGCTACTTGATTTTCCATCGATTCAGCTTCTTCTCGTCTCGACCTAAGCCAGCTTTTCTTTCCGGAATCCCAACAGTTGAAATTCAGTTTAAAGATCCAAATAATTCAGCAACTGAAACAGTATTAAATGAAAGAGGTGAAAAACTGTGATAAAGTTTGAATATTTTACAAGTATACAAATACCCGCATAAAACTGAGTTGGGTTATTTTTTTGAATGATAAACACTTGATCGCGTCGTGTTGATATCGTGCCGGGAATGAGCCCAAAACAATAAGGAACGAATCAAATCTTGTTCGTTCAACGAATAAGCTGCATTGTTCAGTTGCGGTAATTAGAAACACTAAGCCTTTACCCTAAAAAGAATTGTATAAAAAATGTAGAATCTTGATAAGGAAAGCAGTGGAATTTACCGTCGGGGTAAATGACTCGCGCTTCTGACTGAAGATTATAGAAGAGGTTTAAGAGATCATATTACCATCAGTTCGCAACAAGGGGCGAGAAAGCCGAGAATACTTTGAAGGGATGCAGACACAGAGCAGGCAAGGGAAGGGCATCCCTATCATTGCCGACTTATTCGGCAAACATTTGCCGAGCATCGATGACGAAGAGGATGGGAAGCAGGAGTTCTAACCGACTTATTTTTGTGAGAGTGTGGTGACTCGCAAGGAAATGAGTATCTCTTCTTTATTCTCCCTCTTACTTGTTCATTTCTTCAATCAGTGTCTCGTGTTCAAAACCATGCCTAATTCCTGACTCCCACCTCACTTTCGCTGTCGTTTACGTGTTTGTATATACTGTAAATTGTTGGAACGGCACTCGCACTAACAACGCTATTTAATTACACGTGAGTTCTTACAGCACGTTAGTTTTTTTTAATATTCTAACAAGACTTATGGTGTAGATAATACCTTTTCGCGAGCAAATCAACCACTAAATAATTAGCTTGCCGTATTTTTAATCCACCTGTTGAAACAGCATATTTGTTTTAACGGAACGCCCTGGTAATGCTGTAGTAAAGGGTGTCAACTGTAACTGGTGTTCAAGCCAAAATGAGCATTTATTAAGCACAAGGCGACTACAGAGCAGCGCCCAGTGAGGATGTGGTTTAAACAGCTTAGTTTACTTAATATGATACAAATATACATTTGCAGAGCATCCAGAGGGATAGAACTTGCGAGCAAACAGGATTCCAAGTATTGATCTATGAAAAATACCCCAATTCTCACAATTTTAGCGCTGTACAACCTTCTTGCAACTTAAACACCCGGTAGATGAGCATGCTTTTGAAATCTCTTATATTATGAAAACTAATTCGGGTCTTATATATTGCTCGATTGTTTCTCATTGAATCTCTTCGTCCAACTTATTAGTAACCTTCATGAGTGCCAATGAATGGAAAAACTGAATACCAGTCTCGTCACTGGCATGTCATAATCATTGCCACAGAAGAAGGCTCAATGAACACTTGAATTTTCCTATTCTACAATGTAACGCAGTACTACACTCAAAATGGTACAGATGAGAATGACAGCGCTTTGTGAATCCTCTAACCCTATAGATGCCTCTGCAAATCAACACGACGAGATCAGTCAGTCAGTTAAAGAATTCTACCACTACAGATGCTTTGAAACCTAGTTATGTACTCTTGTAAATTAGGAAAGAGTTGGATCAATTGGTGAAGCAGGCAGGGCCAGCAATGCTTCCCCTGGCTATGGGGAGTGGGTTTTTAATCCAACCTAAGGATTATTTTTCATTCACTTATCAACGCAATTTAAACACTACCTGAGGGTTACCGGCCTGAGAAAAAAGTTGCAATAGAAAGCAACTAATGAAATCAAGATGAAGGTAAAAAAAAATGGTCAAAAGATATTTTTAAAAAAATGATTATGATTTCTAATATATAATATATAATACAATTGAAAAAACAAAAACAAAAAAAAACTCAAAAGAAAGCGAATGAATTAATCTATCCACATCTCCTTTCATGTCTTCATTCGTATCTAAGTTAGAGCCGGTAATTGAAGTGGTTTTATAATTCTTGCTGAGATATATATATATATATATATATATATATATATATATATATATATATATATATATATATATATATATATATTGAGAGAGAGAGAGAGGAAGAGAGAAAGAGATAGATAGTGAAAGAGTTTATGTTCAAGCTCAGGTAAATCACTGTAATCTGATAGCTGATTTTCAAAGCAGATAGGTCCTTCTTGTTTTAAAGAATAATGCAACTCAGATTTCTCCTGCTCCCATGTGTGTCCAGTTCAGGCGAGTACTACCCAAATGGCATAAATGGCGGTAGGAATACCGTGATGCTCTGATTGCCCAAAAGCAGTCTGACTACCTTGAAAAGCAGCATTTGAAATCCTGTTTTTCTTTTTTCGCCTGGGCTCGACCATCGACCTCTGATACTAATGGCGGATATGCAACAACCCGAGCCAACGCAAAAACGCCATTAAATAGTGCGTTTATAATGCCCAAAAGAGAGGGAGTGTATTCGCAGAGGAAAGTTCAAATAGGGAGATTTCAAAACATAGATAGTTAGATATTTAGATAGATGGATTCTGACCCCAAACTCCTTTTACAGAAGGAATTCACAGTAACTGACTCCGCTAATCACAACGTATTGTCGTGTACCTTATTGATTTCAAAATTTGCATTGATTGGCACAAGGCCACAATTTATGTTATTCATTGAAGATCGATGTCATTACTAGTATTGTGCTAGCAGTTTACTGCCCAGTACAACAGATTGATTGAAAAAAGACAGCTATACAGAGAGATAGATAGATCAAATGAAGTAATGGTGATTAATGGAGGTCATAAAAATCTTGTTTTATTGTGATGCCAACTTGTGCATTTGCTGCTGGAAAAGGTCACTTCTCTGTTTGGATTTCTTTTTGTTCAAGATGAAAGTTGATCATGAGTGCCCTGGTCCCGGAACAACTGGGTAGGAATTTCCAACAATTCTGGTCTCAGTTCTGACCAATGCGTTATATCCAAGTTAAAAGGCATTGGAGAGAGAGAGGCA
This sequence comes from Thysanoteuthis rhombus, assembly GCA_963457665.1. NCBI lineage: Eukaryota > Metazoa > Mollusca > Cephalopoda > Oegopsida > Thysanoteuthidae > Thysanoteuthis > Thysanoteuthis major. Next base: position 17,814,619 of record OY735213.1, read on the forward strand.
GGGATGAACGGAGCGAAAGAGAGAGAGAGAGAGAGAGAGAGAGAGAGAGAGAGAGAGAGAGAGAGAGAAGAACTGTAGACAAGCAATTAGTAGGTAACTTTTACTAAAGGCATTTGATTAGATTTGATATGTTCAGTTAATCTATTATCTAATTAAATCCAGTTTTTATCTTCACAGATTTTCCAGCAGCTGCAGTAATAAGAACAAGAACAAGAACAAGAACAAGAACAATAATAATAATAATAATAATAATAATAATAATAATAATAATAACAACAACAACAACAATTTGGCACTTGTGACTCCTCGTACGTTTCAAACTAAATGTCATGACCCGTCTACTCCAAAAGCTCATTACTTAATAGACGTTAGCGTAAATCATCCCCCTTTTCCTACGAATGGGCATCTAGATCTTGGCCTCATCTTATGTAGCCTGTGCTTACGTTACACGTTACATTTGTATAGCAGTGGAATATAGGAAACACAATGGCGCAGCAACCCACTAGAGACACTAATAACAATTACAAGACAATTATCAATTTCAATTCATTTAGTGCAGTTCCTAAAACTCCTCTTTTTCCTACGACAACGAATGATGATCACTGATACTGCTACCAATGTTGCAGCTACTCGTGCATGTAATACTTGTGCTACGAATACAGCGGTTTTAACTATTCACACTATCTTTACTTATGGTTATTCTGCTTTTCTTACGTTCGTTTTACCACTGCTACTTTGAAGAGAAGTTACTAAACATACATATAGTAAACAGTGTGACGTTTTCTGTTTGTTTGTGTCCGTAAAAATGGACCTTTCCACTTGAAGATAACAATTCTCCGACACAACATTTGAAATAATGTATTCTTCCAGATAAACGAGTTCAGTCATTTTTTCAATGAAACCTTGAATGAAATTGATACAACATTTTTTATAACCTTTTTTTAGACTATTAATTGCGTTGAGGCAGTAGCTATGAGATCATTAGGTTAGAGAATATAAAGAAATAAGTATATTTTTTTTATTAAATGTATTACGGTTTCCAGCAGCACAGAGAGGAATAGGAAGAGCATAGTTAGGAATAACCCTCAACGATGGAAAAGGATCATCATGGATCCAGGACAGAATCAGAGTGGAGGATACCGTACAACTAATTACGCAATGAAAAAAGAGATGGGCAGGGCACATTGCAAGAAGGACAGACAACAAATGGAGCAAAAGGGTAACCGATCGATGCTCGGGGTACTGTAAACGCAGTGCGAAAAGACTGGGTACAAGATGGAGAGACGAGATAGTCATGACGGATATCAACGCAGTCATGCTCGGCATAGAAGGAGGGGATAGAAAGGCACTTGTCCAGCAGTGAACTTATAACGGTTTCTGTTGCTGCTGCTGCACCTGATGATGATGATGATGATGATACATATACTATTTAATCGGAAATCTAACGTATCGGTATTTTTAAGGGGGTTATCTAGTCTTTTTTCATGTAGGAGGGTTCTTCAAGTAGTCATGCTTGCGAACAGAGAATTGATCTAGATATTTTCAGAGGCTGTTTACGTTTTAATTAATTATTTACTATGCATTTTGCTTTCTCCAAAAATCTTTGGCGCTTTTTTCCGGTTACTTTTTTTAAAAAAGTATTAACGACTACGTTAGAAATTCAAATAGCTCTCGGACGTGTTAACGACAGTCATTCTCATAGTGATAAGAGTACTCAGCAAAATGGAAATCTCAAGTAAATAAGGTGTGGTAGCGAAATGAATGATAGGATTGATGGAATAGTAAAAATGATAAAGAAAGTTTAGGAAACATTCACTGAATGTTATTTAGTGGTTTCAGGTGGGTTTTGATAGAGTTTCAATTTTTTTAATCGTCGTCATTGTTATTCAAGAAAAAAGGGAACAGAGACACGAATTTACATATTGAACTTATTTATTCATTATCATTTTCAAAAAACATTCGTCTAATTTGGGGTGAACAGGATGAAAGTCAGCATGCTGCTGTTGCTGTTGATGATGATGATGATGATGATGGTAGTAAGAATTTACAACAGTAAATAAATAGGAACCATGGGCAATTCGCAAAAATACCAGGAATTCTGATGAGTCCTTGTTGTCACTTAGTCCCCATCAAAAGCTAAAAGATTCTACTCGCATGAAAGTTTATAGAAAAAGACAGATTATGTTGAAGAAGATCTGAGAATGCTGAGGAGAAAACTGGAAGTTTGAGGAGACTTACTGTCTCTTTGTCCCCAGCGGCATTCACCAAAATCCTCAAAATTATTATAATTATTATCATCATCATCAATAATAATAATAATAATAATAATAATAATAATAATGATAATAATAATAATAATAATAATAATAATAATAATAATAATTGGAAACAACAATTACACATATACCAGGAATAGCAACTGCCATCTCCATTCATATTAGCATGATCACCATCATCATTATAACGTGTGTCTCTGCACCGAAATGACGGGTATTGCTAACATCAAAGACTTCCCGCTCTTGTCTACTTAATCACCTATTCATTTGATCAAGAAGTTCCATATCCTTCTCGATTTCAATGTGAATAAAACGCTCTCGTATCTTTGAAAGTAATGTTGTTTTCTCTTGAAATCAAATCAGTGACGCTACATAGGCTACAACCATTCAACTAAGTGAGCTAGCTGCATAGTGGTACAGGTGTTTAGCTCACTGTTTATTAGTGTGTGTATGGAGGCGCACCTGAGAGACGGTTTGCACCAATGTCTGTATGCATGCGCCTGTATATTTTAGGGAGGGACAAATTACAGCGTTCATTTATGCTTATAAAGTAAAGTCTCGTTGTAATGGCATTAATTAATGATACGTTTTCAAGGTATGTTTCATTTATATTCTTGCAAAACTGTTGCTGTAGATGATTTTGTTGAAACAACACATGAATATTTCAGTGCATTTTTTCAAAAACAAAAGTTAGTAAAATATTGCCGCTCAAAGTAATACAAATTGCGAAAGAACAATAAAATGTCATCTTTGTCTGTGGTTTTGGTTTCTCATTATAAATATACTTATATATTTATATAGGTATGTATTCAACTGGTTATAATGGCAAATTCGTTATAACAACACTTTTAAATCCTCAAAGATGCATTGATGGCAGGGAGTCTATTGTATAAGGGTGTAAACAATATAATGCATGAACATTTGTTTATACATCAATGAAAAATGTGCGTAGACACACCTTAAATATATTGGGGCGTTCTCATGATTGTGATTATTATTAAGGGCCTCACGTAAGTGTTCCTGTATATTGATGAGCAAAGCAACGCATGTTTGGTAGCAGTGACAGTTGCGTATTTCTCACCGGTACTAGAGATTGGTGTTCGATCTTGGGTAGAAGTAAGATTTTCTGACGTAGATTCTCGAAGTAGGAAGAAATACTCTCTTGAGGAATTACTATAACTATTACTATTTCATTTTTGCTAGACTTAGTATATATCAATACAGCGAATACATACGAGTTTAAATCGCAATATCAATAGGCTTGTTTCCACAAATCAACATCAATGTATGTAAGTGTATACGTAAAAACATTGGGAATGCATAGCCTAACGAGGAAAACTTTGCCCTTAATTCAATGATGAATAGTAATTCCATCGCTCGAACATGATATAATTTACGATTAAAATTCAGCTAATAACTTCTTGTTAGGCTACAGACTTATTAATTCAGTCCTATATTGTATTTCCTAGTATTGTAACAATATTGCTAAGTATAGCTTAATCTGACACACAGCCACCGGGATCGGACTCAACAAAGAAATGATGGTCATCCAAAGTAATTAGCTAACCATTGCTCTACTGCGATTCATATACCTAATACAAAGGTACCCACGACATATTGAGATGTAATGTGCCCGTATTTGGTACAATCACGTATATGTTTATGCAAATTTGCATTTATATTCAGTTTCATGAATCGTTGTATAGATGGGTTTGTCTGCATTTCAATTTGCTTTTAGGAACATATTGATTAGTAAGGATATATATACCGAACGTTTTATCTATCTGCCTTCCCTTGCAGTAGGGAAAGGGTACACGGTCGAGAATTCTGTGGGGAACCTAACACGTTTGGGTAGAAACAAAAAAAGGTCCATTCCGCTCGATACATCACCTTGCGACTCCTCAGGCATCAGCGATTGACCCTGAACCTACCCCACTTACTGC
>OY735213.1:17823837-17843837 GCA_963457665.1 Thysanoteuthis rhombus
ATTTTAATATCAATCCCGGTTTTAACATTAACCCTGCCCCCACATTTTCACATTAGTCCTCATGTTTTTCCATCAGTGTAAAGAAAGAGCGGCATTAAATCAATGTCAAAAACAAATAATTAAATGCTACCTAATTCCGATCGATCTATCTTTCTATTTCATACATTCCTTTTGAGGACAGAAATTTACACTTCCCAGTAGAGCAGGTATTTAGTTCAGAATATGTGAAGAGAGAATGGGAGGGAGGGATATATATATATATATATATATATATATATATATATATATATATATATATATATATATATATATATATATATATATATATATATATATATATATATATATAATTAGAAAACAACAGTACGATGAATGAAAGGAAAATGTGTACGGCGAAGAGGGTCGAACGGAAGAAACTAAAAGTGAAGAGGAAAGGGAAATGAAGAGTTGCAAAGCAATTGAAGAGTCACGATAAGTACTGGGTCAGGGAATTGGGAAGAAAACACGTCTTAAAATTGAGGGAATAGAAGATCATTAATCATAAGTCGAGCGGTGGGAAGTGTATGCAGAAATGTATTCTAAAAAGAGTAGCAAACCGCGAATATGAAGAAAAAAAGAGCTAGAGAATTGATGAAAAGTAGGTATAAAGCGAGAATAGGTTAAATGAAAGTGTTTTGAACAAAGAGGGTTCAAGAAGAGGAATGCTTGTAAGACTATAAGACTTGGACAAATGACTACACGTAGGTATATCAATAATTCTGTTGCAGAGAAAGGTGGTGGGGAGCAGGAAGGTCTGACTCAGTGAAATAGGAATGGAAGTACATGAACGTGAATGTAACGAATGAAACACTGCAGCATCTTTCGGCTATTTTGGGGGGTTGATTCGTTTTTTACTCCTCTGTCATGCATAAATATTATTTTTTAGGAACAATCTGTTTCGAGATGGTAACCATGAAGAATATTTAGACAATTCTGAACTCGATAAACAGTATCAACCCATATTCTGCGTGTCCCGGTGTATTAGTTTCTTTGCTGGGATGGATCTTTCTGCTTAGAAAATTAACATTTTTAAAATTTTTGATTTCAATTGAATTTGAACATTGACTGCAATCTGTGGAGTGAGATGCACTTCTGTCCAATCGAACAGGCAGGCAATAGATAGATAGTTAGATAGATTGATTGATTGATTACATCCGATCTGTAAATGACAGAAACGCACAGAGAATTGGGAGATGTCGTGCGGAATCAAAAACAAATGAAGGAAATTGGTATACGATGGAGAAAAGACCCAAATGAAGCCAAGTGTGAATATAGCGCATGTTTTGTCGAGAGCAATCTCCGAAAGGTTGTACAACATGACTAAGCTTATCAGCAAGTGACCTATTGGCTTGGGAATCTCTTAGGGTTGGATGCACAGAGAGGCAGTTCTGTGCAGTTGGGGGTTGACAGCATCGGTATTGCTGATCGTCCTGCTTTTACAGCTGCATCCAGTTGATGGCGAGTGGAAATATAACACATAGATTAATAGATTGGTTTGAAATATAGAAAGGAAAGACAGACAGAATGACAGGATGGACAGAGACGATGGGCAGAAATGCCGAGGAAGATTCGGAGCCAGAAAAACTGGCGAGGACAAAGTGACTTTGGGCGGGGATATAATTGTGGATAATTGATCAAAGATTAATTGTCATGACTACTAATCGAATACGATAGCAATGGCAGTGGTACAGATTCCAGTCTGCGTCTTCGTGATTTTTTTCATTCTCATTTCTCTTTACTCGTACATTTTTCTTGTGGATATCTGTGATTGTTCTTCTCAACTTCCCCCTTCTTCCTCTAGCGTTTCTATAATCTCTGCCATTGTCATCTATTTGCTCGAGTTAGCTGACATTGAACTATTCCCTCATTTTTACTACCATTTAGGGCTTTCACCACCTTCTCTGTTACTTCCTTGTTTTCTTTTTTCGCATGTTTTTATCTGCTTGCCTTCTTCATATCTAACCATTTCACTCTTGATACCATCCACTCATCCATGCCAACTGGTTTATTAGTGAATATACGTGCAACACTTCACACGTTGGCTGAATGCATGATACAACCTACTCGTTTGGGGGTGTTTTTATCTTACAAAACACTTTTATAGACATGAATTTGTTTATATGAAATTAATTGATGTCTGTCTGGGCGCATGTCTAGTTTAAAAATAGATGTAAGGAAAGAAAATATTTCCCACGTGGAAACACGTGAATCCAAAGCAAATGAAATGTTCAATAGAAGATACTTATTTTTTATTCTATTCGAAATTTTTGAGGGGCATATCGTCAACGTTTCGACGTTTATCCAAATATCAGTTATTCATGCTTTTGATGTATAATTTTATAGAAACATTTACGGCAAATCCTCGCCATAAAGAGCCTCGGTACAACGAATTTCAACTTCAACGAACTCGTGGATTAATCCTAAGTGAGGTGAGTATTGAGGGTGCTAGAAGACTTCATATTATATATTTTCTTGGTTCCTTTGAGGTTTGGTATCTATTGAATCAACGACGATCAGTTCTCTTTGTAGTAACGTTGACTCAAAATACTATCTTGACACTAGTTGTCACTTAAAAATGAGTCTAGTTTGGGTGTACATCATTACAGTTAAGGGCTTCAATTCATTCAATAATAACGAATATCTCTATCAACATCGAATTTGCCAAAAATGTGAATACATTAATAAATCTATGACTCTAAGCAATTTCCCTCTGATATGAAACGACATTCCAAGTGTAGCAACCCAATATATAAAGATGTAAGCATTTGCACACAAACACACTATTATAACTGTCTGTCTGTGAACTCGTTATGATTTTTTCAGTAATTTCGTATACTTTTGTATTCACCTCAAGTAACGCGAGTCGGTCACTTTTTATAGCAAAAGGTTAGTAAGGAGGGATACATTTATGCCACAGAATTAATACCCGTGAAAGATATGTTAAAAGAGTTTACTCATCTTGAGATTGTAAAGTTGGAAAAACTAAAACATGACAAGTTCAAAATGAGGACTAATAATGACTAAAATAGTAAAAGCAAGATATACTTTGCTTCAATATAAATTTGATCTACTAAATCGCATGTTTACATCCCTATAACTACTATTTTGGTCCCAAACCCATGTTTCGTCTTTCAATAGATCCTGTTCTCTGGATGCTGCTGCCTTTAAGCCCCTGTCCCTTTAAGCGTGATGCATTAAAATGAACGCATTTTCTACAAAGCCTTCCAGACGTTCTGCTGGGCTTTAGCAGCTGACACAGTTGCATTTTTAGATTATTATTCCATTTCAGTGTCAATAATTAGCAAAATCATTTTCGTTCTTTACTTACCTCTTTATATTGATGCTACCATTTTTGCAAAAAAAAAATTTTTTTTTAAAATGCAAATCAGCAGGAATCGTTCGATTTCCATCTCACCCCAGAGCTTACTGATATATTTAACTAGTTTACCATGTCTTCAAAAAATGAAGGTAATATTTGATTTTTTTTAAGAATTGTACTCTACTAGGGAAATTGAAATACATTATGTTGCTCTGTATTTCCTTGTATATGTTCCACCAGAATGAACTCGGATTTTTTATCGACTACTCTATATCTATCATTTAATAGTTACCTCCATGACAAATTTTACAAACAAAAATATTGGCCATTACGCAGCGTTTTATATCATATATTATAAAACTGAAATTTAATTGAATATTGATTTAGTAAAGTAACTACCTTCTCAAATCGATATTTAAACCTCACTTTTCGGAAGAAATAAGTCAGTAAGGCTTTCTTGTTTAAACCAAAGAAACAGAAAAAAAAACCCTGTTCGTTTGAATGCATGAAAATAAAGGTAAATTATTGTTTTATTTCCGTTTTTTTTTTTTTAAATTCTATCCAATGGAAATATTCATATAAAGTTCTTCTGGATTTTTCATACTTCGATCAAACATTTAGTTTGTTATCTTGGAACCTGAAGTAATTGCACTTTCTTAAATACAAATCTCGAAATTTGGGACTTGAATATACATTCTTTTTGGCATATGTCTAACATTACTTCATCTCAGTTTATGTGTCAATATACTCGTGATAAATAAGAGTTGAAGACCCTTCATTTTCTTTTTTAATGAGATACTATTCTTTTTTCTCAATCTCTTCCTGATAGTAACATTAGACTTAACAACTTCGGACACAGAATTGAATCACAAAACCATCCCAGTCCCCTTTCCGTAAAACTACACGGTCACAATTTTGCTACAGACGCTAACTTCACAATCAGTGAAAAAATAGGAAAAAATACTCACCCTGCCATAACTAAAATCCTAGAAAGAGATGAAGATACGTGGGTCAACTAACTCAAAACTCTCTCCACTAATGGACTTAGAACCAAACTTAACAACCCTAATTACACAGATCTCAAAATCATAAGCCTCCCACTAATAATAACTTCACACCCACAATTTACCCTCTCTCAGGTATATCTAATATTGGGAACTTCACGGTCACTCAGACCCATAACAACTACATCCTTTGTAGGGCATCCCACTCGTACAATTCAGAGCCAACATACTTTGAATGACCTGTAGGGTTTAACACATATGAAGTTCCTTAACATCATCACCTTTCCATCTATACTATCCCTAACCTACCAACACAAAACCACTTCCCTTCTATCCTGACACCCTATGAACTCTCTAAGACCTACTATTGCTGCTAACATCACAGGCTTCATCACAGTCTGAACCAAGTCCCACACAACAGGATGACTCTAGCAGATGGGATCCTATTTTTTGCTCACAAAGCAAAGCTCCTGGTGATGGACTTATGTTCCACAGTAAACTTATAACCATTAAATGGTACACACACACAGCACTCACTACTGAAGATGGAAATTCCTCCTGAAACATGTATAGACCATCATGAAAACATTTACTGATTAATAAACTTAGTTTCCATACACTTGAGTCTGTATCACTTCTTATAGTTCAAATTATATATATATATATATATATATATATATATATATATATATATATATATATATATATATTCCTTTCTCTCTCTCTCATTCTCTCTCTCTTTCTCTCTCTCTCTCTCTCTCTGTAATTCTACCTTTCTTTCATTCCAAACATCTGTTAATTTTTTATTCTCACACTCACTATCATGACCGTTTTTTTTGACAATTTATCTACTCTTCTATCTATCTTACAATTATTGTTCAATTTTGCAAGATCGTTGTTTTTTTAACACCCTTTTCAAGATCCCTCGTGTTTTGTTGTTGTTGTTTTTCAGTATTTTTATTTTTTGTAAATTTTCTATCGATCTCAATCCCTTTCCCTCCTCTCATCCTCAGTCCGGGCAACTGTCCCGACTGAACATCACGGATACTTTGGAATCACTTCAAAGTGAAACAGATTGCACAACTCGCGGGAACAAGATTCTCCTCTGAACTTTCTGCAATCGGACCTAATGAGATGAAGAAAAGAAAAAAAGTTCAGACCGATTGTGCCCGCATTGCTCCTGTAAATTTCTTCGGCTTTAACCTTCTTCGGAATCCAGGTTTAACCCCATCCTTTGAAGAATATTCAGCATTCTTTTGCTATTCTTTATTCTATAATTCTCATTCTTTAGCTTATTTTCCGATTCTAGCTTCTGGAAACTTACTCTTTTTTCCATTGTTTTACTTGTTAAATCTATAGAGCAATTCTTGTGTACATTTTTTCTCTCCATACATTTAATTACATAAGTAATCCAATTTTCTCAGTATTTTTCCTGTACTATCATTAATGTCCTAATTGTTATTAATTGCTTCGTGTTTTCTACATAATTAGTATTATTATTGTTCATCGGTAATCTATTTATTATCAGAATCAACCTTATACAGACTAATAAGAATAAAGACGTAGACTTTCTAGGAAAGCTCATCTTTTTCTCCTGAAACCAGCGTTTTTCTTTCAATCTGATTTCTCCTTCTTCCCTCTATCTCAACCCTCCTCCACCATTTCAACCATCTGACCTCTTCCCTTCTTCCATTTGCTTTCTTCTCACCACTCACTTCTTCAATCCGATTCTCTTTCCCAATCTGTTCTTCCTTTCTTTTCCTTCTCCCTCACCCTCCTCCTCCTCCTCTCTCCCTTCTTTTCTCTAAAATCTTCTCCTTCATTTGTTTTGCCTTCTAACTTCTCCTTTCTCCTCCCACTTCTGAGTTCCACCTACTCTTCCTTCAACTGAAACAGAGGCATAACCCGCCTTTTAGTGACTTGCCGAACTATTTTTTGTCGTTTGTGCCAAGATGGCATCCTTGAGTCGACGCTTCAAAAAGAGACTCCTCATCCAAAAGTGACAAGCGTGTTCTATGCGATGCTCCGTGTGAAAAGCAGAAAAAAAGAACTTTCGCCTCTCACAGTTCGTTAAACAAACAGTGGTGTACATACAACAGCATAGACATCCATGCATAAACATACCACACCTAATCTGTTCATGCGAATACATGTCTATAGATGCTAAGAGGAAAAAAAAAATTCAGAATTAAGAATTAACTTGATGCATCGCTTGTTATCGAGGTGCGATAATAATACTACTTATACTTTTTGAGAATCACAGGGACTGGTTCTCATTTGATCCTTGGTGATAACTATCAGATATCACTGATGCGATGACAAAATATGTATATATATAAACATATATATATAAAAACAAAAGCGAAGAGATTCCTTTCAAATCCCCTCAAGATTAAAGAAGGCAATAAACTCCTTAGCGCGCTCCAACCGAATGTAGTGATAATGAAAAAATAATGATAGAAAACTAGCGCGAAGAATTCTCTGCTAAATATTGATAATAAAATTTGAAGATTTGTAGAGACTTGTTTTCCCTATACCTTGTGTGAAGATACATCACCTAGCACCACCACAGCTATCACCATCGACAGTAGCAGCAGCAACAACAACAACGACAATGATGATAATAATAATAATAATAATAATAATAATAATAATAATAATAATAATGATAATAATAATAATTATTTCCATGAGAAGAAAACAATTTAAAAACTTCTGACGGACCATACTGTTCAAGAACGGATTTAGTCATTGTGAACAGAAAACAGTTCTGTCAGATAGCGGATGTCAATGTTCTTGCAGACCATAGAATGGAATTGAAAGAGAGTGAAAAGTTGGCAAAATATCTGGGTCTTGCCAAAGAAGTGGAGAAATCTTGGAATATGACGGTGACAGATGTACCTATCATTATATGCGTGATAGGAACAGTCTCGAAAAAACTTGCGAAGAGATAGGAAGAATTTGAATAATAATTTGAACGGCGGCAGTACTAAAATCAGGTAACTGTCTAGATTCCAGGTGTATTTAAATAATGCCACTTGATCTTCAGTTGAAGTCAACATGTACGACTAGTGAGAAAATGTCATTCAAAATAATATCTTAGATGAAATCCAAGGTTGATTTGAATTTTCACTTTAAATATGCAAACAACGCACCAGTTTTCGCTTAACTCTCACGCAACTAATGAAAATCTCGACTTGTTTGATGTCAAATGATATGCTGCAATCGTCCAAATATATTCTGTGCTTAATATCAGATCCAACAACCTTTTTTATTACATTTTCTCTATTTGCAGATTTTATAAGTAATCAGCCATCAATCAATTATGCTACTCACTGTACTAATGCATACTAATCACTGTTAGAAGCAATGGCAAGAGTCTTATCAGAATGAGTGAACTCAATGATGAAAGGTTAGCTTAGGTGATTTATTCTAAGAATTGAACCTATTCACAGGAGAATGTTACAATCCAAATAAATGTGTCCATAAATGCTGATAATATATTTTTTTTAGTCTCAGTTTACTCTGAAATAAACCATGTTTTTTCCAGTATTCTATGAAAATCCAACTTTCTGTCAATGGCTTACGAAAGCGGCGAGTCACCCATTGTTTTATCCTGAATAGTCCTGTCTATAGCAATGTTCAATAACACAACTAACGGTCGGACTACAATAATCCCGAACACTTGAAAACGAACATGAAATATCATATATTCTTGTTTGTTGCGTGGATGTGAGGTGATCTGATGGACCCCACGGCACAGAAGTATCCCAATTTTATTCCTCAAATCTCAAATATGTAAACAGTATACAGCAAGTTCTCTGAAAAGAGAGGCTGGCAACCACTTAAATACATCAGAACATGCCAACGTGAAAAAAAAATCAAGATGTAACATCTATTTATCCTTTGAATTTTCTCTTCACCTTCTAATTGTCATTTTACCAACGCACCCACACATATACATATATGTGTGGGTATGTGTGTGTGTGTGTGCGCACGCGCACGTATGTATGCGTGTGAGAGAGTGCGTGCACACACCCACACACCCACACACAAGCTCTCTCCAGAAAGTCAGCAGACATTTTGGACATCTAGAGCACCGGTTGCACAACCTTAATGTAACCAGGCAACCAACCAGAGAGGACCTTACATCGAATCCGTAAACAGATAATCTCAGTTAGGTTACTCGGTCTAATATTATATACCTGGGTCTGCTTCCTGGCTGAGATGGCTGCACATGTATAACAGCGCTTGATAAATCATAGTAACTGACAAACTACAGTCGTCCTCCCTTGTGCCACAATAAAGAAAGCTCAGTAAAAGCCTGTCTATCGTTATATAGATAGATAGATGAAAGACTGTGATATTTCCGGATTTATTTATTAAATACGAAACTTTCGAGATGAGAATTAAAATCGTTTGCTTATGAAAGGCGGATACTTTAAGATCGGAGAAATAATGACCGTGGCCGCTATGCATACATTTACGTGGGAATGCACTCAACAGGTTGGAGTGATCACGTGAATCGCACGGCGACGTGCACACAGACACACGTATGTTCACCTCCTCTATGACGTATGCGCGCGCCTTTCTTTGAGTGTCTGCAAATGTGTATTTTGTTTGTGTACGTGTGCATGTGTGTATTTTTAAGAGTTGGTTAGTGAACGGTATTATTAATAGCCATTTAATGATAATTCCATCAAGTAACTGTCAAAGGCATATTAGATGGAATATTTGATCTAACACAAAATACTAATGTTTGGCAAACATAACAAAGGAAAAGACCTGTTTATTGATGGCATTCAACTTGAACAAATTAACTCCAAATTTGCGTCAAAAGAATCAAACTGACGTTAGAGCCTATATCAGGGAATAGTAGCATATTTTAGCAAATTTGAGAATATTAGCATATATATATATATATATATATATATATATATATATATATGAATTGCGTTATGTTACATTGAAACTCCTATTAGAAATTATCTACTGTCATCACACGATTAATGTATCATTTGGATTTAACCACGTTAATAGATTAAAAAATCATAAAAAAATGGGGCTGCTGCAGGAATCTGCGGCCGATCAGTTAGCCACTTCAACGTAGTGTTGTTTTCATCATTGGGCTTAATAGCCACAGGCAATGCAAAGGCCTAAATAACAGTTTCAATCACTAATTCTAATGTATAGTGATTATGCAAATAAATGATTCATCAGACAGGTACTAAGTGTTTAATGAGCTTAGCTTAAGCTGGTGCAAGGCCAAAGTAGTGATATGAGCTCACAATAAGTCCAAAAGACTAGATTCCAAACAACAGTAGATTAAAAGAATGACTTCACTACGATTGCGTTCATACCAATCAACTTATCAGTTTACTACCTATATCTTTTCCTGAAATGTGATTAAAAATGAAATATATGCATATCACGACTCTCATTTAATTACATCGCCAAACAAGCGATAAATTCAACTTGTTAGTAAAGTCAAATACAGGGATACCCGAGTCAGGTCGCTTATTAAAGTTGTGTCGACCAAATATCTCCTTCTAACTCATGACTGTTCTCAAGTAAAAACTAGAATTTAAGTTTTTTGAGTCACTTGGAAGATTGGTGCTACACAATCTGCCTGACCACATTTCTCCTTATTTGGCCTCAGGTTAGATAAGGCCAAGTATGGTAAACATCCAAATTATATCCATCTCTAAGACGTTTTTGTTTACGCAAACGATGTATAAAAACGACACACACGAATACAGTGATGCATACATAGGCATACACCCACATCAACATAGTGAACACACCATTAACAATATCCATGAAACATTATACACACATACAAAATTTTCTTAAGCACCAAGTTTCACATTCAATAACCACGTTAACTGAGCCTGGTAAAAAGCTCACAACCACTTGAATACACAAACTCATATACATACACTCGAATTCCTCAAATTATTTCGCTTGCCCTAAATAAGGATATTGAAAAAAACAAAACAAAATCAAAACTAGTCTTGCCTAGAAGAGATGGAACCGACTTTTCATCCAAAACTGTTCATCCTGTTTGTACTGAGACACTTTTTTCCTCTTAGAGAAACTTGACACCCAAAAACCTCATTCACTATAGACTCGCCTGTTTATCTTTCTCCCATTATTTCACCCCTAGGCTTTCGATAAGACTTCACCATCTTTTTTGCCTTCTTTTGCATCTTTCATACCATCCTCAGAACGACTGACCTCATTCGAAGATTAGATAACCAGTGTGGACTGTGGATTTCCAGCTGTTTTTTAATTCCACTTTACCTGCCATTGAGTCTATCTCTTCAATAAGGATCGTTGACGCAAGGTCGCATATAAAGGAAGAGCCGACTTTAAACTTTTTAAAATAAGAAACGAATGCCTTTGCCATAAGTTGATTTTAAAACATCAAGATAGAAGTTTACTCCGACTAAATTTGATTCTATGAATCAATATTCAGTTGAAATAAAGAACATGAATTGCATCTTATTAATGGTTATTTCGACGTTTGTTCATATCATCGTCGGAACATAATCAAAAGACAAGGCTTATTCATAAGAGAAAATAATGTGCATTTCAAAACTACTTCTACTAAATAGGAGATGAGGTTGGTGAGAGTATTATTGGCAAGGAAAACGGTATCTGGGATCTGAGATCGAATCACGGTCGAGGTTGTTCATCTAGTACACATTCATTTGGGAGAGGTTCGTTTCGTCAATGATACATCATCACGATGGTTGTCAAAGTTGAGAGTAGGAGAATGATTATTCATTCAAACCACTCCAATAATATAACCTCTCACTCCAAGGCAGCACTAACAAAAACTCTTACCACTATCGTCGATCTTAACAGTGGCTAAATCAAATTAGGAACTCTTTTTGAACTGACACATCGTTCCTGCACGGTGAACATGCCGATTGATTTTGGAGGGGTAAATAGAAAAACTATTGAAAGAAAAATGAGCTGCTGTAGGAATCTTCCACCAGGAGACCATCTTAAGCGATTGAGCTGAAGAGCCAACCGGTAAATCGGAAGCTCGATAACTACTACATACATATAATAGAGAAATGAGTATTTTAATCTTACAAATAGTCAAAGCGTTTTGACAAATCTGATTGTTAATCATTAGAGAAATATTGCATGATACATATTGGATCATTAACAATCTTGTGCTAATGCACGAAATCAGTTGAATCTTAAAATCTCTTATTCAAAATAACAAGTCTGATTTCGGAACTGAAAGAGATCTATTTACCCTTATCAGCAGAAAAGGATAAACAAATAAAGCTAAGTAGAGAAACGGACAAAAAAAAGAACTTCTTAATGTTATCCAGTTGCGGAAATACGTTCTGATCACTAAGATAACGGGTACATTTTTTTCTTTTCAGTCATTGCATTTTAATTTGAGCAAGTTGGATTTTCCCTGGGATTTGATGCCTTAACCTCCAGTTCTTCGCTAAACTGTCCAAAATAGACCTTCATACAATCAAATTTTTCTATTATTCTCTCTTTATTCTTCCCAAATTAAATTCAAATACAAAATTTCGCTGATTGTCACCCAATTGTTTAATATGGCAGAGCGTCTTGGGAAAAATATCAATTTTTATCAACGATTTAACGCAGATTAATCATGACAAAATCTATGTCTAAAATTATTTCTATAATCCTAAGTTTACAGAAAATCAAATTGAAAATCCAATTGAAATAATTCATAGTAAAATGATATTTATTGCAATCTCACAAATCATACAAATGCAAAATTAAAGTGTAGAGTATTCAGAGCATGAATAATTACAGTAGAAACAAGATGCTCATGCAGTATTAAAAAGATAAGAGGATGTTTCTCTAGTGACGAATGTTAAACACCGATAAAACATGTTCCTCACGTATCAGCTTTGTACAGCAGGTCAAATGTGGAAGATTGTGTTCCATTGATCTTTAGAATGGAGAGGGTCCGTATATCATGAAAAGCTGCTTTCGAAATCGTAGTTTTTACCCGGGCTCAAACACCAGCCTCCAGCAACCCTGAAGCATTTTAATTAAATCATCATCCATTAAAAACGAATCTATAATAGACAAATGGAAGAATACCTTCTTGAGCAATTATCGTTTAACAAGCTCTCAGTGTCTGTCTGTCTGTCTCTCTCCCTCACTCCCCCTCTCTCTCTCATTCTTTTTATATTTATATATATATATATATATTTATATATATATATATATATATATATATATATATATATATATATATATATATGTGTGTGTGTGTGTGTGTGTGTGTATTTATTACCTCAATGATGATTTAAATTAAAGCTGATTTTGTTCGGGATTTTAAGGAGAGCCTGAGAAATAGCAGCGCACCCAAAAGTTGGCCAAACAGTGATTCATTTGTAGAGATAGGCATGCAGATAACCTCAAGCACACTGCAAACATTGACTCCTTTATACCAAGGAACAAGCAAGCAGTCACAAAAACGGTGGGTGGGAATAAGGGAGAGCCAGCAGAACATGCCAGTTGCCTGGTCGGATAGATACATTGATAAGGAGACGGGTAGCGAGATTTGGAAGAAGACTGATACGGATATTCTGAAAAACACAGCAAGAAGAAGAAGGGCAAATAAGTTGCAATTACAACGAGAATTGTACTCTTCCTCAATAGATTCACAATTACATACGCATTCACACAAACACACATACATGCATACATAAACACACGAACACACACACACACACACACACACACACACACACACACACACACGTACATTTTCTGAGGTTTCCTCATGAGACCTGACTGATCATTCCAGGGAATTTTTCGGCGAAAATAACTCAAATTTACACTACGACATATTCATCGTTTATGCACAGGAACGTAATAGTAGACCATCCAGTGTAAATTGAATTCACTCCATTATCAGTTTAGTAAAGTCACGGTCCACAAAGAATGAGCCGGGAAAAATTTTGTCCACTAAAAAACCTATGATGGTTGATGATATATATATATATATATATATATATATATATATATATATATATATATATATATATATATATATATATATATATATATATATATATATATTCTACAGTAAGTATATGAAGTACAAAGCTGGATTGAGACCACAACTTGACAAACGCCTCCAGCCTAAACATATTAATAAGCAATGTTCTCATTTTTTTTTCATTACTCTTTGCTCGTTAGTGATTCATTTAATTCTTCCACTGAAGTTCACAGGCCTCGTAATGCACACTCCACGTCCAATTTCCTCAGAACAATACCCCCTAGTTCTTTTAGTTTCTTCCCCTTTTCTACAAGTGCAATTCGCTGATTTCCGCTAGTTTGCCAAAACCC
The DNA here is from genome assembly GCA_963457665.1 of Thysanoteuthis rhombus. Lineage (NCBI taxonomy): Eukaryota > Metazoa > Mollusca > Cephalopoda > Oegopsida > Thysanoteuthidae > Thysanoteuthis > Thysanoteuthis major. The sequence goes on from OY735213.1 coordinate 17,837,566, forward strand.
CTCCCAATGAGAGCTGAAGTCAGGAGAAGTAAGAGAGAGCCCAGTGGATAAAGCAGGGTCTCAGCAGGGGATGGGGGCATTCTCATTCGTTAGACATCGCATTAAGATAGCCAACTTTGGTAATAACCTTGGCTGCTCGAAACACGGGAAACTCATGAGTTAACTCCTTGAATCCTCTCATTCTTCTCCCTCCATTTATAACTAGATTCCTTTTCTTTCATTCGGTTTTTCTCTTTATTCTTTTTTTTACCGGTACTTTACTTGCTCTTTACCTCAATTAGTCACATTCATTTTTGGTTTCTTACAAAACATTTACCTGTCTATCTATCTATCTATCTATCTATCTCATACTCTTCAAATCTATCTTTTTACCTCATTTTGCGCGTATCTCTACCAATATCTCATTCTACACATACCTATTTATCCATGTATCTAATTCTATACATACATACCTATCTTTTTCTCTCGCTATATGTATATATTTCATTTTATCCATATTTATCAGTCTTTCTTGTTTGCTGTTTCATTCTTTTACATGTCAGTAATTATTTCATTCATTTTGCCTTCTAACATTTCTCAATCCTTCTATTACATCGCCTTCCCTTTCTTTTAATTTTGTTTCTTTATATTTTACTGCACTAAATGCCTGATACTTGTACGCTAATGCCAAAACTATGCTAAGCTGAAACATAACGATGTATCTTTTATCAATTTTTTTTTCTTCTTCTCTTTTTTATTCGCATGGAGAATCCAGTTTGTTTCGAACCAGATGTACTTGGAACTTGGTAGAAAGGCGTCCCTTGATAAGATGCTTCTCACCAAGAAAAATATTCAACGAGGGATCACCAGATTTGGTAATTACGGCATTTGAACTTACTGTTTTAAAATCGATTTTCTCTGCTGGTTTCAAGTCAGGTCTCTTGAAACTTGATATTAAGGTGTCTCTTGATAAGATGCTTTTCACCTAAAATTATCTACTAAGGGTTACGTGATCTATCGATGATAGCTTTTAAACTTTGTTCTGGAAGCGTCATTGAACTTTCATTAAGTGGATTCTGTAAAGACAGGAATAAATGGTGCAGTGTGTAATGAATGCGGTGGATTAGTAAAGTCATGCAAGCTAAGCTTGAACAATTTGGACCAAGTCACGAAAGAAACATACAATCTAGCGATATCCTGGTGGAATATGGCGCCTTTTTTAAAACTAATTTCAAACTCATTCTTCGAATGTCGCATTCAATTGATTTAATTGGGAGCACACTTTTTCGGATCAATTCCAGAAAGAGCACACGATAGAGGACTCCATTTAAGCCCAATCATATGTAACGTATTGCTTTCTTTGGGCGAGGAGAAGTCTTTGGTATGGCTATTGGTGCTTCATTCTGCTTATCACACCATCTCTTATGTTCCACGTTGTTATAAACTATCCACTTTTCATTGCTTGTCATTTGTACTCTATTTTCTAGTTTTTCGTCATGCTGAACAATACATCGAAGTGACTAACATAATCAAGCAAGTGAAATTAATTTTCAAGGCTTGATTCAAATATTTGTAACATTGCGTCGTACAACGTTGATTACTCCTAAGTAATGTTTCTATTTGATCGATACTGACCTCGACAAATCAGTTCAGCGTGAAATCTCTCGCCCGAAACTTTGGAAACCATCTTCAATACTTTCCATCATTCACAGCACCTTTTCCATATACCACGAATTCACGTTCAAGTTGCATTTTTACCTTGCTTAAAAAAAGCATGATATGCCGAAAATATGTTTTCCTTCATTTTCATTCTAAGAATCAATAAACAAAAATACGCAAATTCCGAATATTTTTGTAAATATCATGTACGCTGATATAACAGCCGACAGAATGCAATCTAAAGTGAGTTCTTGAGCAAATTGAGTTAAACTAAACACCCCTAACGCCATTCAACGACAGAAACAGAATTACTTTTTCTGTTACCCATCATTTTTTTATGTTCCATCAATGCCCTTGGAAACATAGGATTTTTAACGTCGATTTTCCTGATGGGCAGATTTTCTCTATTTGGAACATTGGCGTAACGTAATCATCTTACCCCATCATTTGACTTTTTGCCTTACTAGGCTAAGCTTCACAAATATCAAGAACATATTTATGAAGAGTACACTTTTATAAAGAACAATGACTTTTATTGATCTAATGACTGATTAATGCAGCATTAAATAATATCGAATAAATCTTTTAAAAAATCAACCCAGTATTCAGCTTGATTTTATAAATACGTAATATATTACTTATTTTTTCAAGTAAATGCCAATCCATTTTTACTGTCATTTTCCATTTAAATCGGATTTAAATTGTGTTCATGTATTGGGATTAAAATAACAAGAAAATACAATTAGCACGCAACATCCTCCAAACGATTCTAGAACCATTAAGAAATTGTTTGCCATATTGAAACAGTTATAAAGCTAGTTCTGCAGTTCTTCTCTAATGTAGTGAATTTGATCCTCACTTGGTGATCCACTATAGTTCTCAAATGTTACAACGTGCAGACTTTGTGAGAAAGGGTGCTTGCTTAAGAGCGATGGTTTACAAGCTAGACTTAGAGACCATTTTTAATGAGCTGATTTCATTATTTAATGAGTTCCAGCATGGTGGCCATGCGTCTTAATGTGATAATCTTGATCTACACATGAATCTGAAGCTATTTTGTCAGTGAAAAATGTCATCGATGAATGATAAGATAATCCATGTAGATAAGAAGTAGTATCACTTGTAGAGATGATGAAGAGTATGGCACTTTATCCAATGTATTTGAAGTTCTAGCCCTAGTCTCGAGACCTGAGAAAATCGATTAGAAACATGTCAAAGTTCTACCTGCCAAAAAATATCACATGCAAGTAGATAATATTATTTTATTGGCTCCAATCAAAGACGCATCTGAGGTGACAAATTTTTGCTGGTAATACTTGAGCAGTTGAGGTAAATAGGGAAAAGTAGTTGCCCAAATCTAATTTTTGTCAAATGCCGTGGCATACCATTGGCAAGACATGCAAACAAATATCTTCGAAGAGTCATTGTCATAATAAAGAAAAAAATCAAAAGAAAGTGCAAAATGATTATGGTTCTCAGTATGTAAATAAGTTCGGACTAAGTCTGTGAGTATTCACTTTGCACTAATGCCCTTCGGAAAGTCATGAGTAAACAAGTCTCTGCTCTATGACCTATTTCTGTATGAGGCAAAGAGCTCTCTTGAATTCACTGTACAAATTGTTTCGTATTACTTAAAAAGGTAATTGGCTCAACCAAGTAACCTTTTTTGGTCCTCAGGATTCCAATTTCGGACCAACCAAATTGCTTTGAATATTTGAACTGGTTAGTATTTCAACTTTTGTATCAATTGAGCAAAAAAACTCTTCAAAATTGTGCACTAATACAAGCAAGAATATGTCTGAGAAAACAATAACCCACATAATTACAGACAGCTTATTGATGTATTAAGTTTGTGCAAAAGTTCCTAGATTATTTTGCTGAAACATCTAGAGGCAAAATAACTAATTGACGACAGGTTTTTCACTAGAAACTTTCGTACGTACCTAATATTTCATTACTGGGTTTTCCTCTTTCTTTTTTTACTTTTGGCCTTTGTGGTTTTCTCAGTGTTGTAACCGGTTCCATTTTCGAATAGTGAATTGAAATGCAGGCATTTGGGACAGACAATAAAAATTCAAAGTTGCAAGATCTGCTGAAAATATTAGAATTAAAACTAGCAAAAAACAAAATATATATATCAATGAAATAATAATGAAAAATCTTGAATGCGGAATATATAACAAGGGTTAAATGATTATAATCTCATTTCTGGGTAGTCAATAATACAGCATGGAATAAAATGGGAATAACTGGAAGAATGAAAACATCATAGTGCATTGTTAGCCTACAGGTGGGGCGAATGAATGATAATCTTTCTAGGTATGGGACGAGAGATCGAATCACATTGTAATAGAATATTAAAACAACACACGAGTATTAACTCGTTACTCCCGTTAAGAGACGAAAAAAAGCGTTCATAATTTGCATAGGCGACAGTAAAATGTCCCAATCTCCCTTTATATGCTCGTTGGGGATCTTTCTGAACACACACACATACATACATACACACATAGAAGAAGAAGAAGAACAAGAACAAGAAGAACAAGAACAAGAAGAAGAGTAATTGGAGATAATCGATATTTAATTAACGAAGGAAAATTGTGGTAGATGTTAATGTTTATTTGCAAAATCTTCACAAATAGGAACAATAAACGTCGAAGAAGTTTTGTTAAGTAATGAAATATTGATTTTGTGTCTTTATAGAATAATGGCCACTTGATGTATCTCGAAATATTTTCGTTTACTGGTGTTTGTAAAAATGTATGCGTATATACACAGATATATGAATGCACACAGAGACATGAATACATATATATATATATATATATATATATATATATATATATATATATATATATATATATGAGAGAGAGAGAGAGAGAGAGAGAGATGGATGATTCACTTAGATACCCAATCACCAAAAGGGCTCAATAGTAAATTGAATCACACCAAAAATACCATACTCCACCCTCCAAATGGGAAAAAGAACACATTGTACTGCACAAACAGAGCCATCATAGTGCATTCAGTTTTCGCGTGCACACAATTAGTGTGTAAATTTACACGAACATCGAACCAGTTGAAGCTTCGGGTTTTGATTGTATGAACTCAATGGACACCTGACTATAACCGACCCAATTCTAGGCTACAAATTCAAGTGAACTTCAATCCAAGATCATGGTTAAAATAATGAAAATAATAAGAATACTAGATACTGTAAAAACAACCCAAAAAACAAAGAAAATAGATAAATAAATAGATAACCCATCCCCGACTAAAAAAATGAGAATGGTGTATAAAATATTGTTTACTACCGGTCACCCCCAGATGAAGCTTTTCAAATCCATGGAACTATCGTGATTTACTTCTGAGATTTATTGGTGATTTCTATATCTTTTTAGACGCTATCATTGATTAAAGAAATCGAAGTCATTAATGCAACTGAGAATGATACAACTTACGTCAGTTACACACGAAGAGACTCATGTCATGCAAAATACATCATTGATGCATACACACCCCACTCAACATGACATGGAAAAAAATTAATCAACACAAGACACTGTATCAAATAACCTTCTTATCTGTATTCTGACTCTTTTTCAGTATGCCAGAGGGACAAAAGCTATAAATTATAGACCCCCCAACATCCATATACCAGAATTTCATCACAATTTTAACGGCTATACAGACACTTCTCTTTTATTTTATAGTCATGCTCCGATGAAGACAATATTGTCGAAACTAATTAGCTAATGAATCCAAGAGATGTTTCATACAAACCCTTTACTTTCATATATCGGGGGAAAACCATTTATTTTTTGTTTAAAAAACAAAACAATTTTAAAGCTTGAAGAATGTTCGTATTTTGCAGCGAGTCTTAAAGATCTTTCTATCAAACTTTCCATTTTCAATTTTTGATTTTTGTATCTAATTTTTTACCACTTGAATAGATCGACGGCACATTTCGTCCGTTCTACCTTCAGACGTTTATCTTCATTTACATTAATGACATCAACTGGGTTTAAATTACTAACCATCTTCGCTCGAATATTCCCCTACAACTAGCAGACTGACTGACCTGTCGACCTAACTGAATGTATACTTGGCCCCCTCTTCTTTGTCCAGCCAACTAACAATTCGTAAGTGTATCGTAGCATTATATGTTCATTGAGATTTCCTAATGAGCTGAACCCGCTTCCCCAAACAGTTCAGATGTACCTAAGATGTGTATAGATTTATGAATATTCTAGCTGGGATATCTGGAATTGCAAGGGGAGAAAAAAAAACAAAAAAAAAACAACAACAAAAAATTCAAATAAGTTCTCTAATATATTTCTTCGTACATAAATGGATCATTCATGGGGAGAGCGTATTTTTTTTAGCGACGTTCGGTGCTTTCAATTAATAGGACCTCTGTTTCTTTTTGGAAACAGTCAGTTTTGGAAGAATACAATGTCTTTGTTAGTTTGCAGGGAAGTTCTACTCACATCGTATAAAGCATCTCTCAAATTATTTTTTTTATTTACAACTGAAAGTCATCAGAAGATAATTGGGGTGATATTGATTGGAAGCACAAAGAAATTAGGTCTTCACTTTTACTCGAAACAGAATTCAAAGCCCAAAATTCAACC
>OY735213.1:17848837-17853837 GCA_963457665.1 Thysanoteuthis rhombus
AATGAAATCGCTAATACAAATGAAACTAAATTGAACGCAACGAGAACCTAAAAATGCATAATAAAGAGTTATAAAGCAACGTTGAAATAACACAGATCAGCCTGATACGCGGTAATGGATACTTGTGTGTGTGTGCCAAGTGAATAGAATTCATCTAGCAGTATGATTTTTCAATCATTTTTATCCTATAATTTTATTATATACGCTTCCTCTGCCACATTGCAGAATACATAACTCATTTGCAGTTTCAGTAAGCATAATCATCTCTGCTGGAAAGATACCTTGGGAAATGATTTGAGACATACTTGCTTTTCGTCCTGGGGAGGATGTGACCGTAAGATGGTCATATAGCTTAGAATGTACTCAATCAGCTGCTGAATGCACAGTTATACACGCTCCTCGCTTGCACCGGTGATCGAAGCCATGGCCGTCTCTGTGTGAGATAGACGTGCTAATCATTACACCATTCCACCGGAGTTTATGTTGCAAAGGTATCTGACAGGATATTTTGTACCAAACCATATACATCCAGTTGAATATATCCAGATGGCCAAATTGAATAAAACAAATACAGTATATATATATTAATGAATGTGCCTCTGAGAAAAAGTGCATGTAAAAACCTACCGATATTCTCACTTGTCTCTTTTGCATAGTTCACGCTATAACCAACGAATTGCAAGCATTATTATTTAACTGTTTTCCTAGAATATCGAAGAGAGAAAGTTTTTTTTAGCAACATTTGCGAGTTATGATTTGTATTGAACTGTATTTTATACATACATTTGCTAGGGCATACTTGTTGATTGAGATAACTGCATATGTTCCAGCGGCGCCTCTGGTCAGTCTTCGGATCCAGAAATTCTGATTGTGAAGTCAAGTATGCCCTCACTACTTACTGATTTCCTCAGTATAATCTTACTATTCTCACTGCTTCTACATCAATAAACCCTGAACTCGACCAAGTTAGGTAAATATTGATAAGTGCATTCTAGACGTCAATATCTGCATTTGAAAAAAGTGTCCTTTAATTAACAAGAAGGCTGTCAAAAACACTCGAGTCCATCCTCCTTGGAAATAGCAACCAAAAGCTGTTACACTCACTTCCAACCTCAACTAGACCCGATCCCATTTGATATGTTTACAAATTGCAGTGCAGCAACGTTAGCATAAAATAATTGATACGTGTTCTTATAAAAGCTTGTGTAAGTAATATCTGAATGTACACAAGTTGATTTTATTAGGAGACATGAAAAACAAGACACTTGGGTGAACACACAGTTTGTTAACAGATTTTAGATAGAGAGAAATGGCGGAGAGAGTTTGAGAGCAAAAGAGATTACGTAAAAAGGAGAAAAATTACCAATAGAATAGATACGTCACAGTTGGTGGATGAGTAGCAACTTGCTAAAACTTAACAAGGGTCAACTTGGTATTACACTGGGCACAAATTTTACATCGAACACCGTATGAATCTCTTGCGAGAATATACTGTGAGATATCGCTCGACGGTAGCTAGGCGATATTTACTAAAATCGACTGATGAGTTGGACACAACAGTGCAACAGTGGTACACCTTGTGCAGATCGAACTCACTGAAAGCCTCTTTAGAAATTAACATGTTAAAATGCTAAGCATCATTCAATAACACCTAGTCTGTCCGTTATTGCATGTGGCTTATTAGCGCGCGCTGCTGTCTCGACGAAGTATCTCCAGTTGTTCAAGTACACATTCGTCCGCATCGCAGCCGATTGAGTCGCACGCACATAAGTCACACCATGTCTAAGATAGAGATAACCAGTGACAAGATTGTGTAAAGATAGGCAAGAATGTAAAGAAAATCATACAATTTACTATAAACTTAAAATGCCCCCTGTTCCGGTTGAGACAAATAATACTATTTGTAGTTCATACATGCACGTTCAATTTTAAGTATTTGACAGCCTGTATAGATGCGACTAGGTAAGAATATAGTCTTATTTTGAAGTACTCGAGAACGAATATTATCTGATCGCGGATACGTCCTCGTAAGAGCTTAAGACACAAACTGTGGATGGTGTGAGATTCTGTCAATGCAGTTCTATCGCCCTACTGCGAATAATGGAAATGTCTGTCGTGTCATAGTTACTTGGCTCAAGAAAACGACGCCTATACGTCATGTTTGTTTCATGTTTTCAGCGCTGGGAAGGCAAGAAGGTAAAAGAGAAGGCACATCACTGGGTTGCTAATGACTTAGCAAAATAAATGTAATGAATTACATTAGTTAAGAGAGGCAAGGAAGTCGTTTGTAAATCATAGAGCTTTAAGCAACTATGTATGCCATGATATCTATGTTGCACTGAACGATTATTTCACTTGGCGCTATAATGATCGACTCACACCTAACGTAACACGAACGCATGTCCTCACAATATGTGTTTTTGTATCGCATTCTCGGGCAGCAGATTAGTTTTTTGAATCTTCATGAAATTTTCTTTTCAGCTATACTATGAGTATACACTGAGATGACCAACATACTGAACTCTCTCTCTCCCCCTCTCTCTAAATATATATATATATAGATATATATATGTATATCCTTCTATATCTATATATCATTCTATCTATATCTATATCGTTCTTATATATGTTTGTATATCTATCTGTACATGGATATATATCTTTTTATCTCGATATATGTCTGCTCATCATATACAAATGTATATAGATATTCTTTCTATCAATCTATCTATCTATCTATCTATCTATATACATATGTATATATATGTATATATACATATATGTTTCTTTTCATCAGTCTATCTATCTGTCTATATATATATATATATATATATATATATATATATATATATATATATATATATATATATATATATATATATGTGTGTGTGTGTGTGTGTGTGTGTGTGTGTGTGTATGTGTGTGTGTATGTATTTATATATTACCTTTCTCTTTCTATATAATATATCCTCTTTCTCAATATATACATAGATATCTTTCTCTCTTTATATATCTATTTCTCTCTCTTTCTCTCTCTCTCTACACTCACACATGCATATACATATTTCTATCTATTTATATTATAATTCTTTCTTTCTGTGTGTGTGTCTCTCTCTTTCTTACTCTTTCTCTCTGTCTCTGTCTGTCTGTCTGTCTCTCTCTCTCTCTCTCTATATATATATATATGTTTGTATTAGTCTCTACTATTTATCTACGTGTGTGACAGGGTGTTTATTCATCCGATTCTCAAACTGATCTTTCGTTTACTGATGATGGCCTCTGCGTAAATTCCCCCTCGATGCATGCGTAGAGCTCTGCCACGAAAATGACCCTCTACGCAAACTCAACAGAAGGGAAATCAAATCTATACTAATGTATACGGACACAAATATTTGGGCACATAAACGCATTCGCATATTGCCCAAAAGTTACACATCGACATGTATGCATACATCATATGATAAGCTAAGAAGGTAATAGGCCCACAGATAATCAGATTTGTGTTTAGAATGATTGACAAGAAATATAAAAGTGGCATTTTTCTTTTCTTTTTCTTGCATTTCTCCGTCTGTCGCTGACTCACTTTCTCTCACTATCTATCTGTCTATATATATCTATATATATACTAACATACAGAGACGAATAAGTACACTGATATTGATAGGGAATCAAATACTTTGACTTGAATATTATGAGAAAAAAACATAGATTGATCATAGAGACAGTAATAGATGGAATGGAATAGACGAATGAATAAGGTCCTACATAGATATGAATACCCATAGATAGGAAGTTCAGTTGCTCGGTAGGTAGCAAGGTAGGTTGGAAGAAAGACCAAGTGATTCAGAAGCATCAAAGGATAGAGAAGAAAAGTATTACAAAAAAACATAGATATGAAATAACCAACATAAACTTGAGAAAGTGGGAGATAGAACCGAAATAGATAGATGGGTGCGAAGAGAGTGATAAACATGGGGAGATATGAATACAGTTCTGGACTTATCAAATATAGCTAGATATTTCGTATACGTACGAAGAGTACAGCGTGCGTTAGTGTTTATATACATGCGTTCCCCTTTAAATGACGTATTGAATCTTCTCATCGCATAATGGAGAGAGCAAGTCAGAATATAAGACGAATAAAGCGATTATCGATAGTCGACCATAAACACTGCAGTTTTAACGGAAGAAGAGAGATTCCGTGGCATCTCGGACAGTAACTTGGCGTTTCCTTCTCTGCACGACATATTAGGGGGACAGCGGCATTTATTTATAAGATGACTTTGTCCGGTCAACAAGGGCTCATTTACGCACTTACACATACAAACATGTAATTAAACACAGTTGAAGAGCAACACGTACGTACAAACACGTATTTACGTGAAGACAACTGAAGTATTCTGTGAAATTATAGGTAGTGTAAGATATAAGTAGATAATTTGAGGCGCCTATGCACATAAAAAGACGTTCATAACAGACATATACGTGCTGTTACATATACATTCATACACAGAGCTGTGACCTCTTGTCGTTGTGTATAGGAAGTTATGTAAACCTGTCGTTGTCCGATCATAATATAATATCGTTTACTTTCATCTATCTGTCTGTCTATCAATATATCACTCAGAACTCATTTACCAATAACTCTACACATCTATCTATCTATCTATCTAGATATAACTCTGCGCATCTATCTATCTATTCATCTATCTATATGTCTGTTTATCTGTATCAGCCTATTCATATCTATTTTTATCCTTTATCTACTGTTCGCATCTTTATAACCAGTCAGTTGTTGCTCCATCTTGAACAGTATGGAAAAATAAATCAAATAGCATCCTACTGTTGATCATGAACATATATCCATAAAAGACTGATCACTACCAACAGCTTGTGAAACTGACATACCTATGGTCTACAGCAGTGGTTCTCAACCCATTTTGCTCATGGCCCTTTTCGGTTTGTAATTAACTCCGTCACAGCCACTTAACCGTTATTAG